>CM037854.1:99083691-99124398 GCA_021234595.1 Delia radicum
TACGTAAATGATTTTATTAATATTGTTGCTTATATTGGCCTTCACGAACTGTATCATTTTGAAATATATAGATGAACTGCTATACTATCATGGGTATTGCAATCAGATATTATGGCGAAGCTTTTATGAGTTAATCTATCGTTATCTGAAAATAAACAAACAAAGGAAAAAAACAAATAAATAAAAATTATTAAATATTTTGATGAGTGTGGATGGATGTGTTTACTAATACCAAAATATTAAAATAATTACCTTTGTAATAAATAACGAACGGATGTATTGTAGCCTGATCATTATTCCAATGGTATCCTTGCACGGCATCTTGCTACAAGAAATGCATAATTTTCAGCAAAGTCCATTTGAATTAACATTTCTCCTGATAACAGCGCCGCTCTTTTATTGCTGATAAATTCAGATTGTCGCTTTGCTATGAAATGATGCGGAATCAGAACTTTGATGTGTTCAGCAAAATCGCTGACAAATGATTCTGAGGTTGGTGGTTAACGTTTCCAGAACACATCTAATCGTTGTATTCCACTTTTTGTATATTATTTCTTCAGTTTGGTTATTTTTCAAAATGTTTTAGCATATGCGTTTTTAGATTATTTAAATTTTTAAAGCAGTGACCACACATTGAAACGCAAAACTCGCTTTTTTCTATGTCACCATTACAAACAACGAATTTGAGAACATCTTTGTAGTCGGTAAATGTGCATTCTCCTTCAATACAAATTGATTTTAACCCACTTTTTTCAAACATCAATTTCATATTCTGATGCAATGTGCATACACAGATATTTTGCTGGTTTCCAACTCCAAGTTTCATACAATTTTTGGCCTTAACATTGTAAATTTTGTAAAAACCCACCTTGGCCAAGGATGTTTTTTTTTAAATTCGTAGTAAGATTCGCGTAGTGAAGATAACATCAGTCTTTTTTGAACTTTTTCACGTAAGTTTCCTTGTTTACAGTAATTGAATCTTGCGATCCAGGCATCATTCGGCTAATTTCATCATCTTCATAAAATAACTTGACAGTGCTTAGAGTTTCGGTTGGTAAACTACGTCTGCTCATTTTAAAAAGATTGATATCTGCAAACTTCGTTTTATTCCTTTAGATATCTTTACTTTTTTGATACAATCGTGAGATATATCATCCCCAAAACGATCTTTAATTTCTGCGTGACTCATATTGATTGGTAAGAGAGATAAAATTTTTGCTTTTCCAAAAGATTTGAGCTGTTCTCTATTTGATATTTGATGTTTTCCAAAATTTCTTCGTAAATGGCTTTGACGTTTTTCAAGTTGCGCTGACAAATCAGATAATGGATCAGCTCCAAATGAATCTGCTATATTTTCGAAAATTTGCAGTGATTATCATTTATATTTCAATGACTTCCGTCCTTTCGATGTTTGCATTACGGCTGGTACAAGTTGGAAGTTCATTCAATTCTTCGCTAATTTCATCGCTGGGCGTTGTTGGTAAATAATTTGAGACTTCATTCTGCTCCACGTTGGATTCATTACGACTGCGCGCTTTTCTCAGTGTATTCCGGCAAGTTTCGCAAATACGACTACAATGAATGTTGGCGACAGCTGGAAAATATTCAATTATATTTGCAGCCTCGTTTTCACTTATTTTACGAAGCGAAGCGCAACACTTATTAGATATTTTTATGCATCTGTACTTATTGTTTGAATTCATATTCACTCAAATTTTTAAAATATACGCGTAAAAATTGTAATGGGATATCTTGGCTTCTCGAAACTGTTTATAATTATGAATTTCGGTACGTTCATCAGGTGCAATTATATAGCATTTTTTAAGGCAAGCAAGAACTTTTTGCGGTTAAACATATTCATAATTTTCCTGGGACAATGTTTATTTATTTTACCTGTTAACCCTTCTTCAGGTACATATTTTGAGCCCTTAGTTCTGGCACATGGTGTCTACCTGAAGAAGAAAAATAGACCTGAAAAAATCTTTGGAATGAAAGGGCAACAATTTTTTTGTTCTATATATATTTCTCTTTATTATGGGTAAAGTAATAAATGTTTATGACAAAATAGAAAATTATTATGAAGAATACATTGATTTTTTTATTCAGAATTTTGCGGAATTACTAGAAGTGACACTACTTAAAAAATTATATAAAAAAACTAAAAAGAACCCATTTTTATTTTTTGATATGGTATAGATGAAGGATAAACCTTTCTAAAAAATTAATACACTGTAAAAAAACCCGTGATCTTTTCGGTTTTTTCGTCAGTTAATTTTTTTTTTTTGTTATAAATTTTTTTAAACGTGTCATAAAGCCTGTTAAAATATCTTTTAATGATACCAAGATCATGGAAATCGGTTTAGCCGATTCTGAGTTATTGTAGTTTAAATGGAGCTCTTTTCGACCATTTTCGCGTTTTATCGAAAACGTTCCCACTGTGTCACGCCCAAAAAATCGCCAAAACAGTCATTTCTTAAATGAGAGTTTGTTTGTATTGATCAAATTTAACTATGAACAAAATTTCATCGATATCTGAGGGGGTCGGGTTCAATGCATCTCGATTTTTACATGAAATTCATCATATGATGAAAGTGAAAAGAGATTTTGCTTGGAGTGTTAGTATGTGTATGTGGGTTTTGGAAAATAGAGGTGTGAAAATTTTGAAAATAATTTGGAAATTAGGGGATCGTTTTGAAAAAAAAGATGTTTTATGCAGCTTAGTAAAAAGGTTTAGATATGAACAGATATGATCATATATAATTATATCCAAATTTGAGTCTTTCCAATTATATCAGAGTTCAGATATATTTATATATACTTTCATATATAATTTTATATCATGTTAGATATGTTTATATATAATATATATAACGTTATATAGAAATATATATGGACTTAGATATAATTGGATAGACTACAATTTCAAATATAATTATATATGATCATATCTAACCTTTTTTTATACGGGCAATGCTGTTTTGTATGCAAACCAATGCCTGATCTAACTTAAGGAATGTAGCATTCTAAAAAAACGTGGGTGTACCATATGTTAAGCGATTTATGCTCTGCATCAAGAAATTTGTTTACTGTTTAAAATGTGTTTACATCATTATCCATTCAGTGTTTTTATAGCATCACTAAGGAGGATTGATTTGTTATTTTAATGATTGTTTGTGAACATATTGATATACGTTATGAAAATTGTTTAGAGGTAAAATTTTGTTTGCATATTTAGAATCCTTTAAGTGTTTGTACAACATCACAAAGGAGGACAGGTTTGTGAAAAACACATATATATTGGGATAATTCAATATTGTCATTCTGATAATTTTCTGATTTTCAATTGATGCTCCAGAATTTAAAATTATTTTTGAATTTCCAAAAGAGACCGAATTAAAATTATGTATTTCTAATTTCAAATGGAAAATCAAAATTTCAATTTATGGTTTCCAAATTGAAATGGACATTCAGAATCTAAATTGCTATTTGGAACCCTTTCCTATCGCTGTAGATTACGTTGAAATAAATAAAAAAAAATCTTTTTGTGTTAATTAATCCAAGTCATAAAAGTTTCTCTTTTCTAAATGGTATATGCTAAAATAAAAAAAATAAACTTTGATATAATTTTAACAATAAATAAAATTAATTTACCTTTAAATAAAATAATTTTCACAAAGTTTATGAAATGAAGAATATCTATGAACCATTTGTCTTCAATTTGTATGTAACTTTAGTCGTATTTGTGAAAACTTCAAAATATGATATATAATTGATGATAAGCGATTTTAAGAAACATTTTCTTCAATATGCTAAAACCTTCTTCCCTGAGTGTAGTTAATATTAAAGTGTATATAAAATTTAAAATTTTTTCCCTATCAAATAATTTTAAGCTTAAAACATTATATCATTAGGAGATTATTTAAAGTATTTTAAACTGTATTGTTGTGCAGGAATGTCGAGTTGCTCTTTCCACTTCCGACCATGCTTAAATAGTTAATATAAAACTCCATGACAAATTTATTTCTAATATGTTCCGTATGAAGAGATTTAATAAAACGGCAAATTTTGTCCCATTACATTTGAGATTATCCAATGTTACGCATTTATAAAACTTTAGTAGGACAGTGGTAATGTATTTATCCTAATTAGACTACAAAAATTGAATTTCAAACCGTTCCTACTTATTTAAAAAAACGTTCATACTGTAATAGTTATTGTGCACAAATTTTTAGTTTAACTGATTCCCTATGTAAACAAAATTAAACCGTGATAAAGATTAAGCCACTTTGTAGGAGAAGTAATTAATTAAAAGAATAAAGTAAGAAAGTAAAAAAATGTAAAGCGATAATATCGCAAATTATTACTATTAGTGTGTAATTGTCGTTAATTAGTATGCTAACTTCGAAAATTATTATGATTTCAAAAATATTTTCAACAATAAATTGAACACTTGACAGCTTAATATAAGGCTTATAACATTTAGTTAAACCTTTGATGACCGAACTTAAACTGCTGTAGATTCGGATCTATTAACGCGACATTTCTAAGAAAAGTCTTGGCAAAATATTTTTTGCAACTCATTCAACGAAAAATCATCTTTAAACATTGAATTACACTTCGGTTCACTTATTTAAAGGCACTAAAAATTCCATATTCAGCAGCCTGTATCTTTTGCAATTTTTAACCGATTGCAGAACTATAAAATGAAAATGGAAGCTAGACATCTTGAGATATAAAAACATCCTGGCAGCAGCAGTTTCTTACCTAAAGATCTTTTTTGAGCAATTTATCAAAAAAAGTTAAAAAATTTGCTATGTTTTTGGTTCACTTGGATAAAGGCATTTTAATTAAATTTAATGAAGAACGGGTTTTCTTGTTTTTTAATTAATTTTACATTATTAAAGAGTTTTTAGTAATGGGTACAACCACCTTTGTTTTTAATAACTTCAAATATACGGATTTTCATTGACAGATAAAGCGAATTAATGTAATCCAACGAAATTTGATTCCAAGCATCCTTAATGGCCTGAATTAGTGACTCCTTGTCACCAAATTGTCTTCCTCCTTCATAGGCTTTACGAGATAACCAACACCAGACATTTTCAATAATGTTTAGATCAGGAGAATAGGGTGACATAGTACGTAATAGCACCCCACACCATAAGGCCGCCCTCTGTGATGTCGGATCAAAAAGCGCTTTTCTTTCCGCAGATCATAGAAATAATAGTTGTAGCCATCAGGCCCATCTAAATTAACTTCTTTTCATCCGTAAATATTACGGTTCTGCAGTCATTTACATGACCTCTTTGCTGCACATCCCATACCATATAGTCTCTTGCCAATTGAAGCTGCTTTTCCTTACGCGGAGCATTAAGTGGCAGCTTTTTTTTTTTAATTTCAGGTATTTTAGATACTCACAGCTCTTTATTACTCTGCGTACTGTTGACTTTCTCGCTTTCACTCCAGCTTGAGCTCTTATTTTTGATAAGGAAAAGGCAGAATTAAATGCAATTCTTATGATTTTTCTTTTCTCATACACAGATAAAGACAATGAAACCCTTCCATTAAATTTTTTTCCATACCTTTTGGGGGTCCTTAATGTAATTGTCAACAACTGTTGGGCTTCGTCCAATTTTTTGAGCTATTGCGCGGTTAGAATAACCTTCAGAACGGTAAACATCGATTTTAATTTTTTCCGATAAATTTAAAATTTGTTTCTTGCCATTTTGACTTGTAAAATTATTAAGATGCAATAAATTGTAATAAACAAACGCTCTCTACGAAAAATCATCGCTTACTTTAAAAATTATAAATAAATAATAAAGTGCCTTTATTCAAGTGAATCAAAAAAATAGCACAGTTTTGGACTTTTTTTAATAAATTGCTCAAAAAAAAGTTTGTAAACGTAAAAATCCACTATTGGCATAATTTTTTTTATATCTAAAGGTGTCTAGCTTCCAATTCTATTTTATAGTACTACAATCAGTTAAAAATCGGAAAAGATACAGGATGATGAACACAGATTTTTTAATGCCTTTAAATAAGTGAACCGGAGTGTATATTGATAGTTCTATTGACTCAAATAAAGATTTCACACATTTCTCTAAATTTTATGTGTTTTTTTTTAAATCAAATCCGAAAGATCTTAAAAATTATATATAACATTGGCCATCAACGATCAAAATTAGTAAACAAATACCGCACCAAAGTACACTCAAAAAATATAAGTTAGTAGAAAAGATAGTAAAACATCTTGTAAATCAGGTATACTATTTTTTAGCAAATTTTTTGCTAAAATTATATTTTAAACTAAAATTTTAGTTATACTTAGTCAGCACTTAACTTTTTTTAACTAATGTTTTACTAATATTTTACTAATGTTTTACTAATTTATTATGCTTAATTAAATTTAGCTGATTAACACATCAATAGTGTGAACGGAAACAGATTAAAAGTTATACGCAGAATGAATTAGATGTCAAGATGTAGTAGTGACGACGAAAATTATACTAAAAAGTACAACTCTAGAAAGACACTTAAAAAAAATCAACCATGGAAGATATTGTATCTGCCTTTCATACATAAAACAAAATTGTGGATTTAAACAACTTAAATTTTGCGTTTTCACCGGCTTGTGAATGTAATTGTCTATTAATTAAATAAAAGACAAATAAAATATATAAATTTAAAAAAGATTAAGCATGTTTTTGAGTCAAATTGAGTGGTCAAGTTGATAACAAATATGCAGCAGGTAGACAGACTAAAGCGAAAGACATACATATTAGGTAAATTTTTATGTTTCCTGTTTCTTATTGCGAAAAAGGGTTGTATATGTTACATTTTGTTACTTTTTCGTTTCTATAATTTTCTGCTGCATTAGCGTTCCTTTAAAAGAAAGCACCATTTAGACAACCAATGATGTAAGTAGTTGAAAGATAAATTATTTTAAAAAGAATCACAAAATATGTTTTATGATTTTCAGCAAAATAAATTAACTAAAGTAAAAATTTTCTACAAATTTTTTGAGTTTTTTTTAGTCTACTGATATTCAGCAAAAATTTTATTTGCAATCACCCTCCTGACTAAAATTTTGCTGACTCAGCAAAATTTTTTGCTGACTTTACTAACTTTTGTATTTGAGTGTAATAGTGAAAGACGTGTAGACTTTCCCAGCAAAAAATAAGCTGTATTTGGTAAGCAGTAATACATTTGTATGCTTCCAAAATAGCGCTTCACCGCCTTGCATACTATAAAGCAATTAGGGAAGGCATTTTGTAGTGCTTCCCAAAATGTCTTCTTTGAAGCAGTGAATAATACTTACAATGAAGCAATAAAGAATGCATTACATAAAGTATTAATGTTGTCAACATACAAAAAAATTCGCTTCTTATTGCCTAAGAAGGCATGAATTTATTGCTTCTAAGAGCACATGAAAGAAGCGCTTTTGACCTGCTTAAAAGAAACATACCAAGTGGGACAACGCGAACAAAAATCATGCCTTCTGGATTTTCGTAATTAAATAATGCCTTCCGGAAGCGCTTCTGCGTAAGCACTATTTTATGCTGGGTTATTTCTATTATCTTTTTTACATCATACACCACATGTTATTTAATTATTTTAATAATTATACTATTAATTCTAACTACTTAGTAGCTGCATCCTGGAGCACGCTTATTACATTTACTAAAGCTCCCAAATTAAAAAGGCAAATTATTTGGAATATCGATATTTATATTGATGTAATTTAAAAACTACCCAGCAAATTTTTTTAGAACAGATTACCTCTGAACCTGTTCTACCTGTTATGTTTACAACCGGTTACATGGAACTGGTTCTAGAATATGTTCCTGGGAGTCGAAATGGAAGGTGACACTGTCCAAGAACCAGTTATTAATATGAGTAATAGTGTCTGACCGCATAGATCAGCAAGAAAATACATTTCATCGGTATTCGGTATTTTAAAGTAAATATTATGAATGGAAAAATGTCTACTCGGTTGATTAAATACGACTTTGAGTGTCAAATTTTAAGAAAGGTCCATAGTTAAGCAATAAATTCACTGTTCGAAAATAGTTCGGCGGCCGAACTTTTAACTTCAAAGCTAAACTTCGGCTTTTTCCTTAAATTTTATACACAAGATCGAATTAAATCGGCTCAAAAAACATGTTTCCAATACCAAAATGTTTACTCATAACCTCTAGATGCCAAAAAAACGACCAACTGGGACGATAATGCTTCCCAGCAAATTTTTTTACAACATAGTAACTTTGAACCTGTTCTAGAACAACTTCTTTTACCACCGGTTACATTGAACCCGTTCTGGAACAGGTTCCTGAGAGTCGAAATGTAAGGTGTTACTATCTTAGAACCAGTTATATAACTGGTTCAAGAACCGGTTCTAAAGCAACCTGTTCTTGTTTGGAGGTAAGGAACCTATTGCAAATAGGAAAAACTCCATATAAAAAGAGCCAGTTGCAGAACAGAAATTAGAACCTATTATAATACAGCTTAAGTTGTTCTGCAACCAGTTATTTGGATTTTACTATTTTACTGGGTAGTTGGCCGATTTTAATGGCATTATTTTTGTTTTCAATGGAAAGTGTTTTTTTTTTTTGGTGATTTTAGATGAAGTCAAAATTTCATATCTGAATAATTGAATATTTTATATTAAAGTAATAAATGAAAAAATTAGCAAGTGCACTTTTTATGAAAAAATTGCGTTTTCGCCAGAAATTCGGCTTGGGTTAACTTTGAAATATAAAACTGCTGGTGTAATGAACAAATATCAACAAATCGCTTTTTAAAGGGACATTCTAATGACTTATATAATGAGGTTATAACTGAAAAATATGAATCTATTTTGCAAACGGGCTGTTTTATAATGCCTCGAAAAAATCTAAAATTTTAATTACAAAAAAAAATAAAATAAAAAATTGTGTACATTTCTCACTTTTCTTAGGATTAAAAATTTCTAGAAACGTATTAAATTCAAAATATTTTCTTTTATTGTAATCAGCATTTCTACGACATGGTATTGCTTGCTGTCGTAAATCTTCTCCTGTTAATCATTTACATTTCAAATAAAATTTACATAAACAAATATAAATCCACCCTCGTTATTTAATATTTTTTAATGCATGCAATATAGAAGGGGTTGTATTGTTTTATTAATATTTTCTTATAGTAAAAAGTTATTATGTAAATAATGGTAAAAAAACGCATCATTGTAAAATGACCTAAATTTTTCTCGTTTTTTTAAAGCATGAACCAACAAAATTGTGGTGGATGTTTATTTTAATAAAGGTTTTTTATTATTATATTTTTATTTTTTTATTCCTTACTATGGTTTCTATTTTTAACAAGAATTAATTAAATTTGAATTAAAATTAAATAAAATAGCGCGTTAAAAATTAATATAACTTTAATGAATATATTTATGTAGTATAAAATAAGAATGTTAATTTTGTGAAAGAAAACTAATTTGAAGATGCAACTTATAAAAGAAACCTTTTTCAATTCATAAAACGTCGACTGAGACGTATGAGTTATATGACGATACATGTGATGTGATAAATGTTAATCATACGCCATGGTGTGCCAATAACTAAAAATCAATAGAAAATACATAGTGTTTACAATTATTCGATCTAAGCGATTAACTGGTAAAGGCATTATTAGATAAATCGCTTAAATTGATTAACCGGTTATTCGATCCGGTTAATAGACAAAATTGGCGATTATTCGCTGAATCGTTTAATGAAAAAAATGTATTTCTTTGCATTTTTTTCAATGAAAATACAAAAAACTGTGTTTATTGCTAAATATCAAGCAAAGTTGACTGCATTGGTTTATTAAGTATTTGTTGAGTATGATTTATTAAACCTACTAATGTAATTTAGCGGAATCGGAAAGCACTTATTTCGCTTTTTGTCAAAATTTTAAATTATTTTAACTGGCAAAATTAATTAAATATTAATTGATCTGAAAATCTAATTAAATTAAAATTATTATATAAATTAATTGTAATATTAATTTAGAAAGTTGAGAATCAAATAATTGGGCCATGATGCTTACAAAACTCCAATTTTATTTTTTATTAAAAAAAAAAATTTAATTTTTGTAATCTTGTTAAAAAGTGCTAATCCGATGGAAAAACGGTAGATATATTTAAATATAATCATATGTATAATTATATACTGCATCATATGCTATTTTGTTCTGAAACATGTCATGTCATCTGATATAATTCGATCCGATAAGTTTGTTCATAAGTTATTTATAATTTGACACAATTTTATATAACTTAATAAAATTCTTTAAAACTGTTTGGAAATTTGGAAATAAAAATTATAGTATAAATCAAGGGAATGAAAAGTTAGACTTATATGTATACAATTATATACAGAGAGAAAAATTTAGCTATTTGCCAACTAAAATTCTGTTAATACGACTCGCATTCGGTTATTACGAATTTCAGTCGTTTGTTTCAATTCAATATTAGTTTTCATAACAAAGTTCGGTTAATTTAACCGAATTTTGGTTGGAACAGCCGAAATATGGAGGAATCTAAATACACTTTTCAATTCGTTTGGCATTTTTTTCTCTGATTGTATATAACAGTAATATAATTTTGCTTGTTTCTGCGATATATGTTTATATATAATTATACCATGAGTTCCATGATACATCATGTAGGAAATGACCAACGATCTTCCAATTTGATTAAATTTTTGTACACTCATACCCCGTGGAGCCAAGAATACATCTCCAAATACAATTCTTAAAATTTAAAAAAATAGGATTTTTAACGGCTTTAATTAAAAAAAATTAAACTCGAATAGATATATCTTTGAAGAGCCATATATTCAAGTATATTACCGGATTTTCTTAATCAAAAATTTTATAGGTAATCCTATTTCTAGGTTTCGATTGTAATTTTTAATAAAGGGTCCGCCAAATAACTTTTTTTTTGAACTCCTGAACCAATTGGACTTTGGATGGCGTCATACCAAGGTCTTTATGCAAAATTCGTCTCAATGATGTCTCCGAAACGGTTAATTGTTGAGAACGACGGTGAATTGATGTTGATGGCGCTTCACTCACACTTTCTGTCACAGCAGCAATATTCTCGGGTGTAGGCACTGTTTTCGGCTTTTCACGCTTTGGTTTATCGATGAGGATGCCAGTTTCTTTCACTTTTTTCACAAGATAACGAACATACGGACCATATTCATTCAGCGGAAGGATAAAACTAATTATCTGTCAAATCAGACATGAGCTAAGTGTTAGCATTCACGAAATAAGCACTAGTTGAAAAAAAAAACGTTAGATGGCGGACCCTTTAGATGCAAAAACCTCCCATGGTTGGTTTCACAAGAGTTGTGAGTATCATTTTCCTTTTTTCTACTACATCTTAACATGCAGCGACATTTACTTCATTCTGTGCATAGTTTTCCATCTGGTTGTCGTCCAAACTATTATGTGCTTAGCAGCACAATTTTGGTAGCAAAATAAATTAGTAAAACATTAGTAAAGTATTATTAAAACCTAAATTCAACACAGTTAAGTGCTGAATAAGTACAACTAAAATTTTAGATGAAAACATAAAATTTGCTGAAAATTAGTAAACTTGAGTTACAAAACTTTGTACTAACTTTTCTACTAACTTATTTTTTTAGTGTAATCATATAAATTAACACATTAATTGAAATTTTAAATTATCTCTTTTGTGTGTATGTAAATAATCGTGTCGTGTATATTTTGTGTATATTTTGCATGTGTATATTTTGTTTCAAATTTCAAATGCATTTCGTTTTTACGTTGAATTTTTTGTATTATGTTCAAAATATATACTCATAAAACTATAGTTTACAAAATTAGGCTGACCTAAACGTTAGAAGAACTAAATTTTAGTTGAAAGTTATTAGGAATTAAGCTAAATCAACATAAAATTTTAAGCTGTATTTTCAAAAAGTTTCTGCTTAAAATGTGTTTCCGGAACTGACCAGAAGCAGGTCCATGTATATTACCGTGAGTATCATAGTTAATAAGCACTACTTAATATGTTCGGAGTACAGATTTTTGTTTTATTTTGCTCTATCTCGCTTAGTTTCCGAGATATAGCATATTTTATGACTCTAAAATAAAAAATATCAGAATATAGCACCATCTACAAGAGAGACTGATAGCGGAGACACAACAAATTATGGTTTGAAAAAATTATTGTTTAAGCGAATTAGAAAAGTAAGTAAATTTAAGAATAAAGAATTATTAAATTTTGGGTAAAAAATTAGTTCAAGTAATGATAAAATTTGTTCTTGATGAAAAATGAGATAACTAATATCTTGAGCTAAATATCCGATTTAAAAGATAACAACAGAACAAATTAGCTCAACTGAATTGGAACCCGTTTAACAGACTTTTGAATTATATTTTTTACTAGTGTACAACATATTCAAGTTTCATTAAGATCTGCAAGATAATCACTGTGCAGTTTTCATTTTAGATCTTTCTTTTTGTTTTAGGATTTCTTCTTGTCAATTTAATACTATTTAAGCTAAATTAGGAAAAAAAACTTCATAATAATTATGAAACAGGCCAATTGGACTTAAATAAATTACTAACATGAAGATTTCAGCTACAAAAAAAAAAAAAAAATAATTTCTTCATCATTTCGAAAAAAAATCATCATCATTTTTTCATGGAAATTACCCATATCTCGAAAATCAAAAATGGTAGAGCAAAACAGATAAATTTTTAAGCGTGATGGAGTTCTAACACATTTCGATAGCAAAATTGAGTGAGTCAGATCTCGGTGGCTTTCCGAAACGCATTATGATTATGAAAATTGTTCATAAAAAATTATGAAACAATTTTATTAAACGAAAAACATTTGTTTTCATTATATTTATAAAGATTATCTAGTAATCAAAAACACTTTAATGTAAATTTATTTAATTGAAATAAATTTACTTTTTTATTTTTTTTATTGTACTCAAATTGTTTAATACAAAAAAATAAAATATGTACTCAAGTGTTTCATATTACATGACTTTATTTGAAATATTAATATAAACACAACGAATTGTAATGTCCATAAAATATAAAAACTCAGCAATAAAATTCTAACAAAAAAGCTGTCTGTAGTGGTAGTTGTTTGTAGACTTTTTGTATGCATTACATGTCCGACAAACATAAAATTATATTTGTTGTTGCCTTCCCTGCTATACACAATGCAGGTCAAGAGAGTATTACAACTGTCTTTTTATATAAGTTCAACAATAAAAAAATATTGTAAAACATTTATATTACTCGTACTATGAAAGGCCAACTGACAGATTAAATATTTATGTATATTACACCGACTCATGAACACAAGTTTCTTTTATCCACCTATTGAAATGTACTTTGGTATGTTTTATGATGGTTATCAAAATGTTTCGTGTCTAGCATTGAGATCCCTTGAGCTGGAACATTTTCAAAAAGCTATTTCTTTTTTGTTTTTAAAGAAATTTGTACTTTGACAATGTATACAACATTACATGATAATTACTTGTCATTACTTTTATCACTACCAGTAATGAAACCGGCTTACAAGCTGCATTACTTTGTCAAACATAATAAGGACTTACTAGTAATTACTTTTATCATTATTTTAAATATAAAGTAATGATCTCAATTATAATATGTCGAAATAGGTCTGGTGGTAGAGCGCTTGACTTAAAGCATGGTTTAGATGATTTGAAAATTTATTTTTAGACTCATTATTTTTGCCCATACTAGTAAGCGTATAGGTAACCGCATATTTCAAGATTTTACCTAAGGTTTGTAGTAATGATATGTCGTTATTTTGTACGAAATCTCCATATAAAAGAAATGAGATTTGTAATGATCATAGTAGCGACTTTCATGAACTAAAAAATCGGAAATATGCCTTTTAAAAATGCACTTATAATATGCACTTAAAATATGCACTTGAACTGAAATATGAACTAAAAACTAAGAAATTTGTACTAAAAATCGAAAAACATGCACTAAAAATCAAAAAAAAAATGCACTTAAAATATGTGGGTTTTTAGTAATCGATATATTACTCAAGAGTGTTGGTTTAAAAATAAAATCTAATACAAATGTCTAACAAATTAAAACTAGATTAATTTTTAAGGGATTGAATGTTTTCTTTGGTTTATTTTTAATTAAATCTAAATTTAAAATTTTGCAAAATATGAAAAATATGCAACAAAAATGTCAAAATATGTATTAAAATATGCATTTATAGCAAAATATTCAAAAAATATGCATTTACAACAAAATATGCAAAAACAAATTGGTGCCATTTTGTTGCAAGTTCTTTGATTCGGAAAGTTTTTGGTCAAATCGATTTTGGGCTACTGACTACAAAAATACATTTGCATGAAAGTCTCTGCACGGGTAATGACAATATTAAGTACTGGTTATATAAGTACAATTGTATGTATTTATAAAGGGTCCGCCATCTAACTTTTTTTTTCAACTAGTGCTTATTTCGTGAATGGTAACACTTAGCTCATGTCTGATTTGACAGATAATTAGTTGTATCCTTCCGCTGAACGAATATGGTCCGTATGTTCGTTATCTTGTGAAAAAACATCAAAAAACTAAAAAGGAAAAATGCAAGAAAAAGAAAATCCATAATACCCAATAAAAACTATCTTTACCAAATAATGAGTCTAGTAATCTAAACTCAAAGTTTTCGACGTATTACCCTTTTTTTATAATTGAAACTTTTTTATATGAAATGTCCAAAAAGTAATGATTTATGCATTACTGACAGCTTTACACAAACACGAATTATAATGGATTACCTATATGCATACATGGGTATGAAGAAACAACCATTAACAGAAGAAGAAAATAATGTGTCTAAAAATAGATTTAGAAAAAAATTTCGAATTTAAAAAAAATTATTTACTTTTTTTAAAGCATGGTCGAGCAGGGAAGAGATCCCTGGTCGTCAGATTAACAGGTGACTGCTATATACACTCTGCCACCGAGGCATATAGCATTTGATAGTTTAAAACATAAATTAATTTTTCTTCTATGTAAATTCGTTCAAGATATACCAAAACTAACTGCTTATCCTTTACCTAACACAAAGACGAATTATAATGAGTCTAAAACAACATTTCTGGAAAAATGTTGTATCAATATATTTTGCCTAGAAGTAATAAGATGAATAACCTATTATTGGCCAAAAATCTCTTTTGCCTAGAAGTAATAAGATGAATAACCTATTATACGCATTACAAAGTAATGTATAACATAATGGGTAGTCTTTACCATGTTTCTGCTGGGTATTTCAGTAAGTTACATTATAAACAAAAATGTCAACAATTTCAGTTTAACTTTTTAACAAATGAATTTATTTGGTATTCTATTTTCATCAACAAATCCAACAGACGCACGGGACAAATTAAAAAATTACTTTTAATTCGAAATGAATCTAATGTTTCTTATCAAACAGCACGCCGACTATACTCTAAACGAAACAAGTGTAACTCTTACCGAGTATATACGAGGGTCGATCAATAAGTCAGTGACTTTTCGAACTTTCCTCGTAGTTATATGAAATGCAACACTGCTCCCATCAAGTACCACCAGTCAATAGACTACTGTCAAACAAGTTCCGTCCTTTACTTTGCGTTTAACAGCTGCTCAAAATATACAACCTCGTGGGTTTTTTTTAAAAATGGAAAAAAGTGAATTTCGAGTTCTCATTAAACATGTTTTTTTGGAAAAATAAGCCGTCAATCAAACCAAGAAAAAGCTTTATAAATACTATGGGGACTCTGCAAAAGCGATTTCAATGGTAAAAATGTGTATTATTGACTTTCGTTGTGGTCGCACAAGTACAAATGACGCTGAACGTTCTGGACGGCCAATTGAGGTCAATACACCCGAAAATGTCAAAAAATCTACGATATGGTGTTGACCGATCAAATAGCAAAAGTGCGTGAGATTGTTGATGCCATAGGCATTTCATATGGCAGTGTGGTTTCGATTTTAAATGATCAGTTGGGTTTAAGAAAGCTGTCTGCAAGATGGGTGCTGCGTTTGCCCTCAATTGACCAATTGACCATAATCGTGGCCAATAAGGTGATAGCAACAGTTTTTTGGGATGTACGCCGGATAATCCACATCGATTACCTTCAAAAGGGAAAAACAATAAACTGCGAATATTATACCAACTTATTGGACCGATTTAACGAGGATTTAAAAAAAAAAACGACCCCATATGGCCAAGAAATGCCTATTTTATTGACCTCGAAAAATCCTATTTTTTGGAAGGGATACAAAAATTGGAAGAAACGTTGGACTAAGTGTGTTGAGCTAAAAGGAGATTCTGTTGAAAAATAATTTTTTTTTTTTTGCAAAAAAAAAAACTGTGTTTCATTCAAAAAGTCACGTGACGTGACATTAGGCAATAAGACGTTTTCAACAACAAATGTTTTCGAAACGTATGAGGAGGAATCCAATGAAATAATCAGTTTCCAATAACAACATATTCCGTTCTAGTTTTTTTTTTGCCCATTAAAAATTAAACTATTATTATTATTGCGCTTTATTTTATTTTAAATATATTTTAATAAAACAAAAATAAACATTTGGAAATTGTGTATTTTTGATTTCGGCTGAAGCAACTGATTTATGTGAAACCTATTGGTATTCACAACTTAAAATATAAATTTTTCTTACTCAATATTTCAATTATGACAATCGATAAGCATTAAATGTGAAGATAGTTTTCGAAACCGCAAAACTTCGATTGACAACAAAAATAGCAAATGTAAATCAAAAAACCCTATTTGAGATTCTAAAAATACCATTTCAATTTCAAAAACATTGCAAATGTTATTCAAAAATACCATTTGAAATTTCGAAAATACCAAAAGTAATTTAAAAAATAACAAATGTTATTGAAAGAATACGAAATGTAATAGAAAAAATACCAAATGTAATTCAAAATATAACAAATACAAAAAATACTAAATGTAATTCAAAAAATAGCAAATGTTATTCAACAAATACCAAATGTAATTCCAAAATTATCAATAGAATTTCAACTGATATATTTTGAATTACATTTGATATTTCTTGTAAAACATTTGTTATTTTTTGAACAATATTTGTTATTTTTTGAATTACATTTGGTATTCTTTGATTTTGATTTGGTATTCTTTAACATTATATTGTAATTTCTATTACGATTTTTTTTTTTTTCGAATTACAATTTGTATTTTTTGAATAATATTTGGTATTTTTTAAACTACATTTGGTATTTTTTGAATTTTAAATGGTATTTTCTGAATTACATTTGAATTATAAATGGTTTTCTTGAATTTCAAATGGGTTTATTTTAAAAAACAAATTCGATTTTTTTGAAAAAACAACCAAATGAGGTTTCTGAATTTCAATTGATAATTTCTTAATTTCAGAAAGAATTTTTTAATTTAATTTACAAACTTGAATACTTCTGTGTTTTTGAAAATCAAATGCTATTTTGAAATTATATTTGTTAAGTGGACGGACCAATAAGACCGTGACTTTTTGAATGAAACACAGTTTTTTTTTTGCAAAAAAAAAATATTTATTTTTCAACATAATCTCCTTTTAGCTTAATACACAACGTTTCTCCAATTTTTATATCCCTTCCAAAAATAGGATTTTTCGAGGTCCATAAAATAGGTATTTGCTTGATCAATAATTTCATCGTTGGAGCTAAAATTCTTTCCACCGAGCCATTGCTTTAGGTTTGGAAATAGGAAATAATCACTGGGGGCTAAATCCGGAGAATATGGCGGGTGAGGTACCAATTCATGGAATTTTGCCATTAATACTGCACACATGGGTGGACATGCATTATCTTGATGAAAAAGAACTTTTTTCGTGGACATATGGGGTCGTTTTTTTTTAATCTTCGTTAAATCGGTCTAATAAGTTGGCATAATATTCGGCGTTTATTGTTTTGCCCTTTTGAAGGTAATCGATGTGGATTATCCCGCGTGCATCCCAAAAAACTGCCCCATCTTGCAGACAGCTTTCTTAAACCCAACTGATCATTTAAAATCGAAACCAGATTGCCATATGAAATGCCCATGGCATGTATTGTATTGACCTCAATTGGCCGTATAGAACGTTCAGCGTCATTTGTACTTGTGCGACCACAACAAAAGTCAGTAAACCACTTCTTTACCATCGAAATCGATGGTGCAGAGTCCCCATAATATTTATCAAGCTTTTCCTTGGGTTGATTGACGGTTTTTTTCGCAAAAAATAATGTTTAATGATCACTCGAAATTCACTTTTTTTCATTTAAAAAAAAATGCACGAGGTTGTATGTTTTGAGCAGCTGTTAAACGTAAATTAAATGAAGTAACTTGCTCAAAATTTGACAGTAGTCTATTAACAGGTGGCACTTGATGGGAGCAGTGTTGCATTTCATATAACTATGACGGAAGTTCGAAAAGTCGCGGACTTATTGATCCGCCCTCTTATTTGTTTGATAACAAGTGGAAATTGTGTAGTGCGAATTTCAAAAAAAGCTGAAACACGTATTTACTTAAATTGAATAAAGATTAAAATATGTCAGTTTGATATTTAAATCACAAAAATTATCATAAAACAAACCAAGTAACATTTTGAGGGTTGGACAAAAAAAAACTTCTTTCTGCATATAAGGTGAGTCGGTCTAATGTAGGTATATAAAAAAAAGAAAAAATATTGTGAAAAGATATGTTTTTAGTTTTTAAGGTAAATTCTTTTCAAATTTAAGGAACTTACTTTTTTATTTGTCTAAAGAATCTTCAAAAAAATTATTAGAAATATTTTTTATTTCAAAATAGAGCAAAAAGCGGACATGGGTGTTATCAATTACAATTTTCAATTATTCACTTGTGTTATTTTGCTATATTATTAAACCTTTAGTTCTACGCTCACACTTGTGGGCTTGTTGAATTTGTAAACATGTTAATACCAGAGATAGTGACTTGAAACAATATCTGGGAATTTATTTACAGGGCAATTACATCCAACATCTAATTAAACATATTAATGCAATTGATATGTAATTAAATACATAAATGTTGTTATTATGCCCCATGTCGGGCATTGAAAATTTAAAATTTTTTCAAGGAATCGTTTAAGCCCGCAGTTGTGAGTCTGAAAAATTTCACGAGTGTATATTTGCAAAATGTAATTAACATCGCCCAGCTCTGAATAAATGGAACATTATGAATAATAAATGTTATGTAAGATTATTTCTAACACTATCCTAAATATTTTGAAATATAATATATTTTATATACACATAGAGAACAGATTAGTTATGGTAACCAAAGTTGTCGACAACCGAATATGGGTAGATACATGAACTATCATATACATTATATATACTATTATTAAAGCAAAACTATCTCTTTGAATCAGACTTTTTTCCCCAAAATTCCCCTAACATATTGTGATACCCCCTAAAATCACCCCAAATCTGGGAGGAACACCCTAAATTAGCAACATTGGTCAGAGCTCTAATTCGTTGTTAATTAAATAAGACCAAATTTACTTAATAAATGAAAATATCACTGCAAACTAGTTCTGAAAAATAAAACAGTTTTTCGCACAATTTTCTTAATTGTCAAACTTTTATAATTTTTCGAGGAAAACCTTATTATTTCTATTAAAAGGAAATTAAACTTAAAGTTAAAGGTCTTTCTATTGTAGACATTTTTAATTTAAAAAATTCAGATCCAAAAAATTGAAGGTACATACTTCTTAACCCTAGAAAGTCATTCTTATTTTTGTTGTGTAAAGATCATACGTCTTGCGTATTCGATTCAACGAAGAATGCCCTTACAGGGTTAAAATCTTTAGATAATACATATTTTTCCTACAATTAATATTACGTTTAAATAATATTACGATAAAAAAGAAAATCTAGAAAATCTGGAAAATCTATATATACGATCTATACAGATGTAGTTTTATTTTTAATTTGTTTAATTTGAAGTCTAAATTCAGAACATAATATATTAAAGATCTGTTTTATTTCTTTTGTACGTTCTCGTTGCCAAGTTTTTCTTGCTTCTAGTTTTTTGGCAACTACTTCTCTGACTTTAATAGGGTATACTTTCGTGTTTATTTTAAACATAGTTTGGGAAGTGCATATGTGTATATCTTCTTCAAACAAATCGGATACATATTCAATTTAGGTTTTTGTTTCCAGGAAACATTCAAATGTATTCTTTCGATAAGTAGATATTTCGAGAGACACCAGTTGGTTTTATTGTTTACCAGAAAGGGAAGAATTGCCTTTTACGACGACATTTTCACCAATGGATAAATTATTGGTGACTGATCTGAAGGAAGACCTTCGAAGTTTTCTATGTGAACATGATATTTTGTAATAACTTTGGCTACAAAAAAATCATTTATATGTGGTGCTACTATCTGCTGGCCAATAAGTGGGTCTGCTTCCTGAGTAAAAATGTCATTTTAGATTTGCTGCTGTCTTAAAAAGTTCTTTACATTTAGAAGGGGTTTAAGTTCATTATAATTTTTTATTCAAGTTATAATAATTAATTATTTTTTTTAAATGCAGTATATTAATGGAGAATACTTTTAATTTAATTATGAAAAATTATAGCACGCAAGTGGTGGTCATTTTCTGCTTCGCATATTCGTGCTCTTCTCAAAACATTTTCCATAACCTTTCGCAAAACTTCAGGTGTTATGTAGTTGATTTCGTCGCGTATATTGCTTTTTAATTGATGGGTGGTTATAGGCTTATTAATATAGATCTTTCCTTTCAAATAACTGTAATGTGCGACTATGAGCGTGAGTGGAAATTATTCAGAAAATTATCAACATGGTTCAAACAGTTCTTCCAAACCAAAATTCGAAAAAAAAATTTATGAAGTTAGAAAAATTTTTATAAATAAAAATTTTTCCTCGATTTTGTTTTAAAACACTCTCGTCTGGGACGACGCAGGTCGGCGGGACCCATCTAACGGGCTAGCTTCAGGGGTAGGTTGTTTGACCATTATCACACCAGACCAAATCACACGTATTTATTTCAGAGTCCCTAAAGTAGGTTAAAAAAATGAAAATGGACCAAAATTTAACTATTGATTTAAAACCCCGAGTAAAATCGAATTTTTGCTATATATATGAGCTTTAAAGTGAAAGGCATGCTATTAGCGTTTTATTGGGGACAGATGTAATACCCCAAGCTTCAAAACCAACCGTGTTCCTAGGAGCATACTTGCGTAGGAACCCATATTCCGTGTTATCCTATCCCCAGCCTAATTAAAAAGTCTGTGTACTTTTAGCAATTCATATTAGGAATTTTTTTTATTATAAATATTTCAAGAGTTCATAATCGGGATAATATCAAATATGTAAATCGATTTTAAAACTAGAAATAATCCTAATTTTTAATTTCTTATAGCGCACATTTCAGATTTAAAGCTAAAAAAATTTATCAAACAATTTCAATATAGATAATATTTAAACTTAATTTGATTTTACTTTTGTTTTTCATACGTTGAGAATATATAAATGTGTCGAGGAATTTAGGTAAAAAATGGCATTGTACAATTATAAATTGTTTAAAACGACAGATTTAAAAAAATATTTATTTATTTTATTTTTTTTATAGATTTTTTTATCAATAGAATGGTGTTTACGAATATATAGCATGGTAGTTTAAATAAATTTGGAACTTATACAGAGAAAAAAATACAAATTGAAATGAGCAAACAAAAAAAAATTTTGGTTAATTAGACCAATATTTAATAAATTTATTTAGTATTTTGTGAGATATATCTGAATTTTAATATTTGTATAATTTCCAAAAAAAAAAAATCACAATTCCGAAGCAAAGGTATATCTTATTGTTTGTCTATGCACTGCTTTGGAAATTTTCGTAAAAATAGGTAATTCAAAAAAAAAAACACTGTACATTTTTTTGACGCAATTCCAAATTTAGTATCATCAATCTCAATAAAAAATTTAATTTTGGTTTTATTATTTTAATAAATTAACTTAAAAAAAAACATTCACGAAAAGAACCAAACTGTAAGAAAAAAACCTAATTGAAAAGTTCGATCCACTCTAAAGAGTTGTTCCACTTTTTTTCTTTTTTTTTTTTTTTTTTGTCAATTTGTTTATTTCCAAAAATCAGTTCATAGAAAAACAATTTAATGCGAAAATACAACCATTTGCAACATCTTTTCTGTTTTTGTTAAAAGTTGCTAAACTTAACATAGGTGAATGAACTTTACCAGAAAAAATGTTGCGAAGAAAAAGAATAAATAAATGAAACTTACTTTGGTAATCAGCTGCAGATGAAAGGCCTTTCAGCGGGGCTGGTATTACATAGGGGAGATGAAATTATTCAAATCCTCTCTTCTTCTTTTTTTCTTTTTCTCACTGGTTTTTTCCTTTGCTTGTTTCTTTTTTTTCAAAATCTTAGTAATAATTTTATTTTTAATTTGTTTTTGTAACACTATTATTTCTTTTTTTCAATTTGGTTGTTTTTTTATATTTTGTTTAGATTTAAAATTTTTTTAAATTACTCATTATGCTATAAACACATAGACGACTGCAGCTACACGACTACAGCCTGTCAAAAATAAAATACACACGTTTATATGAAAACGATTATTTTGGCACCAACACAACTACACGGCTACCCGACTACTTTTGCCGCTGTAGTCAACTTAGGTTAATTTCTATTTTTGTTGGCTGCAAAACAAAAATAGTGTTGACAATAAAACAAAATATGTAACAAATTAGTGCTTAAAAATATTTTATTTTGTTAAACACAAAAAACGTCGCAACATCAAATGGTATAATTGCATTAATATTCAAGAGGGGTTATATAAATTTATTTTCACGTTATAATAATGTATTATAAATAAGTAATTGTATTTTTAAGTGAACTTTATATACGTGTCTACAACCAAGCATGTTGTTCTATTTTAATAAAGAAAAAAAAGATGTAATTGGCACTACTGAAACAAAAATGTATTTGTATCAGGGATGTTAAATGGAGTTTTCAATTTTGTACCAACATCCAAAAAAAATTGTACTTTTTGGACGTTGACGGTACCATTTTTATTTTAAATTTATTAAAACAACAAAAAAAAAATACATAAAAATTCTCTTGTACAGAAAAAAACAAAACCTTCCAATAACATACATTATATGTATGAATAAAATAAGGCATAAAAAAGTCTTATGAATATATGAGACCAAATCATGGAATTATTTGTTTAGTTAATAAACTATTTGGAATTTCTACATCATAGCAGCATAAATTTGTCGCTCTTAACCAATCCTTAGTCTGTATGAGACTTGATAATGTTGGCTAATGTAGTCTGTTTCTTTCCTTAGTTTTTATTATATTTTGAAAAGAAAAAAACTTTTTCCACATTTGCAGACCAGTGTGGAATGGATAAAATTCCAGCAACGACTAGAAATGTCTGGAAACATATTGACATTCAGTTCATTTTGAAAATTAGCTACTACCGACCAAAAACTACAAACGTTTTAATTTTTTAACGAAAAAAAAATTTTAGTTTTTACTCTGGCTCAAGTAATATTTTTACTAAGAAGACAAGAATGGAGCAAAATTAATGATTAATCGGTTTTTTGTTAAAGTTCTGCCTATTATGGAGGCTATAACTTTTCTAAAACATTGGGTTCTGATGAGATCTTTAACCAGATCGAAATACTAGTATTAACCTAGCTAATATGTTTGATTTGCTTTATTTTTGTAAATATACGGAGGTTGAGAGCTCGTTCTAAATTAAACATATATAAGATTGTTTGGAATTTTCTTTCATTTCTTTAACAATAATTTAATTTTCGTTTGAGTTTGAATTTTAACGTCTTTTTCAGACAATTGCAGTTAATACTATAATTAATATGCAATTTTATTTAATTTAATTGTGAAAGGCGTGGTAGAGAAGAATGAGTGTATTTTCTAAAAATCATAACTACATTGCAAATATTCAATTTTTTCTGAATCAGACTGCGCAGTTTCTGGTATTGAACGTTCGTCAGTGACCCTGTTTTTTTTGAATTTTTGAATAATGTAATATTTGTTATGTTTTTATTTGTTCGATTGCGTCTATATGAAATTTTTCTGTGCAATCACTGACCGTGGTATAGATAAACTGATTTCTAATGCCACATGCACTCGCACTACACGTTAGACAGAGCGCTTTAGCCCTCTGAGCTATAGTTAGGTCGAGTTTTGTTGTGATTAAAACTAGTTTTATTCAATACACGGTGTTTTTGTTCTTGCATACATAATCTCAGAAGTACAACTCCAACAACACAACAGTTCTATTTTTAGAAACTCACCTCACTCTAATGTCCACTGTTTTCCCATATGTTATAAGTGATGCCATATCTATATATCAATTTTCACTTCTTCAGAATTTTAATAAATTCAAAATAAAAGTGAAGTTGGCTGCAACAAGTGTCAATATATGTAAGAGCTGCCAGATAAATTTTGTAAAAATCGTAAATTTTTAATCGATATTAAAAAAAAAAAATTGCCAACTTTATTCTTCAAAATCCTTAAAATGATGATAAATCGTAAAATCTGGCGGATATAGTCGCATATATTTTAAGAGCTCATTACATAAAACGAATAAATGCAATGAAAAAGGACACAATAACAATTTGTTTGCTATACTAAAAATTCAAAAAGGGGAAAAATTAAAAATTTTTAAATTGTACCAAATGAGTCGCGGTAGTACCACGGTACTTTAGAAGGTCTAAATGTACCAAAAAAAGTACAATTGTACCAACTTTAACATCCCTGATTTGTATAAAAAACAGCTGTTGATATTTTTAAATTTAATCGTGATCAGCTGTTTACTATGCTGCTGTCGTTTCCAAAATAATAAGTAGCTGACCACACGGCGACGATTGCAGTCAACGGCATTTGCAGTCGTGTAGCTCTGCAGTCTGCTGTGGTCTATGTGTTTATAGCATTACTTTTCTTTGCTTTCGTTTTTTTCATAACGATTTGTTTTCAATTTTGTGCACAGTGGCATGAATTATTTTTTTTTTTTTTTTTAGTATAAATTTTTCTGATAGGTTTAATAAAATTATTTTAAGCCAAAAGACTTAACAAATCACTTAAACCAGATTTTATTTATTTTTTTTTTCCGTAAACACTCACTCTTTTTCAAATTTAAGTTAGATTTAAAAGTTTTTTTTTCTTTAATTTGTTTTGTAATTGGAATTTTATATTTAAATTCTTTCCAAATTTTCTTTTAAAATTTATTTGTTTTTCAAATTTTACTTTTCGTTAATCACAACTTTTTCTCCCGATTTATGTTATTCCGAGTCACTGTGCAATGCCATTTTTTAATATCTAATTTTTGTAATTTTCTATTCTTTCTTTTTCTATATTCTTTTCACATTTTTTTTTTTCAAAATTTTTTCTATTCCTAGACTTTTTTTTCTAATTAATAATTAAAATATTTTTTTTTTTTTTTAACTTACACCATATTTTCAAAATTTACACTTTTCAATTTTTCTTTTAATTAAAAAAAAATAGTTTTCACTATTCAAGATATTATTTTTTTCTATTTTTTTAAATAAAAAATTTGGTATTATTATTATTTTCAGAGCACTTCACATTTGCCTGATCTCGTCAAGAACATAACTGTTGACAGCAACTAGTTTTCTGTTGATGAATTCCTTCTTCTTTTGGGATCAAAATCGTTGCTCTGATGCACCATAGGTTCTAACTGCAATTTGCCAAGGGAATTTTTCTGAGAGAAGCCTAATAAAATAAATGGACATTTTCCCTGTTAACCCAAAGCAAATAAAATACATGATTTTTTTATTCATTACCTTTTCTATGTTAGCTAACATGGACAAGACGAACATGCACAGCTGTCTGCTACTGAGTCTTAGAACTCCCACAGATAATTTCGGGAATTGGTAGAAACGAAGTAGGTAAAAAACTATGTTTTAATAGTTTTTTTGCTGTCTTCACAGTCGCAAAAAAAATTTCTTGGAAAGTTAGGTTGTTGGAAAGAAATATTTGTTTTAAACCACAACATACTCTTGTCCAAGATGACCAATTCTAGGGAGGATCGAAACCATGTAATAATTTTCGAAAAATTATTTGGTTTCACTTTTTTATACGCTGATGAATTTTAATTCGAAATTTTAGAAAAGAAATTGGGGTTTTCAGCAAAGATTGTTCTGTGAAAGAAGAAGTATTATCTGAATCACAAATATGTTAATTTAAAAAAAAAAATCTAAGAAAAAATTACCATTTATTTTCCAAATAGGCCAAGTGATCTTCTGTATTCTTTAAGAGTTAAAACCGGAAAGAATGAGACGTTTCCTTTTTCTTGGCAGCTAAAGTTAGTAAAAAGCATGGTTTTAATTGTTCGTTAATTTTAATGTCAAAATTAACATAAACATCTGTGAGCTACAAAATCTCACCACCCCAATAACCCACAGGACTGTATTTAACATTTAAAAAAACGTAATGAATATGAGGCAAATTGCCCGATCAAAATTATTCGGCGTATCAATATAATTTTAAAAATTGTTACCAAAAAGATAAAAAACAGATGCGCACCTAAAGATTTAAAAATAAATGTTATTATTAAACAATCGAGTCAACTATTACTCCAATATCTGTTCTGAGAATTTTCCTTGACGAGTTCTAATGAATTTTTTTGTTAAGCAAGTGCAATTTTCTTTACAATGTGAATAAAAAAGATTTTCTTCAAATTTCATGAAAAGCCCAATAATGCAAATGAAACCGTTTTAATGAAATTATTTTCATTAATAGGCAAAAATTTTTTATCAAATATCATGACTTTTTTTCGTTAAATTCTATGAAAAACTCCCTTAATTCAATGAAAAGTTTCAATGGACGAATTCCAGTAAAATATCCTAAATCCAATGCAAAAAAAAATCAATAATAACACGCAGAGCATTTTTTTCAGTGTAGCTAAGATTAAAAATTTAATACAAAAAGTAGCCAACCCTGATTCTAACTTTATAGATACTACGAAAAATAAGTACTGGAATAAAATGAATATTGATACACTCAAAAAACTCTATTAGCATTTGTATCCAAATTGCACAAAAAAATTAAATAGATTTTACACTCAGAATTCGTGCCAGTATAATAAAAAAACCAAATCTGAAAAACAAACATATTTAAGTGAAATCGTTTTTACACTCAAAAAATTTCCGTAGTAAATATATAGAAATATATATAACAAAAAAAATCTATGCTTACTTTCAAAGTTTCCAAATGTAAATTTAAATCAGAGAAATGTGTTAAAAAAAAACGAAAAAAAAACAAAGGAAAAAAAATTGGCACACCCAAAGAATTTGGTCGAATAGCAAAACAATTTTCGATTAGTGTGCAAATATGAGAAGAAAAAAAAAATATATAGATTTGTAAAACCTCAAAAAATCTGAGCTGTCCATTACATAACCCCAAAGGAAACAGTCTGGAGCTGTTAAATCCAGTGAACGCGGAGGACAATTCTTGTACGCAAAATAATTCGTTCAATAAATATGTCGTGTAAATAGCCATTGTGTCCCTCACAGTGTGCGCTGTGGATCAATCCTGTTGGAATCGTACCTACGGATGGTTTTCCTCGGCTGGCCTTAAAATTTTTTCCAACATTGTCCGATATCAAACACCAGTGATGGAAACGGCGACACCGTGTTCATTTTCCAAAAAATATGGGACAATTATCCTTTCCGACGAAACATCGTACCATGCAGTACACTTATGTAAGTGGGTGTAATTGTCGCTGTTGGTCGTCACTGATTGTCACTGTTGGATTTTAACTAGCCCATATCCTGCTGTTTTGCCTATTAACGAACCTATTTAATTGGAAACGGGCTTCGTTGCTCATAATTAAATTATGTATAAAATCATGAATTTCTTCTGCTTTTTACCGGATATAAATTGCATAATCAAGTCGTTGCTTGTAATTCTTGGACAAGCTGAATTTTGTATGTAAACATTCCTCGTGAGAGGCCAAGTTGTGTCGCCCGTCTCCTGGTTAATGTTTCTCCATCTTCCCAAATACTCTACTGTACCCTTTCATCCGTGTGCATCGTTCGTAGTCTGCCGGCACCAGGAAGGTTAATTATTGTCCCCTTGTTGTCGATAATTTGCAAACCACATGGTTTATTGTTGACTCTGAGGGTCCAACCCTCACATTAGAATAACGACGACATGTACGCTAAATCAAGACAATGGACCGTTGATTTGAGAAATGAAGTTCAACGATTTGGGCACGTTGTTCAATTGTATACTGTTCCATTTAAAATTGCCCAGGTCTTCTTTACAAAATACTGAAAAAAAATAAAAATAAAATTGTAATAAAAAAGTTAGAAAGAACTCCAACCCCTTCGGCAATTTTGGGCCACCCTGTATAATTTATCTTTTCTTTAAACTGTAGCGTGACAGAAGCTAGTGGAATCAATACATCTTCTATTTAAAAATCTTCATAGTATTTTATATTATCTTTAATAACGACCGTCGCACCACATCGAGCGTTTTCTGAACATTGTAAAATGTAAAACCTTTTATGTAAGCAAATGATGATTTCTTAAAATGGCTCTCAGTTGAAGAGCTGGTTGGATGACTTTTCAGAAAGTCGGTTTCAAATTTTTAAGTTTCTATATCAGTATGTAGTTTTTCAATTATTGCTCTTACACACAGAGAAAAATTGAAAAATGTAGCTATTTGACAAAATAAGTACGGTTACAACGACTCAAATTCGTCTACTACGAATTTCAGCCGGTTGACAGACCTTAACATTAGTTTTCACAACAAAGTTCGGTTAATTCAACTGAATTTTAGTTGCACAACCCAAAATATTCAGAAACCTAATATAAATATCATAGTACTAACTGAATTTATTAGTTGTTACCATTTGTATATACTTTTCAGTTCGGTCGGCACTTTATTTCTCTGTGTGTAAGTTTTTTTTCCATTGATTCATTTTATTTCCAAATAATCGAAATTCAATTTCCTTTTAGAGGTGTACCCCCACTTGGGGGTTAATGATTATCCATCTTACAAACTTATTGGTTTAAAAATAAATCAATATATTTTTATTTATGTTTTTTTTTTGCCCCAACGAAAAACTGTAATAGATGCCACATGTTGTTTTATTTCTTTTCGTTTATTAACATTTCTGTTGCTTGAACCAAAATATGGCAACTTTGTATTCAGAACCCACTCTTTACCAGAACCAGCCAAAGAAACAGTACAACTATTGGAATATGTAGAATATTACTTAATCATAAATTTATTTTACATGTTATTTACCACTTCACCAAAAAAAAATTTTTTTTTGTATATTTCTAATTTCTAAATAAAATGTATTTTCCTTTTGCTAATCATCACAAATGAAAAAGTCAAGAGTGCAGTCATTATTATTATTTTTGTGCTTTAAAATAATCTTTAGACCTTTACTTGCCATTTTAATCCTTAAGGAGATTTAAAATGTCACAAAAAGCTTCAGTGCTAACTTATTTATATGAAATTGTAGAAAATATATTATAAAATATATTTTTATACCACTAGCATTTGCTTGTACTAAAAATGGCTAAATAAGCTCTTAGCAACATAAAGTACAACCAGTATATCAAAGCAACATTCAACATTGCTTAGCAAAGCAATTTTCAATTTTTAATATGTAGAGTAGTCCATTGTGTATTTCAAATGTTCTTTTTCTGTTAGTTTTTGTTAATATCATTTCTTCCCTAAAAAAAATCTCTAATGGTTTAAAGAATTTTATATTTCTAACGGATTGTATGTAGATTTTGTTAAAAAAAAAAATTATAAAGCTAACACCAGGCAAACAGTATTTTTATACTATTTTATAACTTAAATCAAAATAAATTTGTCAATGGGCTATTGAAAGGAATTTCATTAAACTATTATGTAGAAAATTGTAATGCAGTTTCGTATAATCGATACAGTTTTTAGTAACTAATTAAATGAAATTCTTTATAAAATGAATACAATTTTTTGTTAAATTTTAAACATTACAAAGTTTATTTTTAATAATCTCTATATCTTTTGTTCTTTGATAAAAACCCAAAAACTCTAATTTTTGACGTAATGTCTTTCGATTTTCGTTTTATTTAAAATATTTATACTCTATGGAGCCTAAAATATAGTGTTGGACAAAACATTTTGAACAAACATTATATTTTAAAGTTTTTTTTAATTTATAAAAAAATTTTATTTTAGATTTACACTTTAAAATTATAAAAAAATAAAATATTAACAAAACTCAAAACTGCATATGGCAAAATACTTTGCACAAAACTAAAAATTTCAATATTTTGTTGCGTATCCCTTATTTTTTATGACATCTGCACATCTTTTATGCATGGAACTCACAAGATTCTCTATCATCGTCATTGGAACTGCAGCCCATGCATATTTGAGGGCTCGGAAAAGTAAATTTTGATCACGCCCCTCTGCTTCACGATTGATCTTTTTGTTGAAAATTTCCCAGAGTATTTCAATTGGATTAAAGTCCGCGGACTGTGCGGGCCACTTCATGACATTAACCCCTTTCTGCTCCATCATCTGCTTGGGATCATTGTCCTGTTGGAATATCCACGGATTTTGCATTATCTCCTGGGCGCGAGGTAGCATAGTATTTTGGAATATATCCTTGTACATGAACCGATCCAAGATTCCATCGATTTTGTGTAAAGGTCCTAAGCGTTTTATTGAAAAGCAACCCCACACCATCACATGACCTCCGCCATGTTTAACAGTCCGCTGACAGTATCTTGGGTGCAAGCGAGTGTTTACTGGCCTCCGTACTCTTCTCATTCCATCTCAATCAACAAAGTTAAACTTTGATTCATCTGAAAACAGCACACTGCTCCATTCTTCTATAGTCCAGCAATTTTTTAAACGAGCTAAATGGTTTCTTCGCTGCTCTATAGCTCTTTAGCCCAGCTTCAACAGCTCTTCTCCAAACTGTTCTAGAGCTCACTGGTAGGTCCAATGACTCCAAAACACTGCACGCGGATTTATAAGGATCTTTTTTAAATTCTCGAACTATTCGAGCATCATCTTCTTGATGAAGTAAAGTTTGGTCGGCCTCCAGAATGTATGGGGGCCACAGTTGTGGTCCTTTTAAACTTGGTTATTATGTAATTCACCGTAGATTTTGGCAAAAGATACTTTCTGCATAAGACTTTATTACACATTCCGGCTTGGAAATCCTTTATATATATATTATCGATATCGATATATTTAAATAAAAAAATCTAACGGATTTTTTTTACCGGCTTTGTTCAGAATGTTTTGTCGCTTTACTTTTTGGTTTATGCTGATACTTTATTTATTTTTATATTTACAATGTTTGAATAACTGATTTTTTTGTTGTTGTTTATTTATTCATTACAGATATTTCTCTATATACTGGACTTTAATTTGCATAGTTTACATGGTTAGATTTTTTTTATCCCAAAAAAAGTCGACATATAATATTTGTTCAAAATATTTAGTCCGACACTGTACATTAGGTGTTAAACACATCTGACGTGACAACCTTGCGTTAGATTAAGATTAACTCCACTAGGGTATATAGTGTCGTAAATTGTGCGTTATTTTCAAAGCTCCAATTCTTAATTACAAATAAAAATTTAAAGATTGCAATTATTTAAATAATTTTGGTCTCATTATAGTCCTCAGTTTCAGAAAATAATGTTTCCCATTTTTACCTTTATAAAAAATCTCTTGAGTATTTATTATACAGTAAAACTTGCTTAAGACGAACTCGGTTAAGACGAACCCTCGGTTAATACGAACTAATTTAAAAGTCCCGACGTTTTGGCAACAATTTTCATATAAAATACATCTTTTAATACGAACTCGGTTAATACGAACCCTCAGTTATTACGAACTGTTTTAAGCAGTCCCAAAAACTCGTTTTCATACAAATTACCATGTTTAGTACACTCTTTATCCGTTTAATGGGATAGACCTAATATGAATTTCATATCTGTGGATGACTTTCTAGATATAGATGCTAATGTTTTGTCGTCACATACTTTATCAGGTGAAGAAGTATTGGAAATTGTTAATCCTGCCGATGTTGAAAATTTGTCAAGTGATATATTCGAACAAAATCGTGTGCCGAACAAGCTGGCAATCATATTTTGGTAATAGAAGAACTTATAACGAATGAAATCGTTAATTCAGTCATTCAGAAAAAAAATAACAGATTTTTTTTTTTTAAATGAAGAATTTTAATTGAATTTTTAATTGTGAATGCATGAAATGCTAATTTTATTTTTCATTTATGTAAAAATCTTGTTTTTGTTTCAATAAATACATATTTTTTATCGTAAAAAAAACCCGCTTAAGACGAGCTAATTTTGTTGGTCCCTCGGAGTTCGTCTTAACCGGGTTTTACTGTAGTTTATTTTTTATTAGTTAATAATAAAACCGTTTGCATAATTGTTTCTAAATGTTTTTCTAATACGACGTGTTTACTTCACCTGTCTATTTTATCCTGACACAATATAAAAAAATACACAAATACTGAAACTCAAACATCGCATTACAAATCCCTCTGCTGACAGAAATGTTTCCAATTATTTACTAATACGGGTTTTTTTTATGCAGACACAATATAAAATAAATACTCAGATTCTGACGACCTCTGCTGGTTTTAATTATCAAAATAATATTGTTAGATTCATGAACTTCAACACAAATTTTTTTTTTTAAAATTTAGTATTTTGTCAAGTCAAAGTAGCAAAACTTTTAACTAAAATTTTAGTTTGAACTAAAACTTAATTAAAAACTTGCAAAGTTGGACTACTTAGGGGTTTAATAATTTGTCTACTAACTTTTTCAAGGAGTGTATGAGTCCCTTTGTTTTTAAAATGAGATGCAGGGGGTTTTTCATTTTAATGTTTTTGAAACTATAAATGACAGATAACATTATATTTATTTATACTTAGAAAAAAAAAATACATATTTGTTGCGAAATTCGAAGTTTATTCATTATTGAATGGACTCATACCACTTTCAAAATAAATTTTTTTACAAAACTGTTGTGCATAAACATAATATTTTCTTAGTTTTATTTTGAATAAGAATTATTAAAATCATTTCAGTCAAAACAAAAGTTATATGCGCAAATAGAGTATTTTTATAGTTATTTAACCTGCAAATTATTTTTTTAATCGGCTAACTACTTTTCTTTAAATTGCTAATTTTATTATAAAAATGTATCTATAAAGTCGAATAAACTCAAATAAAATGGTATGATTTTCTTTTCTATTACCAAATGCAAATAAAACAGCAAAATACATTTCAGATTTATTCGCAAGTGGTTGGTGTCAATTCTTCTTTGCGAAAAGCCAAATAAGATAAAAAAAAAACACATAAAAACCATAAATATGCGCGCAAGTGCTTAATAATGTAAGTACACTCACAATATTTTTTTCAGTAAAGACATTAAGTTAATTGAAAATCAGTTAAAAAAATGACTACTTACTTTTCGTTTAAAACAATTGTATTTTTTAGGTTTTTCAACTTTTAAAACATTAATAGGCAAAATCGGTAGAACTTTTACTGAAAGTCCGTTTTTGTTTATTTTGTTTTTTGAATAACAGACAGAAAGTTGAAAATTCTATTTCTTTGGTGAATTAACTGAATTGAAACAACTTTAACTGTTGAACTTTTATGGAAAAGTTCTTTTCAGTGTATGTCTTAAATTATAATTTGTTATGCTTTTCAGAACTTAAATATACTTGAATCAAGTCCGATTTAAAAGCCGTGTTAAAAACCACTTATTTTACATAAGCTATTGAAAAGCATCTTCAATACTATAATAAAAAGAATTAAGATAAAGAAATGCCCTAATGCTAAATAAAAGCCATATGGGCAATTCCTGGACGATGGATGCAACATTCGCACACTTTTAGTTTATCCAAAAAAAAAATAAAGGAATGGAAAGATACGGTATATATCGTCAGTGAATTGAAGTTTGGAAGAGTACTAAATTTGAGGAAAACATTGGGCAGAATCAATAATGGAGTAAAAAGATATAAGCAAATATCAGCGAGAAACAGACGCGACAAATTTTTTCTTTAATGAATGTGGCAATTACAGTGATAGAACATCTTTGATGTGTAGATTTATGAAATATCAAAATTTTCTTTTAATTTTTTTAAATTGGGTAAAGTACAAATACGGACACGACAAGACCGACGCGACAATTTTTTCCAAGAGAACAAAACACAATAACTTTGGTAATAATAATGATTCAACTTTAATTAAAAAAACCTAACAAAACCCTAACATAAAGTAAACTTCAATAACAAAAATAAAATCGAAATAGATTTCGATATTCTCAGTTAGGTATTTTAGGATATATAATAGTTAAAAAAGTTGGATTTTCTCAGTTAATTTTAATTATGGATTTTAATGAATAAGAGGTCCGAGCAACCTCAATGCTTTCGTTGTCGAAATGCGAAAAGCAATGCAGATTGATAAAAGGATAAAGCATCTTTGAAACCAATATTTTTTGAGGTAAAGTAATTGTTAGTTGGAAATTTCTAAATTACAAGAACAAAAATAATATTATTTTAAACACTCTTAAAATAAATAAATAATATATATATATATACAAAAAGCAAAAGGCTTAAAAAAATTGTTTTTTTTGCAGTTGTATATTTCGGCCAAGAAATGAGAATCTACATTTATAAAGTAAAGACCTTTAAGCTTCATTATTAAAAATAAATAAAAATTTGTGAACACTTTGCATTTTTCAATCATGGTTGACCTATTTCTGGAATTGGCCATATGAGTGCTATAGATATTTGTTTTAGAATTGTTTATATTTATTGAAAAAACAGACTCAGTCGTGGCTACCGTATATGTTGCCAATCGAATTTATCGGTCGCTGCGATAGAATATTTCGGTTGTGATAACAATCATTCGATTGAAGCAACCGAATTTCTGCCATGGTAATAAAATTTTTATCCATACACAAAAATTCGGTGACAACTACCACAAAATTCGTTAGCCACTACTGAATCATTCGATTGTCTAAAAACAGGGTTGCTACTACTGTGCGTAGATATAAGTGAGCAGTCCCATACCACTTTAAAGAAAAGTCTTTCATTTTTTCTATAAACACAAAATAGCAAATTTCATAAAATAGAAACATTGCAAAAATAAAAACACTCACATAACAAATTCGGTTGACTCAACAGAATTTCATCCAACCGAATTAATTCGGTGGATGCAACCTTGTAAATTCAGTTGTCACAACTGAATTCGGTTGTTGAAACCGAATTGGTGGTTGCGACTAGTGAATTCTGTTGTGACAACCGAATTTAAGAGGTTGCAGCAATCGAACACGAACTATTACAATATGCGGTTACAGCTTTCGACATTTGCAGTTATGTCTACCATACTATAAAAGCATGTTCAGTACTCGACCGAATTTTGTATATTATTAGCTTTCGAGTTGAATAACACACTATTTCCAATATTATTTTGCTTCATAAAATTGTTTTATATAAAAGTAAACCATTTGTACATAATGAAAAAGGTTAAAAAACACCAAAAAATTTCAAAAAGATAAATTACCGTGCTAAATTCAACGTTTAATTTTTAAATCTCCAAAGCTTTGAGCTCTGACGTTAGATTCCACTTAAATTTTTGTTAGAAAAATGAAATCATATTTATTTTAATAATTGTACTAACCTGAACATTACATTTCTTTCAGTGCGCCCCGGTAGGCTAGTTGGTAGCGTGCTGGCTTATCAGTGCGGGGGTCGTGGGTTCGATTCCCACCAGAGGCACTGGTCTGTTTTCGCTACAACGCGCCGAAGGCCATAGTAGCTAGTGCTCCGTTAGGGTAATAGTATATAATTTGTAATTATATGACTATTAATTAATAAAAAAAAAAAAAACATTTCTTTCAGGCTCATTTTTTTTTTTTTGACTCTTTTTTATTGTTGATTATAATTTAAGAGCTTATTTTAAAAACATGATAACCCACATTTGTTGTTTTATAATTTGTCGCTGTTTTCTAGAGATCCATTGATTAATATTTGATAGAAGTCTCGCTTAGTCAATGCAAGTGTCTAGAGTATAAATGTCCTGCAAAAGTCATATTTTACATTCTTTTAACCTTTAAAAGGCGAAAACAAACTAAAAATAAAATGTGGCTTATCAAGTTTTTGCAATAAGCCCTTCAATTCGTGAATTTATTTAGTTTTTTTTTTATCAAAAACTAATTTCCAATATCTTTTTATTGAGATTTTATTAAGAATTTAATATTGATAATATATTGATAATACATAGATATTAATTAGATATTATTGTTAGTTTCCATTAAAATTTTTTGTATTTTAATACGATTTCACCGATCATTACCGTTTTTTTTTTTTTTTTTTTAATTAAGTATTGATTGGTTTTACCAATTATTGAAGAATTGCAGAATAATTTACGTTGTATTACAAAATCATTAATTGTAAGGATACTAAAACTGTTTTAAAATTTAGTAATCTGTATACGATTTCTTGTTCAACAATCGATTTCCAACTAACTTATTTTCTGTGTGTAGAACAAGAAAGTGTCAACCGAATTTAAAAGTATATTTTGGTGGATACAACCATTAAATTGGGTTAGTACAGCCATATTCAAATGCGATTTTTGAATATTTTTGGTCTTGCATGATAAATTTAGCCAACCGAATTAAGTCGTGGTAACCACATTTTAGTTGGTAAATGGTCAAATTTTTACGAGTGTCTTTGTGTATTATTTGCTTATTAGTGTATACAGGAGACACCCATGTGGTAATGTGATATAAATCTTGATTACCAAGGCAACGCAAACTATTCCTAAATACTCCTAAACAATAACAAAATTTGAAACGTTCTTGCTAAATTTGGGCTCAAAATGTATGTCTAATTTCGTCGGTGCAGCGACAATATGTTTTTTTAATTTAATTGAAAAATAATTTTTCATTAAAAATTTAATTATAAAATCTGCAATGTTTGTATTTGATTTGTGCGATTTTCTACAAATAAATATTTATTAAAAAACACATATATACATTTTTTTTAAATTAATTAAAAAAATATAAACTATTCAACCATAAAAAAACACATACATTTATTATAATAACACCTTTCACCGGATGCATATTATTATTTTTTAATTGAATTTCATTTATATATTTAGTTAGAAAAATTAACAACAAAAAAACTTTGTCATAAATGCAGTTATTACTAATTTCATTCTAATTAATTAATATAATAAACACCTAATAATATATGCCAATTCAGTAGTTGGACAATTTTAAAACGCTTGTGTTGAAAAACTTATAATTTCTTTAAAGTATTTTAATTATAACACAGTGTAGATCATAAATTATTAATTCACTTTTTGTTGAGATCCAACGGACCGCGATCTTCTTTTTGGCGTATTTTATGCTTGATACCTCCAAGCTTGCTTTGGACGACATTCATGTCAATTTTTTTTAACAATGCTTTTAAATTTTTCTTCAATTCTTAAGTGCATCTGGCTTCCCAACCAGTTTCACACAAAAGGTATGTTTTTTGGATTAAGCCAGTCAAACGTCTTTTTGGCATAATGACAGCTTACTAAATCTGGCCAAAATAATGACTCGTCTTTACACTTAACCAAAAGTCGTAAGTGAAATCAACATAACATTTTTGTTAGCTTTTGATAAATTTTATTGTTAAAACAACAATTGTGTTATTCCAATTGATGTGAATTTTTGTAAAACATCAGTAGAAAATAATTTGGCGTGATTTAAGTTTTGTGGCGTCATTACTTGTGTTAGCGTGGGGGAGCCATTTGTAGAAGTTGGACAAGTTAATAAAATTATGTTAAATGGGTTTTTACAAAAGAATTGTGAATTATTAATTAAACTCATTTAATTATAGTGGATAACTAAGTGTGTGTTTATTAATTATTTTTAAATAAATGTATGTAGTTTCACACTGTTTTATGTAGGTAAAGTGTAAACTTTTATTACTGTCGTTACTTTATTTTTTTATATATCTCATTGTTAAATTTTAGTCCATATAACAATGAGATATATAATATGACCATTGTTAGAACAACAAAATATTTATTTTAATTTGATTAATTACATTAGTTAAAATAACTAATTTCTGTTAATACATTTGACGATATTTTATCATCATAACAATCAACAAATCGTTAAACGTCAAAAAACACATTTACAAAACGATTTGTTAGAATGACGGACGGGTTTTATTGGTTGAATAGTGATCACTCATTCATTTAGTTGATTCCACAGCTGTTTTTGGTTTAGTGTAGAAGGTCTATCTCTGACACATTTTTCCAATATTACTAAACATTTAGTAATCATCCGCGTTTACAACCATTTCTTTTGAATATGCTTGTGATATGCTTTTTTCGAAATGACTGCCCACACTAGTACTTTTGGTTCAAACTTCGCTTGGCCGAATACCGTAACTTTTCGGGAGTGTTTTTCAAATCACCAGAATAAAATCCAGAATTAATACTTCCGTTGTTCCAAGCAAAAGAAAAGTATTTCTCATCATCCAAAATTATTTGAAATTTTTTTTTCATGAAGTCTTTCTTTGGAGTAAGTTTTTGATAATTGTTTCCTTGGGAACTCGAAATTTTCTTGCCAACTTACGATTTGATGCCCCAGTTTGATTAACCACCAATTTTTTTCAATTTAACAAGCTCAACTGCGATCAATTTTTTTGGACGTTCTTTTTTTTATCGCTGTTGATGACCATCCATTTTCAAACCGTTTGAATGCGGTATATATTGTAATACGTGGTACTTGTTCCTGAAGAAAATTATGTAACACTTCGATTTTATGATACCGTCGAAGCATGTTATAGGCATTTTTTCTTAAAATGTTTTGTGTAACAACTTTCTTTTGGAATTTATTCACTTTTGAATATTTACAATAATGCTCATAATATAAGTTTTTATTGACATGCATTTTGAAATAAAGAAAAACATGCCTACTTAGCAGTAATTTATATTTGTATTTTATCCATTTACTTAGTTGGCATAGGTTATGCAAATTTTATCTACATAATATTAATTTAATACAATTCTAGTTTTATTTTTTTAATAGGCGAATTAAACAAAATACTTAAGTAGTATATTTTCAATGTAATCCATTGGAAAAAAAAACCATTTGTGACTAAAATTTACAAATTATAAAAAATCTTCATAATTATTATTTAAGTCCTAGTAGAAAATTTGCTCCTACCAGGCAGAATCTCTGGGTCTAAAACTACAAAGTATTTTTTATTTTTAGTAGACACAAAACGTAGATACCTTATGAGTAGGGCTACCAAAAAACAGCTCTATAAAAACTTAAGCTATCAATGGCAGCTCTTAAAACAATAAATTAAAAAAACAAAACGATAAATTTCATAACTTTTTATTAAAAATTTTTCTTCAAACAAATAAAATTTGAGTAAATTTTTTGTTTGTTAACTTCGTTAGTCAAGCCAATATATACTATAGAGAAACTGTTCTCCTCAGGTTCAAAGTTGAAATTGTATTATGAAAATATTTTTTTAATAAACCAACTACAAGTAACATTAAATTTTCAAATTTAAACCCATTAGCGCCCACTGTTCCCATATTATGATACCTTTATTTTTGCGATTTTCTCTGGAACTATTGGTCTAATAACTTAAGTAAAATTAGTTTCTGAAAGCCAACTGAATTTAGAAGTCAGGAAAAACCCGTTTTTTCTAATCACGTAATTTCTTCATCCATTAAATTCACATCATTTGACAGTAAATGAAAAAAAATAAATCTTGGCAAAACTTTTGGCAAAGCAAATATTTTAATTTAAAAATAAAATTTGTTAATAGTGACTTGATATGTCTTCGGCTTAATATTGTTTTAGCGTATATGCCAACGTTACATTTTTGGGAAATCGCATTTTAAAGTTTGTCATGAAATTAAAGTCAAACTTACCGAAAATTTTGTCTCTTTGTTTTTTTACTACTTTAAGTAAAGTGATTAATTTTATTTTTTGCTAAAGGCAGGATCTGGAGCCTTTAGCTTTTCTAGTTACATTAAATTTTTCTACTGTTTTGTTTTATCAATACACGTACGGCGGCATTAAAACTGTACATATGACATACCAATACATATCTGTTATTAACAACACATACAAATAAAATGACTTACGGCATGCGATTGCATTGAAAAATACTAAAAAAACTAGGCAATAAAAACAAAAAAATTGTATTCAAAAACATTAAAAATATTAGCACAGGACATGTTTCATACAGATATATGTAAAGTTAAAAAAAAAAATAACAAAATCGTCTTTTTTGGCTATGAAAATTTCTTAAAATGTAAATATTTGGAAATATAAACTATAAAAGACTATTTTGTTTGTGAATATAATTCTAATTTGACCTCAACTTGTCTTTCTTTCTTGACCTTAACTGTCCTTCAATTAAAGACTAAGATATTTACACATATACCACTTCCCCTTCTACCGTCTAAAATAATAAGTCCGAAAATCAACTTTTTGAAACTTCTCAGTCCATTTTTAACACTAAAATAATCGAGTAACCAAA
>CM037854.1:99124498-99164486 GCA_021234595.1 Delia radicum
ACATCTAATAACTATTTTTATTGAACTATGGTGACTCCTACGGGACACTCCCCTAGTGCAATAAAAATCTACCGGTCATCAAATGATGTATGACCTATATTTGCCGTTGCAATTGGGATCTGTCTACCTGAAGGTGACGGATAACGAATGCCACGACAAATATATAATTTTTTTTTAATTACTGAAAACAACTAACAAATCGAAATCCCTGTTAATAACAGCCCAATTAAACTTAGTTTAAGTAAATCAATGTAAACTTGATTTTTGCATATGTAATGGGTTGCATTATTGACAGAGATGGATAAGACCAGTGTTTTACACTGTAAATTTTATTCTTGATTTAAAGAACTGGCCGCACTTTCATGTGCATTAAAGTGCCAAACATCTTATATTTACGAAAATTTAATAACTTTACATTAAAGTTATCCTTATTTGGAATCATTTATCCAACACTAGGAATGCGAGAAAAAGATTAAATGGCAGCACTAATCTGTGCACAAAAGTATGCCACACTATTTAATCATTAATTTTTTTTTTTTAAAACCGACCAAATATAATGAAGTATAATAAACTCCATGGAATTTTTAAAAAATATTTTTGAATGTCCAATTATTAATATTATCAAATTTTTGTTTCTATATTAAATAAATTTCGTAAACTAAAGTTGGAAATTCGAAAATTTCCAACGATACAAAAATAAAGTTTCTCAGATATTAAAGAAAATTTAATGAATCATTTTTGTATTTATGAAAATGATGCCATGACCAATGGATAAAAATTCGTTATAGTTTTCCTTGCAAACAACAAGAAAAACCCTTATAACAGGCGAATTGACATTGGGAATTTTCTAAAGTAATACTGAATTGAAATAGTAGAGTCTTTGAAATTAAATTTTTGTAGACTTTCCTAAGTCAAATCATCATTATTAATTGAATATAATTTTTTTTTATTCCAAAGAAACTTTGAATATTTTTTGTTGCGTTTTAATTGTTTTACAACTATAATTGTTGTAATTATTATTTCTTATTGTTGTAGATATTAAGGTTCTTTTGAAATTGCTAAGATTTCTCACAATTCTCTAGGAAATCCGTTTTTTTTCTCGGATTTGAGCCTTTATATTTTTTTTTTTTTGAGATTAACCATTTCCTTACAACGCACTATGTGTGTAATACGTAGACAATGATCCAATTATGGATTATTTCGTAATGTAATAACGTTGAATTAATCCGTATTAAAAGTATTTATATACTTTACATGACTTAAATGAAACCATGCAATTTCGACTCAGTTTCCGTCTATAAATTTCATGTAGACTTAATAAAACTGCGCAATACGGACTCGGTTTCCGTCATATTTGTCTGATTCACGTTATTGTTCTTACGAACCAGGAATGGATCTCATTTTCGGAATCAAAAATTGATTCGATTTCGTTGCTCTCAAAAGCAATAGATTCAACACTTGTGCATACTATACGATGCATCAATCATCAAAAATTGATTCTTATACTTCATTATATCACAACATATCTACCCAGATGCAAATACGTTAGAAATTACTAACAGTATATTTACCCTTACTGAATTTTGATAGAGGTGCTTATAGTTTCAAATGAGACTAATATAAATTTGAGGGAGACGTCCATCAAATTTTAAATAATAAATGGCAGCGCGTTACGAAAATAATTCTTGATGAATTATATATATATATATATACGGTACATTAGCCAGCCCCTTTGTTAAAAGGATATTGACCTAGACTCAATCATCCTAAGTCCTGAATAATGAGACGGCAAGGCGAGGTGAACGGAGCCCGTTAAATAGGCCACATATAGTTTGGATGGAATAATAAAAAGTGCACTTTTGATAAGCATTATAGAAATGCGCAATCGCGATTGTTGTAAGTACCGGCGTATTCCAAAAGAATATTTAGAGTTCTGATCTTAAATTGATAGAGCAGCTTGAGTGTTCTGGTCTGATCAAAGCTTAAATGTTGTGTCAAATAGAGACAGGAAACCCAATACCGGAACTAGAATTCCGAAGAAGTTGTAGACCAAGTCTATTAAATAGACTTAGTGTTTTGGAGTTAAGGCAAGCTATTGCTAAAGGCATTGGAAATAATTCCACACGCCTCAGGTCCCGAGACCGGCAATTAGAGTCCTTTTCTTAAAACTTAATAAAAAAAAACGACGTGCCAAATGAATAACACAACTAAATTGCTAATGTATTCGAACATTACATTAGACATTAGTAGCACCAGGGATAATTTATAATAATGAAAACAGTAATAGAACGATTCAGTAAGAGGAAAAGGGTAAAAAGTTAACCTTGCAGTGATCAACGAGCTGCACTGACAATATGATTTTCTCATAAAATCTATAAATTATTTTGTAAATCTAAAATTTTTTTATTTTTCGGTTAACTAGCTTTTACACTAAGTGTAAACAGCAAAACATTCTTTGATTAATGATAAATATACACAGCGCAATTATTTATGGTATTAAAATACCCACAATCTATAATAAATATCGCTGATAATTCTCGCATGGTCCTTTAATAACAACCAATATTATTACCTGAATTAGTATTTATGAACTTGGACACTGGGAAATACAATTAATACCAAGTCCCATTTTTCTTTGAAAACATCGCATTCTTTGACATTAATGACCTTGCGGTAATGGCCATACCGGCGGGTACATGAAATTGAAAGGCATGTGATGTGTTTGATCTTGACAAATAATTTAAAAATTATAGTATTATAGAGAAAAATGATAAACATAAGTTACAAATAATACAGAAATAAAAATGTTGTTTGATTTCGCTTTTATATACTTAAGCGATACATTCTATTTTTGAGAAAAAATTTTTTTTTTTATGAAGACGAATTGCAATAATTTAAATCGTCCCTTAAATCCTTTCTCTAATTATCTTTTATTTTGATAATTTATTTTTTTATTTTCATTAAAAAGTTTTATAATAAATTGAAACCAATATTATTAGAAATAGTTTCTTATTTCAGATCGTTGTTTTAAATTTCCTCTTGTTAATGCAATGTAATATTTTTATTAAATAAGTTATATAAAAAGACCGATCAATAAGCTACTCTGATTGATCGATCTTTTTCCTAAAAGGGAGGTGTAGTGTGTTTGACAAGTCTGCGTTACCATACCGTCTGTATGTAACTAGAGACCCACACTTTGTGGAATGTTGTTTGTCAACTTCTCACCAAACTTACTAGCGTGTGATTTTGCTTTCATTGCGAAATCCACGCTATATAATAATATGTTAAATAGTTCTAAGTATTTTTAATTTAATAAAGAAGTTAGTTGCTTTTAGAGCTAAAAGAAAGAACAACAAGCCTTTTATTCATTACCACGCGTCACCTAAAATGCAAAATAATAAATCATAGAAAGAAACCGAATAAAACCATATAAAACTCGATTTAAATGTTAATGATTTATTTTATGAAACTTTATGAATCATAAAAATTTTTCACTCCTATATTAAAAAAAAAAAAAAAAAATTGTAAGGTCAGCAAAATTTTTTCTGTGTAGATCCTCGCAGAAAAATTGCTAACATCAGCAGAAACATAAATTCAGCAAAATTTTTGATAAACTCAGCATAATTAAATATGAAACGGACTATGAGTAGAAAAACATTTTGGTTTTAGTACATTTGTGTTGGAGCTTCTTCCGACGAGGCATGTAAATATAATATTAACTTTAATTCTGTGATATACTAAAATAAATTCATGGAATCCCATACAACTTTCCTAGGATGGCAGGATTGAAAATGAGGAAAATTTTAGGAGATTCCGTCTAACATTAAATAATATCGATTATTTTTTTTAATATTATTTGAAAACACCTGATACTTTGTCTTAAACAGAAATTTGTGTCTAGAACAATTGAAACTTTAAAAAAGTTATCAACAGAATTTGTAGCCATAACAGAAATTTAGTTAATAAACAGTATTATTGCTTTGATAAGAAAATTTTATTTTAAATCTATGATAAATTCGCAAGTCGTTTTTGTTTTTGAGGACAGTTTTGTAAATATAAACAATAAATTTAATAACTTTTTTTAATTTGCGAAAAAAAATATGCCGCCAAAAAGTCGTGGATAATTTTTTTTTCTTTCTTAGTCTTATTTTCATCCATACATGATCTAGAAACTAAATCCGCTATCATATTAGAGCTAGCACAAAATTGCATTTATATATATTCCAGAGCACCGTGTAAAATGCATATAATTTGCAAAAATCTAAATTATTTACATACAAAGATGATGTACTTGGCAAAAGAAAAAATTTGATACCCATACTGCCCTATTTAAAACGAAGAGTTACCACAACATTGCATTTTTGTCAAAACGCGAACTAGCACAAATTTCAAAAAAAAGCTGAGAACCGTATTTAATTAAATCGACTAAAGATTAAAATATGCTAATTTGGCATTTTTATTACTAACAACCCCGAACAAAAAATTCAAAAACCGTTTTTTTTACAGAATATCCTTTAAAAAAGACATGGATGATCGTCTTTGGACAAATTGTATATACAGTTGGACGCGCGTTAAAAAAACCTTTCTTATGATACCCATATTGTATATGTTGGTAAGGAAACAGATTCTCAAATTAACAAAACTTTTCTTCCTTACCGGAAGGTAAATATACACATTTTCTTGGGGGTTTAACGCATTTAAAAATTTTATTTTTGAATTGGAAGAATTTAATTTTTTAAAATATTTAATTAGTGTGAATGAATTGTGTATTGTTGAGAGCGATATTGAGTATTTTCTGGAAACCATTTTTTATTCCAGTTTCATTAATTATATCCCAGGTCAGTTTCTTTCTTGTTTTCAAAATAACCCACCGTTTCAGTGTTTTTTTTTATAATCAGTATTTATTAGTAAAATTGCAAAAGGAAACGCCCTTTCTGCTTTGGAAAAAATACAAATTTTGACTTTTTTAACCGAAAAACTATCAATTTTGGATATTTCGCCATTAGCTGGCAGAAGTCGATTGTTAATCGACAATTTTTTTATGATAATGAAAATTATGGAACAACGAAGAGAAATTTAAGAAAATCCAAGTTTGTCGAATCGCGATACACCCAAGCGTTTAAATGCTGTAAGTAATTCTACCATAAGCTGCACAGAGCTCAGGGCCCTAGTTTCCACTTCTGCAAGCAAATCAACAGCTTCGAGAATTCTAGATGCATATAGAGATATTGTACGAACTAAGATGAATGTAGTTCCACGATTTCTAGAAAAGCACGTAATCAAACTTGTGGAATTCGCAGAGGGAAACATGATAACAAGCTGCTATGCCAAAATTACGATGACATGATGTAGGGTGCATTTGCATGTAAGTTCGCATCATCCAGAACGAATAGTTCTGATATACTGCAGTATTGCAATGCAGTGTTTTGGGTTTTCAAGCAAGACAATGCAGAAATTCATACCAGCAACGAAACTACAAAGTTGTTTCGCTAAAGAAACATTCTACTTTTTGACTTGCATGCTCACCGGATCTGAATACAAGACTTTCTATGGGGTATATTAGTTCATAAGGTTTACACCGGTCAGTGGCAATTTAAAACTTTTGAAGTACTAAAATCCACAATTTTAACAGAGTGGTAAAATTTTGCCTTATTGAAAACATTTAACCGGTTCTAAGCATAAAAGCTTATTTGATCTAATAAAAATTAATGGTGGTGCAATTGACTACTCAACATTAGAAATGCCCTTTTTACTTAAAAAATCTTTGCCTGCGATTTAACTCAGAGAATACTAGGGTTTTTGAAAAAATCCTATCTCTCGACATAGTTTTTATAATTTCGAGATTTTGTAAATAAGATATAAAACAAACAAATCTGTCATACATGGTTTATAAATATGGAACGGATTTTACACAATCAAGAAAAACATTTTTGGTTTAGCAATTTTGTGTTAGAGCTTTTTCCGACGAGGAGTGTAAATATAATGTTAGTTTTAAATAAACTAATAAAATAAAATTCATGGAATCCCACACAATTTTTCTAGAATGGCAAGATTGACAACGAGAAAAATCGTAGGGAATTCCTTCTTACTTTAAAGAGAATCGAATATTTTTCGATTAATATTATTTAAAATACCTGCAACTTTTTCTTAAACAGAAATTTTTTTATAAATAGAACAACTGAAACTTAATAAAATTCATTCATAGTCTTGTAAGTTTTTTATATCCGCTTGGCCTACATGACGTATAAGTAACAATTAGAATGAAATATCACTCATACTACACGTGGTACCTATTAATATTGATTTTTAAGAGTGCGTTTTTAAATTTCTTATTTTTCTTTTAAATTTACATATCTAATAAAAATTAACCTCTATCGATTGATCATTAAATATTATATAACTCCTATACAGAAGATTATATATAGCCAAATCTTTTAACCAACTACATATATAAACAAAAATTAATTGATGTTCGTTGGTAAGTGTATCATATCAGAACGGTTGGACCGATTTGAATAATTTATTTTTGTGTTCTTTGTAACTAATATTTTGGTTTTGAGGGAAAGGAAAAGTGGAAAAGTTTCCCGGAAAATTAGAAAAATTATGGAAAATTTGAAAGTGTGTTTTCCTATGAATTGTTTGTACAGGGTGTCTGGTGGCAAATTTATATTTTTAAATACGATTAGTTTAAAAAGTAATAAACTGTGCGGAGGGAGGGTGACGCAGTTGGAATTATCGATTGTGCGAATTTGTAAGTCACGATGTCGCAGTGGTCGAGTGAGTATCGCGCGTTCGCTGTGGACACATTTTTTAAGAGTAATGATTCTTACGTGATTGCTCGTCGACAATTTTGTTCAAAGTTCGGTATTCGGGCGAATTTATGTGATGGACCGAGTGGATCCCATGGATTTTTTTCTATGGGGCTACCTCGAGATTCGAATGATTAATATGCGTCATTCAAAAATAGTAAGTTTTGTTTGCACTCTGGATCAAAACCAACTATAGGAGCTTCATATCGTCGGTACTCTGACGTAACCTCGTAACTCAAAAAACACTACTTTACAGGAGAGACAAAAAACACTTTATTAGAAAATCTAATAAGAAACTTTGATTATTTGTTGTAAATTTTAAAGTTTTATTAACTTCTTATAGATATATATGTTAAGTGGAAGAGAACTACAAATGTTTAAAAATTATTTTGAAAATAGGAAGCAGTTTGTTCAGATTAATGATGTTAAAAGCAGTTTGTTAAATATTGAATGTGGTGTGCCGCAAGGTAGCTGTTTAGGACCCCTACTATTTTCTATTTATTTAAACGATATAAAGAATTTAAACCTGTCTGGTCGTTTGTATATGTTTGCAGATGATGTGAGTCTTTTCTATCCATATAAATACGATTTGGCACTAAAAACAAACATGAAACGTGACGTTTCGTTGATATTTGAGTTTGCTCGTGTTAATAAGTCAGTTTTAAATGCTGGCAAGACCAAACTAATTCGTTTTAAAGCCCCATTCTCGAAATGAAGAAAACAATTTTAGCATCTTTGTTGATGGTAAAACGGTTGAAGAATCTCATTTTGTAAAATACTTGGGAATAACACTACAGAGTAACCTCTCGTGGGATTTACATATATGTGAAATTAAGTCTAAGATAGCTCCAGCTATTGGTATGTTGTACAAAATGAAATACAAGCTTAATAAAAAAACCGAATTATTATTATATCAGGCTTTGATTCAAAGCCATTTGAATTATATGGCCATTATATATGGTTGTAAGAATACAACAGTTTTAAAAAGTTTGCAAAATAAAGCATTGAAAACAATTTACAGTTTACCAATAACGTTTTCAACATTACCTCTTTATAAGAGATTTGTAAGTCAATTCTTCCGATCCATGCACTATACGAGTACCAAGCACTGATGTATGTATTTAAATCCTTACACAACATAGGTTATCATACCATTAACTTCGTCCAAAACCAGAATGTGTTTAACACAAGGAATCATCAAAATCTTAGATTACCACTATGCAGATTGGAAACCACGAAGCAGCGTATAGAATATACTGGAGTCTTTGAATATAATAACTTGCCAGTGTATTTGAAAACAATTAACAGAATATCAATATTTAAAAAAGATCTAAAAGATTTTTGTATGCAAACCTTGAAACGCTTTTGTAGTAAATAGATTACTTTTTATTTTTTTAAAGTTATTTTTGTTTAATATTAATTACTGAATTTGGAATTTTAAGTAGTACATGCATATATTTTTTGCCAACTTGTCTCAATAATGCCTTTATGGCGCTGAGACCAAAATAAATTTGTATTATATTTGTACATAATGATAAATAAATATTTAAACTAACAAAAAAATTATGCTTAAGAAATTATTTTAAGTTTAAGTTTTGGTTAAATGCAGAGATACGAGTTTACAATCCGCTAAGTTTCAAATAAAATGTAAGTTACGAGGTTTTACATGTATAAATAAATTCAGTATTTTATTTTAAATACTCACAATAAATGTTTTCTAAGATCAAATTTTAATAACTTAAAACGTGGGATTTATTTCAAACTTATTTTTTATTCACATTCACACAGAATTCTGTTTTTACACGATACATTCGTTCCAGAATATCCAGAATCATTTCATAATTTTAAAGAAATAAAAACTTTCTTTAAAAATAAAAAATTCACATACTATGTATTCTTAAATATAAAAACACAACTTAAATATAAAAGAAAAATTACATCTTTTTGAAATATAAAATATAAAATCATTTTAAAGTTTTTAAGAAATAAAAACCCAATGTAAAAATAAAAAAGTTATCCTATTCAAGGAACATAAAAAAGTAAAAACAGGATAAGTTTTGCCGTGTTATTAAAAAAAAAAAAACGTGTAAAAACAGGATACGCTTATTTCTATAAAATTAATAGTTGTATGATGAATTTTTTTTAAAATACTTTTAAACATTGACAGTTATATAAGACGGTGGTTAGTCATTAGTATGAAGTAAATTGTCATAAAAAGAATGATAATCCTTATGGATTAATGATTTCAACGATTGAAGATCTTTAAGTTTTTGAGCTGTAATAGGTATAACAAAGGACTTAGACGAACTTCGTTATACTTCTTAGTCAATCGTTGAGGTAGATCCTTCCACTTATCATTAAATGATAATTTATACATAATACTATCTATACTGTACTTCAAGCCTCGTAACTGTAAAACAGTACCTGGTCTAATAGATTTACAAGTTTTCACTTCTGAGTAATTATAAAAAAACGTATGATCAATATACTTCACTTTATAAGGATTTTTAATCTTGCGTCTTGAATTATTTTCACAAAATTAGCGGACACATACAACTCGCGATTTTTTTTACGCCTTTCGATTGTTGAATGTACGGAGTCACATTCCATTTGTGTGTGTCCTTTGACTAGATACTTTTGATATATAGTTATATTTTTTTGATTCGCAAATTGATACAAGGCGTTTGCTAGAGTTACATTACGATTTTGCGCACTGCAACCATCGCTATAAAAAACAATAGGTGTACTCAGATTGACTTAATTTTTCAAAAAATCAATTAAACATGATGCAAAAATATTACCATCCATACCACCCTCGCCTTCATGCCATACGTAGCAAACGGTATCACCATTGGCAATATTATATACAGTGAACTGATGACATTTTAGCTTCTGCTTAAAATATAATGAACCAGCTGGCAAATATGGAATCATTTGAACAGATTGCACATCTACTGTAAGAGCTTTTATTTTTCCAGAAAGAGCATTTAATTTATCACTTTCTTTCTCTTCTCGGGCTCTATTTTTTTCTGCCAAGTGGCGAGAATACACATCTTCAGGAATGTTTTTATTTTTAAAAGAAAAACATGTGTCGCAAAAATTTGTCCGGGGTAAATAAATACTAATATTCATTGATTCCATTTCCTTGCGTAAAAATTCATAGCTAGCTATCTCATTTTTTTAAACTTTTAGATCATTCATGTTCTTCACGAAATCTCGATAAACATCTTGAGCTGACTGATATATATTTTCCAAATACAATTTTCCAGTATTCTTTCTGCAATAATGAGATTCAAGTTTTGGCAAATCAGTCAAGTACTTTCGTACATGTGCTTTCTTTAATATATATTTTTTACAATTTTTTCGTGTATTTTTCAGTTTTGACTTTTTTAAAATCCCAGTATCGTTATTTTTCTTGACCCAATTTAATACTTGCCACTCACCAATGCCAATTATGTTTAAAAACATTTTTTACATACTAGTAACCTCTGATTATTTATAAGTAAATGATATTTTAGACTACAGCTTCGCCGAGATTCAGAATTATTAACAGATCGAGATATTGTTTCCTTCTTTACTAATGAAACAACGTATTGCCGTCTTTGATTCCAGTTCAGATCATTCCAAATAGATTTGAAACATTTTTTTCTCATGCCTTCTGTAATTTCATTACATTTTTTATTTACACTCTTTTCACATTTTTTGGATTACAACCTGGTTTTATTTTTCGAGCGCTTCTTAGTAATAATTGTTGATCACTGTCTTTTTTTTTTTGCTCACGCTATAATATGACTGACCTGATTCCCGTGCCTTTTTCACTTTACTTCTTTCCCAATCTTAAACGGTTGCTTGATTTTTCAGAGCTCGCTGTCTTGATGATAATCCTGAAAATTCATCTAAAACTGTTTTTTTAGGGTGATGTGAAACATCCTTTCCATTTGATTCTATACTCGTATTTAAAACTTTCAGAAGATTTACCAGAAGTTTGCAACTCTAACGAAGTTGATTTGTCGAAATCCTCAACGAGTAAGCGAGGGTAAGAAATTACATCAATTAAATAATTCAACTTACCAGATATTCAAATCTTAAATCGTTAAAGAATATTGAAAAAATTATACAAGGCACTTTATTTATGAATTCTTTTATAGAACACAAAGAAAGGTTGTATAAATTTCTCCACAGAAAATAAAATGGCAATTGAGATTTGCTGGTTCGTCAAAAATGCGAATGTATGGTCTACTCACATTCACTTTGGTCATAATAGGGGATTCCCAAAACTAAGAAATATTAAATCTAAACGATTTAACTGGAGTAAGGAATGTTCACTTTTTAGTGTTTTCTAACTTGTGCACTGTAGAAATATTGCAAAAAAAATAGTTGTATATTTAAGAAATACTGCACAAAATGACAAATAGGTTTTTATAAAGTATTATTTTAAGTTATCTAGTATACGTCCAGAGTACGTGAATGCATGACATGAGTTACGGGTTTTTAAAATTAGACGCTTGAGATACGAGGTTCTGTTTTTTTTTTTTAAATAATTAACGGGTGGGCATTTTTATTTAAAATTTTACACAGTTGTGTAGAAACATATTCCGAATATGAATCCGGGTTCAACTCAAAACCTTCAAATATTGAGTTACGAGCATAGATGAGCATATTGCAGTACCAGTAAAATTTCAGTAAAAAAAAAATTTACTGGTTACTGCAACGAAATTTTCATTACCAGTAAACTGTTACTGATTACTGAAAGAAAATTACAGTAACCAGTAACGTTTTACTGATTACTGAAATAAAATTGCAGTACCAGTAACGTTTTACTGATTACTAAAAAAAAATTCCAGTACCAGTAATGTTTTACTGATTACTGAAAAAAAATTGCAGTAACCAGTATTTTTTTACTGATTACTGAATAAATGCAGTAATCAGTAAATTTGTACCAATAAATCAATTAGGCACTTGATATCAATTAAATATACCAACTAAAAATGAGTGTTATAAAAAAATATGCCTACACGCAAAAAACAAAATGTGTATTATTATCTAAGTACTTAGGTAAAATACAACTTGAATAGTTGTTTGGTTAATTACACATTATCTAAATTAAAAAATTATATTTTCTTAGATAAGTTACAAAAGAAAAAAACTTAGGTAACTTAACAAATTTTTAATTGCTTCAGAATGGAATGCAACAAAAACTACGGAAAGTTAACAAAAACGAAAAATATATAAATCTATATTCATTTTTTTATTAACTCTCACAAAATACTTTTTAAGTTGTGTTTTACTTAAGTAATTCGATAATAATACACTTTTTATTTTTTGTGTGTAGTTATCATTTTTAAATTTGTTTGTTTAAAATTCCCAGCAGGAGTTCAATTACAAGGCTACTTTTAGAGAGCCAAAATCGGTTTATCAAAGAACTTGCTTCTAAGCTTGAAGAAGTTGAATATGTGCGCGTAACTGCGGATGTGTGGTCAGGTGGAAAAATATCGTTTTTTGGTTACACTTGCCATTCGTTAGATGCTAAAAATTTCGAAAGGAAGTCTCTAGCACTGGCTTGTCGAAGATTTAAGGGAACCCATTCTTTTGACAATATAACGAAGATGATATGCGACATAAACAAACAATATAAACTGCCAGTTGATTGTTTATACGATCACTGACAATGGATCAAACTTCATTAAGGCATTTAAAGAATTTGGAGTTAATTTGAGTAAAGGATATAATACCAGCCCTATTAATGCACATAACAGTGATGATGAATCTGACTCTGAATTCGATTCGGATGACTCGATCGATGTTTCAGGCCCTCAATTTGGAGGAGACTCTTCTCTGCGATTGTCCGGCGCTGCAGAATATTCGACTCCGGATCTTGGGTGACCATATACTGGACGACCTCTTGGTAATATCAAGTGTGGGATTCGGTGATCTCATACGTTATATTAACCTAACGGGGTGGGTCTAGTACTCCGGATATTAGTTCCTTACGGGTAGTGTGGTCTCTTCAAAACGGAGTCGCTTTTTGACTCTACTTGATGCTCACGAGTAGCGTGAGCTGCCACTTAAACCAACCAACCAACCAAGTACACTTTTCATTTATATTATTTACATTTATTGATGCACACAGCTCTAGAACAAGTGCAATAGACCAACTTCTGCAGAAGTGGTCACTGAAGTTTTAAGCGCCAATTTAATAACTCCATGCGTTACAAGGTGGAACTCACTTTATGATTCCGTTAAGAAGTTGCTGAGATACAAAACCAATTTACCCGAATTGTGTTATCGTCTGGGAATTCCCACCATTCTAAGTGATGAGGTTGAGTACTTAGTGGAATACATAAGCTTATGGAGCCTATAGCAGAAGCGATCGATTTTATTCAGGGCGAAAAGACTATGTATTTTGGTTACTTTGTTCCTACTATAGTGTCTTTAAGAATAAAACTTTGTCGTTTGGAGCGTGCGAACTTTAAGAGTTTAGCTGAAGTAAGCGAAAAAATGCAAGAATCTTTACTCAAAAGATTTGAGAAATATTTCCTAATGAAGCCTGAAGCTTCGGATGCTATTATTGCGGCTATATCTGTTCCTGAAATAAAATAAAGATTTTTAAAAGCTTTGTTGGAAACAGCGACAACACAAACAAAAGATGAAGTGAAGAAAATGTTCAACACTTATATACTTAAATATGGCAAAATACCCGAAGCTGAAACTGGTGCCATACCTGCAACAAAACAGAATTCATTTCAGGAAACAGTTTTATAACTGGTCGAACAAGACACGGCAACAAAGTGCCTAAATAATCACATTGCCATTAAAAACGAATTTTCATATACAATACTGCATTACCCTCATCTGCACCTGTAGAACGATTGTTTTCATTCGCTGGAATTGTAAATCGTTCCAGAAGACAAAAGCTCAGCGATGTAAATTTTGAAATGCTTGTGTTGAGAAAAGCTAATAATATATAGTATCAATAAAAACAAAAATAGTATGTCGACCAATTCTTTGATATTTGAAAAACTGAAAACGTTAATTTTTAAGTGCTTTCAAAACCTATAAATAGAAAATTATGATTGAAATTTGAAAACGCAAGGTCAGATTTTTGACTTTTTAACAAAAAAGTAATGGTACGCTTTAATTTTTTAACAAAAATTGTGATGCAATTTAATAAATTTGTTTTGTTAACATTTTACTGATTACTGCATTTTTTCAGTAATCAGTAAAAAATTACTGGTTACTGCTATTTTATTTCAGTAATCAGTAAAACATTACTGGTACTGCAATTTTATTTCAGTAATCAGTAAAACATTACTGGTACTGCAATTTTTTTCAGTAATCAGTAAAACGTTACTGGTTACTGCATTGTCTCTTTCAGTAATCAGTAACATTTTACTGATTACTGCCAATCGTAGTACAGTAAAAATATACTGCAGTGTGCCCATGTATGGTTACGAGGTTACGTCAGAGTACCGACGATATTTAGTTTGCTATGCTCAGGAATGGAAAAGGCATAAATATAAGAAAATAAATCTATAAGACTGAAAGAAAATCATTAAAACTCATAGTAGTCCAGATTTAAATACTATTACATTTGTTTTTATTTTATAAATTTATTACTTTTCTAATTTATTTCATAGACAGTTTATTGTGAAATTGTGAATGTACAAGTGTCGGAAACGGTTGGAAAAACACCACTTATTTATCCAAAGTTTTTCTGTTGTGTAAACGATTGTGTTTTTATTTAGACAAAATGTCAATGAAAAGTGGTCAAGAAATATATTTTTGATCACTTACATATATTTCAAATTGAAAATATCTCAAGGATTTAAAGAGGACAAACTTGGCAAAAGTGAAATAAGTTGGCTTTGAGTTAGTATAAAACAAAACTTTTAAATATATAAAACCAACAAAAAAAACAAACAATTATTGCCAGGAGTCATAAATATGAAACGGACTTTACATAGTCAAGAAAAACATTTTTGGTTTTAGCAATTTTGTGTTAGAGCTTCTTATAAATATAATATTAGATTTAAATTCTGTAAAATAATAAAATAAAATTCACGGATTCCTACGCAATTTTTCTAAGATTTCGGTGGTAAAAATTATATAAATTGGAAGAAATTCCGTCATACATTAAATAATATCGAATATATTTCACTTAATAATATTTGAAAACACCTGAAATAGAATTTTGTGTACAGAACAATTGAAACTTGAGAAAACTCATTAGTACTGGCAACAGAGTTTGTGGCCATAACAGAAATTTAGTAAAATATCACTCATATTTAGCAAAATCTTAAAAATATTGTTAAATTCAGCAAAAGTTTTGCTAAAAAAAAATTGGCAATACATTAAAAAATGTAAAAATATCCGTACATTAACGACATGAATTAATTTATTATCTGCAAATATATAGAAATAATTATATATAATCTAAACAATAATATATTTCAACTACTTACGGCCATGTTTGTCTAATTTATAACAATTTTGACTGAATATAAATGACGTAGATAATTCTAGATGTTTTGCTTCTAGAATTATAAAAATATAACAAAATATTACACACACATCAACAATCTTTGTTTTGCAAAAAGAAAAAGAAAAAAAAAATTTCCAGAGTCGAGTGTCCTTCTCTTTAGCTTTAGTCCGTCTTCCAAAAGGTATATTTGTTTGCAATTTTTCACATCTCATAAATTATCACTATTAAAATTTAGTTTACAATTACACATGTTATTATTATTATTATTAATTTAAAATATTTTATTTTGTCTTTAATTTGATTAATACACAATTTCTTTGAAAACTCTTGTCTTAATTTAATTAATACTCAATTTCTTTGACATGCAATCAACACAATATTTGAGTTTAGTAGATCTACAATTTATATGAATACACATTGGTGGCGTCCTTTTGTATAAAAAATATAAAAAAAATTCCCATGGTTGATTTTTTTTATATGTATTACAAGAGTTATAGTTTTTAATATAATTTTCCTCGTCTTGACTACATCTATACATGCCGCGACATCTACTTCATTTTGCATATATCTTTCAATCTGTGTAAAATATATATCGTCACCTAAAATGAAATAGAGTTTTGAATGATTCTAATTGATTTTATTAAACTTCATATCTCTACAAAATTTTACACTAACAGTAAAGTCAGCAACATTTTTGATGGGACGAAACCTGCAGAAAAATTGCTAATATCAGCAAAAAAGTTGCTAAATTCAGCAAAATTTTTGCTGATGTCGATATTTCGAATGCGTTTCTTATAAAAATCGTAATAAAAATTATCTTCGCTTTACATAAAAATTAAACTAATGAGCAAAATACGAGCACACAGAGTATATGCACAACTACACTCATAATAATCCATGCATAAAAATACGGAATTATTGTCAAAACTACAGAAAATTTTGTAAAATATACAAATTTTCGTTTATTTTACAAAAAACTTGGTTATTTTGACATTTTTTGGTAATTTTACGCATGGATTATTATCAGTGTAATGCATAAAAATGAAAGTGAGAACAAATAAATACACATCGATGATCAACTGACAAAACGCAATACCTTGTTATTATGGGAGGTCAAAGAAAAAGCTCAAGAACCCAGAAAAACTGTGGTAATGGGTTCGATAAAGCAATACATTACCTCTTAATGTATACTCCTTACCTTTATTATTATTTTCCAACAAAAAGTTATGAGTTACATAATGCATTACTTTGTAATGGACACTATCTACCTTCAGTATTATTTCGAAACATAAACTAATAATTGTGTACTCATGAACTAGCTTGCACAGATACATCACTGCATTTTACATTATTTCAAAACATAAAATAAAGACTTACAAATAATGGTAGCGTTAGCATTTGTAATGGCAACCCTGGCAAAAAGCTGTACGGTGTAAATCTGTTGGATTAACTTGTAAGAGAAGACATAAATATCTCATATTGTTCGGGTAATCCACTAAAAAAACATTTCCTTTTTCAGTAAGTTGGTTGATATCTGATCAAATAACGAGTTCTTGTGGGTGGTGGACTAGAATGAGACAGAATATGAGTGCGGCACTCACCTCTAGCGCTGATTTTTCGGGTTTCTCTTACATTTATTAACAATTCGTGTTTTACATTTATAAACTTAACATTTAATTATGACCTCAAACCAGGCAATTCAAAATGAAGTGCAGTTTTGAAATATTAACAATATAAACAAAAATTTCAAATTAAACATATACTCTGAATATTATGTAATTTACTGTCTGTAATTTAATGCAACAATTTTCAGTTGAGTTAAAAGCAAAGAACATGCTATTATTTTTTAATTAGTTCGCCCCGGTAGGCTAGTTGGTAGCTTGCTGGCTTATCTGTGCGGGGGTCGTGGGTTCGATTCCCACCAGAAGCACTGGTCTGTTTTCGCTACAACGCGCCGAAGGCCATAGTAGATAGTGCTCGGTTATGGTAATAGCATATTATTTGTAATTATATAATTATTAATTAATAAAAAAAAAAATAAAGTTTTTAATTAAAAATTTTAACTTTTTTATACATTTGTTCAAAATAATTTATTACCATTTACCGTTTTTTTTTTTTGTTTTCATTTATTATGTTCATTTATTTAAACTTTCATACAAAATTAAGCACAAAAAACGGAATATTGTCATTTATTTGTTTCAGTAATTACAAATTTAAAATATTTTTTAAAAAGAAAATATACAAAAAATTTTTGTATGTTTTTATTAAAATTGTTGGTTTATATACAAAATTATTTCAATTCAAATTACCATAAATTGAAAAAGTTTAAGCAAATGTGTGTGTGTGTATACATTCTGAAGAAAAAAAAACTAAAATAATATCAAATAACTGAACACAACTTTTAGTCTTACTGATCTGTATTTAAAATTTGAACATTATTTTTAACTTATTATTCATTAGTTCTTATGGATTTGTTAGTCTTTTAACCGATATTTAAAACTAAATAACAAGGAACATTTGATTTAAATGAAAAATAAGTAGACCGGCATTTTAAGTGATTTATCATTTATGTTAAATTACATTTTCAGTTAATTTAAACTACAATAGTTAAAAATACACTTAAAAAAGTCTGATCAAAAATAAATTTTACGCCTTACTATAATTAAGTTTTTAAAATATTCCTCAATGTAATTAAAACTGCTTACATAGCGAGTAAAAAACAAGTGTTAAGCATAAAGCGTTTAATAACGCGTACACTGTGCAATAGTAAATTTCGGTCACGGTTTTATTAATGACAAAATGGGAGTGGTTGATGACTCATACCCACCCCCTACCATACCATAGCACCCACATTCACCCCACGTAAGCAAAAAATTGAGAAAAAATGTACGATACTTGTTTTTAATTCATTTGTTAACAAATTTTTTACAAGATTAGTTTTCAAAAAAGAAAAATATTGACTAATTAAATAGGAAATTATATGTAATAAAAAATTATAAAACAACCCCACTGTTACTAAAAAACAGCCTTAATATTAACAATTTTAAAACTGCTATAAAAAATAAATACGCAATATTTTTAATTCTGTTTTTATTTATTGAAAAAATAAAATATCGGTGTATTTTAAAATTTTATAACTCAAATTTTGTCAACTAAAATCGCCAGGGTTCCCACCCAATTGTGTGATGCTTATTTTAAAGAACAAAATCGGCTGCAGTTGTACAGCAAAAACTGCTGAACAGATTTTGATGAAATTTTTTAACTTGCAGATTATTAAATTCTCTAATACTTATTGAGGCCATATTTTGAAATTTTGATCTAATGTTTTTTTTAATGGATGAAGAAAAGTAAATTTTTCCATTTTTTAAGTTTACATTAACAAAAATCTATATTTTTTAAAAATGGTATTAGAAAATTTAAATTTAATATTCTACAAATCAAAAAAAAATCTTGAACGTCCTCGATCTTGATTCAAGTCAAATGTTTCTGAGTTTAATAAAATCGACTCATTTTGGGCAAGCCAATCGGAATATGTATTTTGAACTCTTGTTTTTGTACGATTGCATTTTTGCCAAAATTCTGAAATTTTTTGCAATTATAATTTAGTGTTTCTAAACGACTTTATTCAAATTTGTAGCCCTAATTTTTTATATAGCTTTTCACGATATCCTTCACTTTTCGAGCTTTTTTCCCATTTGCACCTCTTTCTGAGCACTAAATATCAAAAATATGTGAATGCGAAAGTTTGCAATTATAACATGTGCATATTGCAAAAACAATTTATAATAAGGATTAAATTAAGAAAAATTAAAAGTCCGTAGAAAAGAAAAAAAAGCAAACACATTTCTTTACATGTATAACAATAACACAGCAACGCGAACATAAATTAACAAAACACCACACACAAATTCAAAGTTGGGCATCAAAAACAACGCGGCCGCTTTAATCTGTGGGTGATAACTCAAAGACATGCAAAAATGGGCAGCTGATATTACCGATTTTATAATCTTGGAATATTAAGTTATAAACCAAAAAAAATCCCAGTTAAGATTTCAGGGGGAACACAACTAAAACTCTAATTGAAATTTAAATATATGGACAAACGAACACTAACAATGACACTGGAAAAGTATTAGTTTTATAAGAAATCCACAACGAGCTAAACACATTTTAATGACTTTAAAATTTAGTTAATATCTTTTAATTCAATATTCATTGATTAATTTCGACAAAAATTTTTTTTATTGTTTTAATTAATTTAAAGTTGCACTTAATTTTTCACTTTTTCTCACTGCAAACACCAACTGTTAACTCGCTCTCTCTTTTGAAGCTGTTCTTATACAGTTGAATTAAAACAAAAACAACTATACATTTTAAAGCCTTCTTTTTATAAGAAATAGTGATGCCACATTTGGTGACAGACTTTTCACTTTGATTTTTTTTATTTTGGAAAATGGGATCGACCAGTGTGCAATGGTAAGTAAATAGGATATTCGACTGTATTTTCGACTTTAGTAGTCGTAAATTAAATTGAATTATTTTTATAATAAAAGTACTCATAATGAGGTCTTAGAAACAGTATTTAATAAGCATTAATCTTTTTTTATAATTTTCCCAGTTGCTTTAAAATATGTCCTTTTTTGAACCTTGGCTAATATCCTTCCCAAACGCCAAAGGATAACAAAAAATTAATATCCTTCAAAATGTATTCTTAAAACATGTTAAGTTTAAGGTGTTCACCAAAAAAAAAATTAGTTTTTTAAATACGTAGAGTTTTATACTTGATTAAAGTGCTGGTAAGTAAAATTACCACCTGGACAATAATGGGTTAACGATTGTTAAAGGTAAATTTTAGTAATGAAAATGAAAAAAGGTCGAATATGGTAAATTTTAGTTTTGCAAAAATTCACTTAACTTCTATTGTCTTATTAATATATTAGGTGAAATTTCAATTGATGTTATGATAGTTTCTCAGTTTTAAATACAAAATAACAAATCAAAATTTCTTAATTTCAAATGAAAATTCTCTACTTCTAATGATGGTTTCTAAGATTCAAATTGAAATTCTGGCATAAATTTTTAAGAAACTCTTTACTATATCTATGAAAACTTAATAACTTCATTCAAAACCGTAATTAAAATTCAAATATGATTTTCTTGGGAAGTGTTCATATTCGACTGGAAACCTTCGTCTGTGTCATAAAATTGCATTGCTGATGCCGAAGGATTAAACAGTATTTCTAAATAAGTTTTCTTATTTAGTTTAATATTATTTCTGTTTAAATACCTTGACATACAAAAAAAAAGATAATTTTATGTGCATATTAACCTGTTTTTGATTTACACGATTTTCAAACAAAAAATTTGAAATTCGTTTTAACCGATTTTTTTAGTAAAGTATCTATTGTATAAATCGAGGAGTAGCTGTATGTTATTTTATTGATTTTTTTTCGCTGTTGCTTATATAGTGTGCTGCAAACCGATTAATAAAGTATGTGCTGTAATAGGCTAAGGCCTTTAACCCTTTACTGCTTGAAACTCCAGATCTTAATGAAAGTTGTATATTTTGATAGTAAATGAAAAATATAACATAAAGGGTGCTTTTTATAGAGGCATAGAACTTTAAGTTGGCAACATTTTTTTAACTGGCGTCCATTTTGTCAGCTGTCAAGTGATTTATGTTTAGTTTGGTTTGGCAATTCAACATGAATAGACTGACGCCTGAACAACGCTTCCAAATTGAAAATCATTATTTTGAAAATCATGGTTCTGTTCGAAGTACGTATCGCGCACTATATCCAGTTTACGGTCAACATAATCTTTCATCAGAGTAATTAATTAATAGTTAATGGAACGTTTTCGCACCACGTTTACTCTAAATGATAATATGCATCCACAGAGACGTCGCACTGTGTCGCGATTTCATACAACGGGTGGCCAAAAATAGAAGCAGCTAGAGTACGGAGGTGAAATTGGCATGAATATTTTTCTTAGGAAAAGAAGTATTTATGCGAAATTTGGAGAAAGTCTAACAAGTGCTACGCCCACCTCCCATACAACCTAAATTTAAAAATTGTTAAAACTTTGAAATTAGTAATCAGATAAGAGCGACAGTTTGCATGTGAATATATTTATTAATATTTTAACATATTTCCAATTTTCAAAAAAATCGGACAAGCGCCACGCCCACCTCCCATACAACCTAAATTTAAAAATTGTTAAAACTTGGAAATTAGTAATCAGAAAAGAGCGACAGTTTGCATGTGAATATATTTATTAATATTTTAACATATTTCCAATTTTCAAAAAAAATCGGACAAGCGCCACGCCCACCTCCCATACAACCCAAATAAAAAAATTATTATAATTTGTAAATAAGTGATCAGATAAGAGCAAAATTTTACAAAAGTAAATTTAGTACGTAAGTCCTTGCCGCTCAGTAAAAACAAATTTAGAAACATAAATTTTATTTATTTAACATAACATATTTAACATACATACATAAAATATATATAAGTATTACAGGCAATCAAAGTATATTAACAATTATCACTGTAATCACTTTCAGATTCAACCAATGATTCATTCGCTGTTTTTATGTCGTTAAATCTTTTCTTTTCAACTAAATACCCTTTCAGATCATTTAAATCACTTTTTCTTAAAAGTATTTTCTGACTATGCATCGAAATTGATGGCTCTGACTGCAAAATAAGATAATTTATGAGGTCTCTCATGGAGGCAATCCTACTTATTTTTCTCGTATGTCTTAATCTTGCATTTCTTATACTTTTGTGACTTGATTCTATTGCTTCTTCTGATAACATTCCATTGGGAATGGTAGAATATTTAATAAAATCTATACCATGAACTAAAATTTTGTGCACAGTTGAAGGCATATAGTACCAAGAATATAATTCGAAGTATAAAAGTGCAGTATCTTTTAAAAGCTTTTCAAAACTTGATATATTTATATCATGGAAAAAATTTTTATTAACCTTACATCTACATTAGTAATCTGAGCTGAAAGTTCCACATTAGAAAAGAAGCGCCTTGCAGTATTGCCATCATTCGTTGTGCCATACCCCGTCTTAACCTTATCGACTATAAGACCCATTTCAGACTTAAATTTGCCTTGAATATTTCTCTTTTGCTCAGCAACCTGATCTTTATTTTCTTTTCCTACCACTTTCCATTTCTTTATATGCTGTTTGTAAGAAATATGCAAAATGCATTCAAAACATTTGATCCATGCATGTAATGTCGACAATCCATACTGATAGCACTGCTCATTCACAGGCCTTTCGAAAACCGATAAGCTGTTCATTTCAGATGGCTTAGCTCGACATAAAGCACAAGTTGAACTACTACTGTTTCCACTTAATACATTTAAAACTGCACCATCTATCATCGTCAACTGCATTTTATAATGAACGTTAAGATTTTTGTTTTTTGAAATGTATTTATATGTATCTAGACCTTCAATTTCTGAATTTATGCTATCCCTTACTGATTGTATTACATTTGGATTCTCCTCTGTAAAAATAATTTTAAGTGGTCTACATAGCCTCCAAGATGAGTGTTTATCATTTTCCCAAACTACTTGATCATCTGCCCAATCCAACAAGCGTGAAGGAACGAAGAAGTAACAAACATAAATTCATCACTAGCTTCCTTATTTTCAAATTTTTGTTTGTATACACTATGACCACTACTGCCGTCAAATCCCCACTTGCATTCCAAAACTATATCATTTTCGGTATCAATATCATGAACATCTAAAATGCTTCTTACATTTTGTCTAAAATTTTTTGTAAGGGAACCTCTGCAGAAGTGTCTGTTACTTGAATGTCATCAGGCAAAATCTTTTTTTTAGCATCTGCAATCATATAGTATGACGGAAAGCAATCTTCGTGAAGAGCATTTACTACTTTTCTCATCATATTGTACTGCCTCATAGATAAATCCATATCAATGTATAATGCTAGAGCACTTTCAACAGAAATTTTCTTATTAGTATTTGAACCTGTTACCCTTTCTGCGGCTTTTTTAAGAGCTTCAGATGAAGTAAAAGTGACAAGTTCTTCCACTCGCCTCCTTTTTGTTCTCATTGAACCCTCCTCGTAGGAAACATTCGGTCGGCCTCTACCACTTGTATTTGCTTCCTAATATAGTATAACACAATTTAGTTTTATTGCAAAACCAAAACTTTATACGGAACTTACATTACAAATGAATTCACCAAATAATTCGCTATCTAGCCAGTCACTCAACTCAGTTTCAAATCTATCTCTCATGCGATGATATTTAGACCAATTGTTAGAAAATTTTAAAAGAGTAAGCCTTATTTTCTGTTGTTCCCTTTCTAATAATACTCGTTTAAAATGATTTTCTACAAAATCTTTAACATAACGCATAACATCGCAAGGTCTGTTTTGGTTTATCTCTAGCCACAGTTGAAAAATAGTACGAATCCGCAACGAGGTTGACACTAAAAAAACAATCACAAAAAGAATTCGGGCAATATCGGGCAGCTGAACTTTAAATATATTAAAATACAGACTTGCAGCTAAAAAATACAAAAAAACAGGAAAAGTGTTATTTCTACTTTCTTTTAAATTCTCTACGAAAGTTCACGGTTGCTGAAAAATCTTGACAATGCCTCACCACTATTTTTTTCTAACGGTATCTGACATATGATCAATATTTGTAAACAAACACAGTGTTGTAATTATAACTAGAAGCATCACTTACAACCCTGTTACAAATTTTGGTAGCCGTTATATTCAAATACTTAAATTCTTAGTATTATAAATGAACATTAAATTTGGGATTTTTCCATAAATTTCGTATGCTATAAACAAATCTTAATTTTGAACCACTATAACTTTACAATTTGTAAACATTTTAAGATGATATTTTAGATATCATCTAACCAGAGTGTTAAAAAAAAATAAATAAAAAAAAAACGTTCAAATTCTAACATTGACTTTAACCTTTTTTGGCCACCCTCGTGACACAGTGCGTCGTTCAGTGCTTACACAAGAAGTTATTGCTGCTGTGGAGCGTAGCGTAGAGGAAGACACCAATCAGTCTATCCATAAATGGTGACCGCTATAGAGCCATGATTACTGACTTTTTCGTTCATAAAGTGAACCACTATGATGTGCAGGTTGCAACAAGATGGCGCAACATGTCACACAGCTCGTATCAGAATTGATTTATTGAAGGAAACGTTAGGTAACTTCATAATTTCAAGCTGCGGACCCGTGAATTGGCCTCCAAGATCGTGAGATTTAACGCCGCATGACTATTTTCTGTGGGGATATGTGAAGTCGCTAGTCTACGCCGATAAGCCCGAAACGATTGAAAACTTGGAGGACAACATGTTGGAAAAAGTCATTGAAAATTGGACCTCCAGATTAGACTACGTCCGAGCCAGCCATGGCGGTCATATGCCAGAAGTCATATTTAAATTATAATGCCAGAAGATTATCTTTCTAATAAAGTAAATTTCATGTCAATTTAAAAAATTCATCTTTGTTTATTCCATTTCAAAGTTATATACCTCTATAAAAAACACCTTTTATAAGCTGTTGAATATTGCTATACAGACGTGGATCTATCGTATGTAATAAAAAATGTGTCTATGTTACTTATATGAGACGCTGCATTCAGTCAAATTATATGTAACAAATAATTATTTGTTACATATATGTATCACCATGCAGTAAAGGATTAAGACGACACGTGCAGACATGTCAAAATATGTTCATATTCATATGACCTGATACTCATTACCATAAGACAACTTTAATATTTTACCAAAATTTTTCATTTGGCATTAATTTTAATTCTTTAAAAAAAAAAAACTTCAATCCTTGATGCATTTTCTTTTAATTTTTATTTTAATTTACCATTATTTAAAATTCTCTTTTTTAAATTCATTCTATTTTGTTTGGCTTTTCGTGAATTTGTTTTATTTATTTTTTTTTTTTATGACACTCGAATTGTTTATTACAAAATTACATTCAAAGGAAATAAAAATTGTTGTCAAAATGGTTTACGAAATTTCCTTCTCAACACTGAGGTTTCATATCAAGGATTTCCTTTTTTGAAATGACTTGTCGTTTGTTTGGTAAGAAAATATTTTATTTGTTTAACCATGCATACTTTGTGAGTTGAAGTAAAATATGGGAGGGTCAAAATTTTGTTTATTATGTAAAATTTGTTATATCAAATATATGGTCTGTTGTTTACATGAAAATACTGAAAAAATTTTACATTTTAAAGCTAATTTTTATTTGCTTAGCAAATAACAAATAAAAAGCAAAATTAAAAAAAAATACAAAAAATTAAGTTAAAAATATAAAATAATTGGGTAGTTAAATGTGATTTGTTGTTGTGTACACACACAAAAATAAAGTGCTAACCGAATTGAAAAATGTGTTTTGGTGGCAACACCCAATACATTTTTTTTAGTACAATCAAATTCAATGTGGTTTCTGAACATTTTTGGTGTTGCAATTAAAATTCTGTTGTATAAACAGAATTTTGTTTTTGACAACCAATATTTAGTTGTATCAACCGATTTCTGTTGTCAAATGGCAAAAAATTGCTCTGCGTATATAACAACAAAATATATATGCAAGATGGAAGTTCTACACAATGGGCCAGTTTATAAATTGTTTAGCCAAAAGTCTTTTAAGTATTAGCAAATGCCTGCGATTGTATACCGAGAAGTTACCGAAGTGAAGTTAGCCCACTTTAACTGGCCCACTTTTTTAAAAAATCGAATATATACCAAAACCTATAAAATAATAAAAAAAAAAGAAAAACACAGTGAAATCTGTCAAATATATTTAAGAAAATGTAATTAAAATGTCATTTAAAGCTGCCATGGCTCTGTATACTTAGGAATAATCTAAAACCCGCTTTCTTAATATTTTCGAAATAGTTGGTGATTTAGCATATGGTTTTAAAACCTAGACGAACTTCTTCGACCAAGTTTTTAAAGCTTTGAAATAAAACTGCATTAAAAACTGTGAAAAAAATACAAGGACGAAATTAGAGTCCAAGGACATCAAACTGAACCATGGGGGGTATCCTTCAAAAGAGCTAAATTTCAAAAAAAAAGTTAAAAATCTTACGAAAATATTCTCACTCCAGTTTTTATATATGTTATCAGAAAATACATCCCAGATTTGTTTAAAAAATTTCAAGGACGAAATCAGGATGCAAGAATATCAAACTGAACCATGGGGGTATCCTTCAAAGAGGTAAATTGTTTTATATTTTGGATATTGTTATTGATATTTAATGGGCATTTTGGTAGAAGTAATATAGGTCTAAGGGTTTTCTTGTTAAAGTGATAAAAGTCCGAAAATTAGAAAAATTTATACGAAAAATAATTCAGAATTCTACACTTTTTTTTGAAATTTAGCTATTTTGAAGGATACCCCCCATGGTTCAGTTTGATATCCTTGCATCCTGATTTCGTCCTTGAAATTTTTTTCACAAATCTGCGACGTATTTTTCGATAACATATATGAAAACTAGAGTGAAGATATTTTCGTAAGATTTTTAACTTTTTTTTTAAATTTAGCTCTTTTGAAGGATACCCCCATGGTTCAGTTTGATATCGTTGCATCCTGATTTCTCCTTGAAATTTTTTTCACAAATCTGGGATGTATTTTCTGATAACATATATAAAAACTGGAGTGAGAATATTTTCGTAAGATTTTTAACTTTTTTTTTTAAATTTAGCTCTTTTGAAGGATACCCCCATGGTTCAGTTTGATATCCTTGCATCCTGACCTCGTCCTTGAAATTTTTTTCACAAATCTGCGACGTATTTTTCGATAATATATATGAAAACTGGAGTGAGGATATTTTCGTAAGATTTTTAACTTTTTTTGAAATTTAGCTCTTTTGAAGCATACCCCCCATGGTTCAGTTTGATATCCTTGCATCCTGATTTCGTCCTTGAAATGTTTTTCACAAATCTGCAACGTATTTTTTGATAACATATATAAAAACTGTAGTGAGGATATTTTCGTAAGATTTTTAAATTTTTTTTGAAATTTAGCTCTTTTGAAGGATACCCCCATGGTTCAGTTTGACATCCTTGCATCCTGATTTCGTCCTTGAAATTTTTTTCTCAAATCTGCGACGTATTTTTCGATAACATATATAAAAACTGGAGTGAGAATATTTTCGTAAGATTTTTAACTTTTTTTTTGAAATTTACCTCTTTTGAAGGATACTCCCATGGTTCAGTTTGATGTCCTTGTATTCTGATTTCGTCCTTGATTTTTTTTTTACATCTTGATGAAATAGTATTTAATAACATATATAAAAACTAGAATGAGCAAATTTTCATAAGAATTTATATATATTTTTTTTAACCGACCCCCTTATGGCTTAAAAGGGCTCCACATGCCCCGCTCGTGCATATATTTTATTTTTTTTTTTTGGTTTTTGTTATTATTTAGTTTTTTTTATTCTTTTTATCCTTTTTTTTTTGTTAAGTTAAGTTTGTAATTTAAATAAAAAAGTGGGCCAACTTCACTCTACTGTGTACTGTAGTGAAGTTAGCCCATTTTTTTTGTTCTAAAAAAGTGGGATATTAAAATGGGCTAACTTCACTCTAGTGAGAAGTTTTAAGGATGTGCGATTTCAGAAATGAACTCAAAAGTTTTAAGTTTAAAATGGCGATTGCAAAAAAAGTAAATTTTCATCTCATCAAAAAGAGTTTTTGTATTGACTTGGGTTTGATTCCGCAATTTTAAAAATTCAAAATGGCCTATGAAAGTTTTACTTTTCTGTTCAAAAATCTTTCCCTTTGTCGTTCTTCTGACATTCTTCTTCCGCCGCTGCACATAAAATTGAGAGTATTTCAAAACATTGTCAAGGCTGTGGACAAAGATGGTGCAGCATTTAAATATTTGGTAGAGGTTTTTTCTAAAAATTCATATGCTAAAATCAAAGAAGGCATATTTGTTGGCCCTCAGATCAGGAAGCTATTGAATGATGACAATTTTTCACAATGTTTATTGGAGAAAGAACATGCAGCCTGGAAATCTTTCAAGAGCATCGTGCAGAGTTTTCTTGGAAAAGTAAGAGTGAAAACTACAGACCAATTGTTGCTGAATTAATGGAAAATTATCACGAATTAGGTGCAGGAATGTCACTCAAAATGTATTTCCTTCATTCGCATTTAGATTTTTTTCCACAAAACATTGGTGCGGTGAGCGACGATCAAGGAGAGCGTGGTCACCAAGATTTAATGAAAATTGAAAGAAATTATCAATAATTTTGGGACAAAAGCATGCTGGGAGGCTATTGCTGGACTCTAATACGTGAAACCGAACCAACAAAATACAAACGAAGTTCAAATAACTCCACTCACTTTTGAAAATCATTGATTTTTAAATAAACTAATGATTTTTTGTGTAAAAAACGAATAAAAACTTTTTTTTGTATCTCGAAAACCTGATGTGATAGAGGAAAACCAAAACGAATAAAAACTTTTTTTTGTATCTCGAAAACCTGATGTGATTCGAATTACAGATTCGAATTCAGGCCACCAAATTACCCTAGGAAAGATATTTGGTTGCTCCAGTCCAAAATCTTGTTGGCTAGTGTTATTAGACTTTGGGATCCTGTCAATTGAACAGTAGTCAATTATTCGCTAAGAATGTATTACTGGAACTGCCTTAATAACTGTCAAACACACTGGCATTATTAAGTTTTCCTTCTGGCCCACTGTGCGCTATTGTGTAGCAGGTTGTTAATTTGATGGGCTGCTATGATTTTGCCAAGGTTGGAAACCGATACATTTTCAATAAAGTTATCAATTACAAAACCGTTTCCAATTGACAACCATTACCATGGCCAAAATCGAAACCCTTTATTTCAAAACTACCTGCATTCCAAAGCCGTTTCAATTAATACCAAGTTGTCAGTTACACATTAAGGTTTTTATTTTGATCCACTAAACGATCAAAAATTACCAATACAAAATTATTCGATTAGCCGAACAAATAACGAATACAAACAACTTTAAAAAATATATAAATAATGAAAAATGTTTACAAAATCATCATAAAATTTAATGAATTTTGGCATCAAATTGATTAAATATTGATAAAAAAAAAATGAAAAGTTTCATCTTAATAAATAAAAATTGTATAGAGCTTTTTATAGTGTTATCCAATTTAATATGACTCCATAATTAATTATATAAAATTTCGTCAGAAAAATTACCCTATTAAATAGTATCAAATCACTTCATATTAGATTAATTTTATTCCCATCAAATTTTATCAAATTTTACGTTATACTATAAGATTATTAATATAATAGGATATACTTAGTATGGTCAATTATTAGCGGTATTCACTCCTGTTAGCATATAAGCATATAAGCATATATCATATATATCATATATCCTGTTAGCATATATCATATATCCTGTTAGCATATATCATAAATGCTAGGAATATATGCTAAAAAGCGTCAGCGTCTTTTTTTATATAAATTAAAGATTTATTCGAGGATTTTCTAAAAAAAATATTTTTTTCATTACTATTAATCCGATGATTAATAATAATGAGTTCTTTATTTGTTTAATTACTAAAACCGACTGCAAAGACTTTACAATAATGAAACCTATTTTATTAAAACTAAAATCGTCGATTTGCTTTTTCTCACCAAATCATAAGCTATGTTACCTATGGGTGCGCGTGTAACGTTGTGTTTATTCTGCATTTCCCATCGATGAATTTGTTTATGGCTACTCGTGTTGCTGATTTTGTATTTCCCATCGAATAATTATTGCGGCTAGTGTTACATTACTGGAATTAGCTACTATTGCAGTTTTGATGTTGGCACGTTTATTGGCTGTTGAACTTCTTGGTTTTGTTGTGTGTAATAATTATTGTTGTTGTTGTTATAACTAATATGTTGTTAACTCCTCCTCCTTTAAGTTCATACGTCGTCGTATGAATAGTTAAAAAAAGGAAGGTTATGAATTTTTTGGTTTTTGACGCTTCCTGATGGTAATAACAAGGAACCTTTCGGCTTAACACATAAATTGACATCTTCTACCGTCGCCTCTACTTTAGATGATTGTTTGTTCCTTTCGGATGATTTCTTTTCTATTTCGGTAGTTACCTTTTTGTTTCTTTTCGTCATGCAAACAATAGTAACCAGTAATGTTATGGCAATCGATAGTCCAAGATTAATGGATAGGTTGATTTTATTCTCGACTTGCAACTTTTCGATTAAGTGGGAATTGTTGATATTAACTGTCTCCATCCTTTCCAGAGTTATTACTTGTTCTTGGAAACTCATGTTACTTGGTTGCAGAAATGCAGGTAATGGTTTAGTAAGAGTAGCTGGCGTTGTTAAATATGTTTTGTTAACAATTCGTACCGTGGAATATAGGTGGTGAACTATGAAGGTGCCATTTAGGTTTACTGTTGAGTTGTCTATTTCGATTTGTCCTTTGAATTCGTTCAGCGGTATCATACTTTCATCTATTTCCTTTATATGTGACACATGCTCATCGTTGGTTGTTGTGCAGCGGGATGGTTTACTCTTCAGAAGATTTGGGATGCAATTTGTTTCAGTTAAGTCTATAATGTTATCTATTTCGCAAATACTTAGTTTATTATAGTTTTTGCAGTCATTTTTAATTCCAAATATCTTATTATAACATTTCAAAATATTTTTTAACATTTGTTTTAATCTAATCGAAAAATTATCCCAAGTTTCACTATTGGTTGTTGTAATATTTACTATGTAAACAATTTCTTTGTCATTTGATGCAATTTTAATTTAAGAAAAATTTAACAATGTATCCATATTCCCAAATAGAATATTATCAATATAAAAAATGTCTCTCAAAACATCAATTTCGATACTAGAAAAAATGAATGAATTTACAATATTTGCTTTAGCCCAATGAATGGCATATTCGATAATTGACAATTCTTCTTTAACAAATTCCAATTTATACTTAAAGTCTAACAAATTTTCTTCATTAAATTCATTTTAGAAATATTATTGGTTACATTTGACGGTCTGTTCATTTTTTCTATAGTTCATTAATTGATTACAATTTGATTATTTGTATTTTGCAAGACATTATTCATTTTGTTCTCTATAATCTCAAAATCTTGGTGATCCGGGCTATCGGCCAACCATTTCCAAGCGCTACCAATAAAGTCCAGAGAACTTTTCGTCTTTGTCTTAGATTTTAGCCTGGATAAACATGATTTCATTTGGGATATGGAGTAGGATAGGTAAGGTAATAGTCGATTGTCAGTATTCTTGTTAAGGTTAATACCACTTTTCAAATTATTTATCAAGTCCTCGTATTCCCCCAGATTAATTATGTGGATAAGCTTAAATACGCCAGTTTGTGTACGATTCTCCTACTTACGGTTACTACTGTCGTGTGTCTGTCTTCTTTGACTAGTTCCCGTTTGAATCTTTCGGTCAATTTCGTACCGAGTCTTTTGATTACCCTTAAAAAATTCCTTGTCCAGGTATGTATTGTTTTATTTGTTTTTTATTTTTATTATGGTATTCTAAATCCTTGTCTTGTTTCTTTTTCAATTTCGACATGCTGTCACCCCTTGTTCGTTCGTAACTACCTGGTGAGAAGTCTACAGTTCTTCCGAAAAACATATCAAAATGCTTTTTCCCTATCGTTGAGTGAATAGAATGGTTATATTCGTTTACTGGTCGCTATAAAAGTTTTTCAAAGTCCCTACAAGTTCCCTCCTCCTTAAGACATCTCATGATCTCGGCCAATGTTGAATGAAATTATTCGATTTGTCCATTGGCCTCACTTCTATAAGGTGGTGTTATAAATACTTCTATTCCTAGTTCGTCTTTCATCACAAAGAGTATTAACGCAGAATTCAATGATTTTTCGTTGTCCATGACAACAGTTTTAGGGACTCCGTAAAAGAATAGAATTTACCTTAACGGTCTCCTAATATCTTTAATCGATTTCATCCGAATGAAAAAATGTCAATATGAATGACTTGACCAGGATAGCTCGGTATTGGTGCAGCTGTCACTTTTGGTTGATTCGGATGTCTTTCATATTTATTTTATTTACATGTGGAGCAAAGTTTTAATATTCTTTTGATATTAGAAAACATGATAGGAAAATAGGAACTTTCTAGTATCTGGGACCTGTTTTCCACAGCATTCTATGTAGGCGATTATGGGTTTCTATATTCAGGGTTTCCTGATCCGATTCCTCCAAAATATCCTCGACAAACTTCTGTGTAAAGCGAACGTTGTAAGAACTAAAATGGTAAGGATAGATTTCTTGAATCCTCCCCATTATAAATTCTGGGGTTTTTATACAATTTACAACGGAAGGATTTAAATATCTCTTAAGAACTGATATCAGTTTCTCCGAATCGTAGTCAGACTCTGTCAAAATGTGTCTATTGTATCCCGGAAACACAACTCTAAATTGGTAGTCGGAGGATTCACCTATGGATAGAAAATTTGATTCTTAAATGCGTTTGGATGCCTAGAGAGTGCATCAGCTACCACATTATTTCTACCCAGTTTATACTGAATCTCATAATTACGCTCCTCCAATATTGCTTTCCATCTTTTCATTTTGGAATTACTATTTTTATTGCTAAGTGCATATGTCAGTGGTTAATGATCAGTATAAATTACGACCTTTGCTGATCCATATAAATAATTTCTCAAGTTTCTCAGAGCCCAAATTATGGCTAGCATTTCCTTTTCGTTTGCTGCGTAATTCTCTTCGGCTTCTGTTAATGTTCTTGACATGAAAGATATTGGTCTATTGTTCTGACTAATACGGCTCATATTGCCCATTAGATGCATCCGTGGTTAGGTGGAATTCCTTTCCGAAGTTTGGGTATGACCGAATCACTTCCTAAGACACTAATGCATTTTTCAATTTGTCAATAGCGAATTTTACCTGGTTGTCGAGATTTATCTTTCTCTTACTTGATTCTGATTTAGAAATCATGCCTCCGTCTCCAAGTAAAAGTATAGTTAATGGTTTTGCAATGTCCGCGTATATTTTATTGAATCTCCTATAATATCCGGAGAGGCCAAGAAAGGATCGAAGCTCCTTAATATTACTAGGATAAGCAAAATTTACAATTGCTTGGTTTTTTTTGTATTAGCTTTTATTCCGTTACAGGAAACGATAAAACCTAGGAACTCAACTTCTTCTTTGAAAAATTCGCATTTGTCCAATTGTACCTTCATATTGGCTGCGTTTAATGTTCTAAAGACATCATTTAGGTGTTTCAAGTGTGAGGATTCATCCTGGCTGAATATAATAATACCGTCTATGTGGACGTAGCATATCTGCCCGATATGCTCCCTTAAGATGTCGTCAAGGGCGCGTCGAAATATAGCTGAAGCATTCCTTAATCTAAACGGTAAGCGCATAAATTCATACTTTCCGTTGTTAACGGAGAAAGCAGTTTTTTCTATATCTTTCTCCATGATAGGCATTTGGTGGAACTTGCGAATTGTTTTAAAAATAGTTGAAATTAGTGGAGCGTTCACAGTGAAATATTACCTTTGCTGTTATTGTATAAGAATTACATTTTGTTCGTTTTTATATTCAATAATTTTTAAAGGCTTTTTAATTTTTTTTACACGAGAAATAAATATTTGTTAATTTTTCTTTTTTCTTATTATTGAATCCCATTACCGCTAAAATGGTCCTAAATTTCGATTGTCTTGATTAGTAAATCGCGGTTTTCTCGACAACTAACCATCGTAGAGCAGCAAGTGTATTTACTTGGGACATCGCTTCTGTTTCAAAACTTTCAAAACTTTTTTTTAATTTGTGACATTTTTTCTTTAAAAATCGTCTAAATAGAATTTCAGAAGTCCATAAGGCGAAAACTAGAGCAAAAATGTTTGCGCCATTGTTCAAACTCAAGCCCATTACCACTACAACGGTCCTAAATTTCGACTTGATTGCCTAGATTCTTAGAACGCGTTGTTTTCGAAAACTAAGCATCACAGAGCAAAAAGAGCGATTATTTGGGACATCGCCTGTATTTTGAAAAGTAACAGTAATATATGTATATTCACGGAGAAGTTTTTGTCAATAAATGAAATGTGTATTATATTTGTAAGTTTTTTTGAATTCTTACCGGTTTTTTTTTTTAATTTTAGTGATTTTTTTTTTCATGTGGGCGTTTTTTAAATTTTTTTCTGATTATATAAATTTTGATTGTTTTTTTTTCAATTTGGTCGCTTTTATCACTTTTTTTTTATTTTGGCGATATTTTCAATTTTGGAACCTTTCCTCAGATTTAGTGATTTTTTTTTTATTTTAGCGATTTGTTTTTTTTTCAATTTAGCGATTTTTTTCAGTTTAAGTAATTGTTTTCAATTTTATTGATTTTTTCATATATGGCGAACAATTTTGAAATTTTAAATTTTAGCGATTTTTTTCAAATTTGACGATTTTGTTCGATTGAATTCCAATTGATTGAAATTCAATCATTGATAAAATCGAATGAGCCAAATTGATTGAATTACCTACTAGTGAATTCCAGACACTAAATTCATTCGATTTAAAAAAAAAAAAATTATTTGATTTTTTAAGGAATTCTATCTAAACAAAATTCTATATTCGAAACCATGTATATGCAGCAGCAACTTATATAAAAATATTTATTGTTAAATTTTTATTATACAGGGTGTCCGCTGGGTAGGTATACTACTTTGTTTTGCCGCCATTTTGGTAAACATTACTCTTGACAGTTTATATTTGGCAGTCGTGAAGTAGACACGCGGCAAATTTATTATGGAAAAATATTCGATAATACAACGTGTTTTAATCGTTAAAATATTTTATCAAAATCAATCATTGATTACTGTGACGATGAGAAAGTTAGGTGAAATTTTTGGGAGGAACAACGTGCCAACAAAACGCACTATTTATCGCGTAGTGAATGATTTCGAAGAAAGAGGGTCTGTAGGTGATAGGCCCAAGCATGGACCACAACGTACTGCAAGATCGGCTGAAAGTGTTCGAAACAATCCATCAACCTCAATTCGACGCAGTGCTCAGGAGCTTGGTCTTCAAAGAACAACTTTGGCCAAAATTTTGCACAAGGATTTTCATTTGTTTCCATTTAAGATTCAGTTGACACAAGAGCTTCTTCCACAAGACCATTTACGCCGCCGTACATATGCCAATAGGATGTTACAGCTCGCCCATGACAACCCCGATTTTCATGAAAAAATCATAATGAGTGACGAGGCACATTTTTATTTGAATGGATATGTGAATAAACAGAATAGTCGGTTCTGGGCAATGGAAAACATTCAAATTATTTATCAGTCACCTTTGCATCCATTAAAAGTGTCAGTCTGGTGTGCAATTTGGGTCAGGAGGAATCATTGGACCTTACTTCTTTGAAAATGAAAACGGCGTAACGGGAACTGTGAATGGGGAGCAATATCGTGATATGATTGAAAACTTTTTAACGCCACAACTGCATGCTTTGGGCTTGATTAACATGTGGTATCAACGAGACGATGCCACATCGCATACAGCCAGGATTACAATGGAATTACTGCAAGACCTCTATCCACAACAAGTTATTTCAAGAAATGGTGATGTTGATTGGCCTCCACGGACGCCTGATTTGACTGCTCCGGACTTCTTTTTGTGGGGATATCTGAAAAGCAAGGTTTATGCAAACAAACGAGAAACGCTTGAGCAACTCAAACTAAATATTCGGGATGTAATTGATGAATACCGCGTGAAATGTGTGAGAATGTAATCAAAAGGGCTCGCATTTGTGAGGCTAACAGAGGGCGATATTTATGTGATAATTTATTCCATACATAATTGCCGACATTAAATAAAACATTTATCAATATAAGATCCATTCTCTTTTATTTAATCAAAAATTATAAACAAACAAAGTAGTATACCTTCCCGGCGGACACCCTGTATAACACACACATTAATAAAACAAATTCTAAAAATTAGTTTGCTGTTTTATTTAAAAGATTTTTTTGGTCTATTTTTCTTCCTTACCGAATTTTTTTGGAGGTTTCTACGTATATAAAGATGTATTTTTATGCATTTAATCGTATATTTCCACATAAAACGAGTGTTTTACATGAAAATTCGGTAAAATTACTCATTTATTTGTAAATTTCATTTAATTTTCACGAACTTGAGTAGTAAATTTACACACTTTTTGTTCTCCAACTTACACGTAATGTGTGTTTTTTTTCATTTACACACATAGAGTAAACTCCAACTTATAGTAGGAGTACAGTTTGCTACTGAACGTTGGGTAAATTTCAACAGAAATCAATTGGACTGTTGTTTAGCATGTTATGTGTATGTAAGATATTTAAATTAAACATACATTTAGTTTTAGTTTTGCAATAATCTATCTTAAAAATAATGAACAAAATTTTATATATTTAAAGAATTTATTCTGTTGCTCTTACTGTTAAAGTTGAAATGTTGGCTCTTAACATTCCTAGTGTAGAAGCGGGTATCGTTATATTTTTAGCTACCACCAATGATTCTTCTTAAGTTAGCTCTTTTACTTTAAAACATCCCAACAAAAAATTTTCCGAGCGCTTATATATTATGACTGATTGAAACAAATGCTGATATTGGCTTCGCAATAATATATTGGAAAAATTCTGTTCTTGCTTCAAAGCCTAAAACTATACAAAAACAAATACTTAAGAAAATTTCAAACAAATTTCGGGATTATTTATGGAAACAAAAAATATGTAGCAGATCTTTCTATCACAAAAAATAAACGTATTTTTAATTTAGGAAAGATGTTTCTTTGCATTAACAAGAGAGATACAGATATTTAAATTTTAAAAGTTTCATTGTATTTAATAAATATTGAAGTATTTTAGGAAATCGATTTAATTTAAGCTTTACTACTTTTACATTTCTAAAAATTAAAGAAACTTTTTAATTTAACTAGCTTAACAGTTCAAAATAAGTTAACATTTCTGTAACTTTTGTAGACTGTAACCAATTCAATGTATAAAATTTTGAATTTCTTTCCAGTGGATTGTAAAATATTAAAAAAAAATAATAGCATTTCAACAAAACTTGTATTTTTTACGAAATAACTAGCTTTTCTTCCTACCCAAAATTTTGTCAACCATACTTGGCGTATACTTTATACGTGACTCTATATTATTACTCATACGCATGGATGTTCAACAACTTTAAAGAGCTGATTTTACTTTAACAAGAAAGAAGGTGTGTGTTTTCTAAAATTAAATCCGTAATCGGCAATTGCTATTTTCAATGAACTTAAACACGGTTATACTAATTTTTTTTTATTTAACAGTTTTCATGTTTACTGTTCTTATCTTACTAATATTTAGGAAACAAATCTGATAATTTTAACATTTTTTTTGCAACCTAATTTTAACGAAAATGTTGTACTATTCTTTCAGATTTATCTCTACGTAGAAAGAGAAATCGCAAAAATAAATCTTTAATACTAAGATGAAGTATATACCATGAGTGGGTCTAAATTTGAATTTAAATATTATATTCCAACAGTATTACTGTGATTTAAAGAAACTACACTCATGAAAAAGTTCGCACAAATAGTTGAAAATTCTGGTACGACAACAGTTGGAAGTTATGTTGTGCTTAATATATATTTGAGATAAAAGAGTTAGTTAAAATTAAGTTTAAAAACCGAAAGGAATAACATAAGAAGGACCACTGATAGCTTCTCTCCGGTTGCCATACAATTTGGATATGTGATGAAGGGGACAAAATAAAACTTAATACCCTCAGGAACTTCTGCTTTAAAAATATTTAGTTGTTGAGGTTGTAATAGAGTTTCCTTTATTTTAATGTAAATGTCAGTCATTTGTAGAATAAATTACATTTTTTACTAACCTTGTGGTTCATTCAAAAAAACAAACCACATCAAATGACTGTTTTACGATTTTACATTATTTTTTTACAGTAGTTTTTGTTATTTAAAAAATAACAAAATATAAATGTTTGTTTATTTTTTACTACCATGTGGTTCATTTTTACTACAATTGTTAGTCATTTTTGGAACATTAAAAAACATATGACAATGTTAGTTGAATTTAAAGAAATGTTGTCCTTTCTTTAAGTGAAATTTCATTTGTTTTTAACTACATTTGCAGTGGTCTTTACCTACATAGTATTCTAAGTCTACCTTTTTAGCTGCCCAATTTCAAGTTTAAGGGTCGACAATATCCAAATTTTATGTTATTTGCGCTTTTAAAGATTATCTAAAGAAACAATATACAAAATTTGTATCATTGAATGACCTTTCCTAATATACCAAAAATAGTAAAAAGTATTGTTATACATTTTTTATTTGTGTCGGTATTGTTATTGTTATCGGTATCAGTATTGCATTCCCATCAACACAGGTATAACCGATACCGAAATATTAATTGCGGTACTTACCAATATTGCTTAAAAACTGCATTTTAATATAGTTCATGAGTTGTTGTTGCAATTAATGTTGCCAGCGCAACATTTCACATAGGTTAAGTTAGCAACACTAGAGTGAAGTTAGCCCATTTTAATATCCCACTTTTTTTAGAACAAAAAAAAAGTGGGCTAACTTCACTACAGTACACAGTAGAGTGAAGTTGGCCCACTTTTTTTTATTTAAATTACAAACTTAACTTAAACAAAAAAAAAAGGATAAAAAGAATAAACAAACTAAATAATAACAAAAACCAAAAAAAAAATTAAAATATATGCACGAGCGGGGCATGTGAAGCCCTTTTAAGCCAAAAGGGGGGTCGGTTAAAAAACAATATATATAAATTCTATGAAAATTTGCTCATTCTATTTTTTATATATGTTATTAAATACTATATCAGCAAGATGTAAAAAAAAATCAAGGACGAAATCAGAATACAAGGACATCAAACTGAACCATGGGGGTATCATTTAAAAATCTGGGATGTATTTTTTTGATAACATATATAAAAACTGGAGTGAGGATATTTTCGTAAGAGTTTTAACTTTTTTTGAAATTTACCTCTTTTTAAGGATACCCCATGGTTCAGTTTGATATCCGTGCATCCTGATTTCGTCCTTGAAATTTTGTTAACAAATCTGGGATGTATTTTTTGATAACATGTATAAAACTGGAGTGAGGATATTTTCGTAAGATTTTAACTTTTTTGAAATTTATCTCTTTTGAAGGATACCCCCATGGTTCAGTTTGATATCCTTGCATCCTGATTTCGTCCTTGAAATTTTTTTTCAAATCGGAATATATTTTTTGATAACATATATAAAAACTGGAGTGAGGATATTTTCGTAAGATTTTTAACTTTTTTTTTGAAATTTACCCATGGTTCATTTTGATATCCTTGCATCCTGATTTCGTCCTTGAAATTTTTTTCTCAAATCTGGGATGTATTGTTTGATAACATATATCAAAACTGGAGTGAGGATATTTTCGTAAGTTTTAACTTTTTTTTAAATTTACCTCTTTTGAAGGATACCCCCATGGTTCAGTTTGATATCCTTGCATCATGATTTCGTCCTTGAAATTTTTTTCACAAATCTAACGACGTATTTTTTGATAACATATTAAAAACTGGAGTGAGGATATTTTCGTAAGATTTTTAACTTTTT
>CM037854.1:99164586-99197103 GCA_021234595.1 Delia radicum
TTAAACTAAAACTTTTTACTGTGTATACTACTTTGTTTGTTTATAATTTTGATTAAATAAAAGAGAATGGATCTTATATTGATAAATGTTTTATTTAATGTCGGCAATTATGTATGGAATAAATTATCAGATAAATATCGCCCTCTGTTAGCCTCACAAATGCGAGCACTTTTGATTACATTCTCACACATTTCACGCGGTATTTCATCAATTACATCACGAATATTTAGTTTGAGTTGCTCAAGCGTTTCTCGTTTGTTTGCATAAGCCTTGCTTTTCAGATATCCCCGCAAAAAGAAGTCCGGAGCAGTCAAATCAGGCGTCCGTGGAGGCCAATCAACATCACATTTCTTGAAATAACTTGTTGTGGATAGAGGTCTTGCAGTAATTCCATTGTAATCCTGGCTGTATGCGATGTGGCATCGTCTCGTTGATACCACATGTTAATCAAGCCCAAAGCATGCAGTTGTGGCGTTAAAAGTTTTCAATCATATCACGATATTGCTCCCCATTCACAGTTCCCGTTATGCCGTTTTCATTTTCAAAGAAGTAAGGTCCAATGATTCCTCCTGACCAAATTGCGAACCAGACTGACACTTTTAATGGATGCAAAGGTGACTGATAAATAATTTGAATGTTTCCATTGCCCAGAACCGACTATTCTGTTTATTCACATATCCATTCAAATAAAAATGTGCCTCGTCACTCATTATGATTTTTCATGAAAATCGGGGTTGTCATGGGCGAGCTGTAACATCCTATTGGCATATGTACGGCGGCGTAAATGGTCTTGTGGAAGAAGCTCTTGTGTCAACTGAATCTTAAATGAAACAAATGCAAATCCTTGTGCAAAATTTTGGCAAAGTTGTTCTTTGAAGACCAAGCTCCTGAATTGAGGTTGATGGATTGTTTGAACACTTTCTTTGGCAGCAGTAATGTTTTTAGCCGATCTTGCAGTACGTGTGGTCCATGCTTGGGCCTATCACCTACAGACCCTCTTTCTTCGAAATCATTCCCTACGCGATAAATAGTGCGTTTGTTGGCACGTTGTTCCTCCCAAAAATTTCACCTAACTTTCTCATCGTCACAGTAATCAATGATTGATTTTGATAAAATATTTTAACGATTAAAACACGTTGTATTATCGAATATTTTCCATAATAAATTTGCCGCGTGTCTACTTCACGACTGCCAAATATAAACTGTCAAGAGTAATGTTTACCAAAATGGCGGCAAAACAAAGTAGTATACCTACCCAGCAAACAAGTAGTATAGACACCCTGTATAATAAAAATTTAACAATAAATATTTTTATATAAGTTGCTGCTGCATATACATGGCTTCGAATATAGATTTTGTTTAGATAGAATTCCTTAAAATCAAATAATTTTTTTTTTTAAATCGAATGAATTTAGTGTCTGGAATTCACTAGTACGTAATTCAATCAATTTGGCTCATTCGATTTTATCAATGATGAATTTCAATCAATTGGAATTCAATCGAATTTTTGATCAATCGATTTACAATTTGGGAATTGCCGAAATCGCAAAATTGAACAAAATCGTCAAATTTGAAAAAAATCGCTAAAATTAAAATTTCAAAATTGTTCGCCATATATGAAAAAATCAATAAAATTGAAAACAATTACTTAAACTGAAAAAAATCGCTAAATTGAAAAAAAAACAAATCGCTAAAAAAAAAAAAAAATCACTAAATCTGAGGAAAGGTTCCAAATTGAAAATATCGCCAAAATAAAAAAAAAAAGTGATAAAATCGACCAAATGAAAAAAAAACAATCAAAATTTAAATAATCAGAAAAAAATTTAAAAAACGCCCACATGAAAAAAAAAATCACTAAAATTAAAAAAAAAAAACCGGTAAGAATTCAAAAAAACTTACAAATATAATACACATTTCATTTATTGACAAAAACTTCTCCGGGAATATACATATATTACTGTTACTTTTCAAAATACAGGCGATGTCCCAAATAATCGCTCTTTTTGCTCTGTGATGCTTAGTTTTCGAAAACAACGCGTTCTAAGAATCTAGGCAATCAAGTCGAGATTTAGGACCGTTGTAGTGGTAATGGGCTTTAGTTTTGAACAATGGCGCAAACATTTTGCTCTAGTTTTCGCCTTATGGACTTCTGAAATTCTATTTAGACGATTTTAAAGAAAAAATGTCACAAATTGAAAAAAAGTTTTGAAAGTTTTGAAACAGAAGCGATGTCCCAAGTAAATACACTTGCTGCTCTACGATGGTTAGTTGTCGAGAAAACCGCGATTACTAATCAAGACAATCGAAATTTAGGACCATTTTAGCGGTAATGGGATTCAATAATAAGAAAAAAGAAAAATTAACAAATATTTATTTCTCGTGTAAAAAAAATAAAAAGCCTTTAAAAATTATTGAATATAAAAACGAACAAAATGTAATTCTTATACAATAACAGCAAAGGTAATATTTCACTGTGAACGCTCCACTAATTTCAACTATTTTAAAAACAATTCGCAAGTTCCACCAAATGCCTATCATGGAGAAAGATATAGAAAAAACTGCTTTCTCCGTTAACAACGGAAAGTATGAATTTATGCGCTTACCGTTTAGATTAAGGAATGCTTCAGCTATATTTCGACGCGCCCTTGACGACATCTTAAGGGAGCATATCGGGCAGATATGCTACGTCCACATAGACGATATTATTATTTCAGCCAGGATGAATCCTCACACTTGAAACACCTAAATGATGTCTTAGAACATTAAACGCAGCCAATATGAAGGTACAATTGGACAAATGCGAATTTTCAAAGAAGAAGTTGAGTTCCTAGGTTTTATCGTTTCCTGTAACGGAATAAAAGCTAATACAAAAAAAAACCAAGCAATTGTAAATTTGCTTATCCTAGTAATATTAAGGAGCTTCGATCCTTTCTTGGCCTCTCCGGATATTATAGGAGATTCAATAAAATATACGCGGACATTGCAAAACCATTAACTATACTTTTACTTGGAGACGGAGGCATGATTTCTAAATCAGAATCAAGTAAGAGAAAGATAAATCTCGACAACCAGGTAAAATTCGCTATTGACAAATTGAAAAATGCATTAGTGTCTTAGGAAGTGATACTGTCATACCCAAACTTCGGAAAGGAATTCCACCTAACCACGGATGCATCTAATGGGGCAATATGAGCCGTAGTAGTCAGGACAATAGACCAATATCTTTCATGTCAAGAACATTAACAGAAGCCGAAGAGAATTACGCAGCAAACGAAAAGGAAATGCTAGCCATAATTTGGGCTCTGAGAAACTTGAGAAATTATTTATATGGATCAGCAAGGTCGTAATTTATACTGATCATTAACCACTGACATATGCACTTAGCAATAAAAATAGTAATTCCAAAATGAAAGATGGAATGCAATATTGGAGGAGCGGTAATTATGAGATTCAGTATAAACTGGGTAGAATAATGTGGTAGCTGATGCACTCTCTAGGCATCCAAACGCATTTAAGAATCAATTTTCTATCCATAGGTGAATCCTCCGACTACCAATTTAGAGTTGTGTTTCCGGGATACAATAGACACATTTTGACAGAGTCTGACTACGATTCGGAGAAACTGATATCAGTTCTTAAGAGATATTTAAATCCTTCCGTTGTAAGTTGTATAAAAACCCCAGAATTTATAATGGGGAGGATTCAAGAAATCTATTCTTACCATTTTAGTTCTTACAACGTTCGCTTTACACAGAAGTTTGTCGAGGATATTTTGGAGGAATCGGATCAGGAAACCCTGAATACAGAAACCCATAATCGCCAACATAGAATGCTGTGGAAAACAGGTCCCAGATACTAGAAAGTTCCTATTTTCCTATCATGTTTTCTAAAATCAAAAGAATATTAAAACTTTGCTCCACATGTAAATAAAATATATATGAAAGACATCCGAATCAACCAAAAGTGACAGCTGCACCAATACCGAGCTATCCTGGTCAAGTCATTCATATTGACATTTTTTCATTCGGATGAAATCGATTAAAGATATTAGGAGACCGTTAAGGTAAATTATATTCTTTTACGGATTCCCTAAAACTGTTGTCATGGACAACGAAAAATCATTGAATTCTGCGTTAATACTCTTTGTGATGAAAGACGGAACTAGGAATAGAAGTATTTATAACACCACCTTATAGAAGTGAGGCCAATGGACAAATCGAATAATTTCATTCAACATTGGCCGAGATCATGAGATGTCTTAAGGAGGAGGGAACTTGTAGGGACTTTGAAAAACTTTTATAGCGACCAGTAAACGAATATAAACCATTCTATTCACTCAACGATAGGGAAAAAGCATTTTGATATGTTTTCGGAAGAACTGTAGACTTCTCACAGGTAGTTACGAACGAACAAGGGGTGACAGCATGTCGAAATTGAAAAAGAAACAAGACAAGGATTTAGAATACCATAATAAAAATAAAAAACAAATAAAACAATACATACCTGGACAAGGAATTTTTTTAAGGGTAATCAAAAGACTCGGTACGAAATTGACCGAAAGATTCAAACGGGAACTAGTCCAAGAAGACAGACACACGACAGTAGTACCGTAAGTAGGAGATCGTACACAAACTGGCGTATTTAAGCTTATCCACATAATTAATCTGGGGGAATACGAGGACTTGATAAATAATTGAAAAAGTGGTATTAACCTTAACAAGAATACTGACAATCGACTATTACCTTACCTATCCTACTCCATATCCCAAATGAAATCATGTTTATCCAGGCTAAAATCTAAGACAAAGACGAAAAGTTCTCTGGACTTTATTGGTAGCGCTTGGAAATGGTTGGCCGATAGCCCGGATCACCAAGATTTTGAGATTATAGAGAACAAAATGAATAATATCTTGCAAAATACAAATAATCAAATTGTAATCAATTAATGAACTATAGAAAAAATGAACAGACCGTCAAATGTAACCAATAATATTTCTAAAAATGAATTTAATGAAGAAAATTTGTTAGACTTTAAGTATAAATTGGAATTTGTTAAAGAAGAATTGTCAATTATCGAATATGCCATTCATTGGGCTAAAGCAAATATTGTAAATTCATCATTTTTTCTAGTATCGAAATTGATGTTTGAGAGACATTTTTTATATTGATAATATTCTATTTGGGAATATGGATACATTGGTTAAATTTTCTTAAATTAAAATTGCATCAAATGACAAAGAAATTGTTTACAATAGTAAATATTACAACAACCAATAGTGAAACTTGGGATAATTTTTCGATTAGATTAAAACCAAATGTTAAAAATATTTTGAAATATTATAATAAGATATTTGGAATTAAAAATGACTGCAAAAACTATAATAAACTAAGTATTTGCGAAATAGATAACATTATAGACTTAACTGAAACAAATTGCATCCCAAATCTTCTGAAGAGTAAACCATCCCGCTGCACAACAACCAACGATGAGCATGTGTCACAAATAAAGGAAATAGACGAAAGTATGATACCGCTGAACGAATTCAAAGGACAAATCGAAATAGACAACTCAACAGTAAACCTAAATGGCACCTTCATAGTTCACCACCTATATTCCACGGTACGAATTGTTAACAAAACATATTTAACAACGCCAGCTACTCTTACTAACCATTACCTGCATTGCTGCAACCAAGTAACATGAGTTTCCAAGAACAAGTAATAACTCTGGAAAGGATGGAGACAGTTAATATCAACAATTCCCACTTAATCGAAAAGTTGCAAGTCGAGAATAAAATCAACCTATCCATTAATCTTGGACTATCGATTGTCATAACATTACTGGTTACTATTGTTTGCATGACGAAAAGAAACAAAAAGGTAACTACCGAAATAGAAAAGAAATCATCCGAAAGGAACAAACAATCATCTAAAGTAGAGGCGACGGTAGAAAGATGTCAATTTATGTGTTAAGCCGAAAGGTTCCTTGTCATTACCATCAGGAAGCGTCAAAAACCAAAAAATTCATAACCTTCCTTTTTTTAACTATTCATACGACGACGTATGAACTTAAAGGAGGAGGAGTTAACAACATATTAGTTATAACAACAACAACAATAATTATTACACACAACAAAACCAAGAAGTTCAACAGCCAATAAACGTGCCAACATCAAAACTGCAATACTAGCTAATTCCAGTAATGTAACACTAGCCGCAATAATTATTCGATGGGAAATACAAAATCAGCAACACGAGTAGCCATAAACAAATTTATCAATGGGAAATGCAGAATAAACACAACGTTACACGCGCACCCATAGGTAACATAGCTTATGATTTGGTGAGAAAAGCAAATCGACGATTTTAGTTTTAATAAAATAGGTTTCATTATTGTAAAGTCTTTGCAGTCGGTTTTAGTAATTAAACAAATAAAGAACTCATTATATTAATCATCGGATTAATAGTAATGAAAAAAATATTTTTTTTAGAAAATCCTCGAATAAATCTTTAATTTATATAAAAAAAGACGCTGACGCTTTTTAGCATAAATTCCTAGCATTTATGATATATGCTAACAGGATATATGATATATGCTAACAGGATATATTTTTATTTATTTATTTATTTATTTATTTGAAAAATAAACAGTACAAACAAGACTTGATCTTATTTAATAGTACTGGGTAGATAAAGGCACATTAGATTTTTTACATTTATAATGGTTTATCTTAATCTAAAATCTATAAAAACAATTTAAGTAGTAGCATATAAATTATGATATAAAAATTTATATAAAAAAAAAATAATAATAATAATAATAAAAATAAAACAATAAAAATAAAATAAATTTTTGTTATGCATGTGATTTTTTGTTAACCCAAGTGGGTAAATATTTCGCATCTAAAGTGCTTTGCATTGCTAATTATCTGTATATTAGGTGGAAGTTCGTTCCAGAGACGAATGGCATTAACATAAAAATGTCTTTCAGATATTTGCTTACGGTATCTTATGGAGTTATTTTATTTCCTCGATTGGATCTTGAAAATTGTATCCTTCGTAGAGATAAGTAGGTTGCCTAGTAAATATAAGTTTATGTAAGAATATTAGTGTACGGCATTTCAATAGATTTCAAAAGATACATTATAGATTTTGGTTAGAAAACTGAGATATACTGCTATATCTCGTACGTCCATATATATATCTGGCATGTTGTTATAGATAACTCTGAGCTTATTTTTGCTTATAGAATCACAACTAGAAAATAATTCACAGCCATACATTAAGTAGGTATTAGGTATGTCTTAGCGAGTAGCATGCGGATATTAAATGGCGTAAAATACTGTGTCATCCAAAGATTTCTCAACATAGCGTAAGTTTTCCCACATATGGCGTTTACATGATTTGTCCAGGTAAGATCGTTCTTAAAATAACTCCAAGGTTTTTAGCGCTTTCCACGATTTCAATAGTGGAGTGTCCAATTAGTATTGGTGGCAAGCTAGACGGTACATATTTTTTGTTGCTTATTATCATTGCCTTCGATTTCCTCGCATTGAGACAAAGACCATTTACTGACGCCCATCTAAATACGTTATTGAGATCGTGATTTAATTTGCCAATACAATCAGAAATACCAGATGGCAAACAGCTAATGTAAAGCTGAACGTCATCTGCATACATCTGTATACCACAGTAATTGAGTTTGGACGGCAAGTCGTTGGAGTATATTGAATATAACAGTGGACCAAGTATCGAGCCCTGTGGTACACCTCTCGTCATTAAGCAGCTGTTTGATTTATTAGAACCAAAATGAACTGATTGACTTCTACCACAAAGATATGAAGCAAGTAGTTTTACAGCGGTTTTTGAAAAATGGCACATGTATTTCAATTTTTGGCAGAGTATTGTGTGTTCGACGGTATCGAAAGCCTTAGAATGATCAAGCAAAACCAAAAATGTTATCATATTGCTATCAATTTCTGACCGTAACTCTTCTGATACATCGATTAGAGTAGAAATACAGCCGTGTTTTGGCCTAAATCCAGATTGTCTTTCAGAGAGCAGAGAATTTTCATACAAATATCTAGTCATCTGCGTATGTATTAACCTTTCAAACACTTTTGACAAATAGGGCAAAATCGCAATTGGTCGGTAATTTTTATCAGGTTTTGGGATAGGTATAATCTTTGCTTGTTTCCACATTGATGGAAAACTAGATGTTGTAATTATTGAGTTAATCAAATGTGTTATATGTTGTAGTATATATGGAACTATCAATTTAATAAATTTCGGATGTACTTCATCATTTCCCAAAGAGTCAGATTTAATGCTAAGCATAGATTTAAAAAACATCGTCCTGGGTAACATGTATGAAATCAAAACATAATGGATGTTGTCGATTAGTATTGTTAGCAATATTAAAGGCATTTGTAGAGTTATAATAGCTGAGATTTGCTTCTGGCATTGGTATATTGGCAAATTCTAAGTTAAGTTGATTAACATCGATTTCATTTTCTCTTTTTATACAATTGTTAACTATACCCATCGTACGAATTTCCCTCCATTTCCTTTTTGAGCAAACAGCCGATTGAAACTTTTCTCTATAAAATTTAGATTTTCAATTCTAATTTTTAAATTAACATTTCTTCTGCAAATCTTGAAAAAATTATGGAGTTCAGTGGTTTTAAATCTTTGCCATCTTGCGTACGCATCATTTCTTTCATTGATTAAGGTTTTAATTTCGTTTGAAAACCAAGGTTTATCATTTCTTACTTTTTTGACTTTAACTAACACATATTTTCATATAAATATTGTATATTGCAATGTAAAAAAATTACCTGTTCATCTACAGTAGGCATTAAGAGTGTTTGGTTCCATGGTATTGTTGTTAGTTCTGTTTGCAGGGATTGAAAATCTATGTTTTTAAAATCTCTAAATGTTATTGTTTGATCTTGTGCTATTATTTTAAAATCATAAGACATGAAAATGAGATCATGTTTTGAAAACATAGAGGCAGAAAGTTGGTCAAATAAGATCATTCGATGAAGATTATCTACAAAACAAAGGTCAAGTAGAGTACTGGCGGAGGATGTAAAATGTGTCGGTGTTAAACTATTTATCAAAATCATACCAATGGCACTCATATATGGTATATATGATATATGCTTATATGCTTATATGCTAACAGGAGTGAATACCGCTAATAATTGACCATACTAAGTATATCCTATTATATTAATAATCTTATAGTATAACGTAAAATTTGATAAATTTTGACTGGGAACAAAATTAATCTAATATGAAGTGATTTGATACTATTTAATAGGGTATTTTTCTGACGAAATTTTATATAATTAATTATGGAGTCATATTAAATTGGATAACACTATAAAAAGCTCTATACAATTTTTATTTATTAAAGATGAAACTTTTCATTTTTTTTATCAATATTTAATCAATTTGATGCCAAAATTTCATTAAATTTTATGATGATTTTGTAAACATTTTTCATTATTTATATATTTTTAAAGTTGTTGTGTTCGGCTAATCGAATAATTTTGTATTGGTAATTTTTGATCGTTTAGTCGATCAAAATAAAAACCTTAATGTGTAACTGACAACTTGGTATTAATTGAAATGGCTTTGGAATGCAGGTAGTTTTGAAATAAAGGGTTTCGATTTGGCCATGGTAATGGTTGTCAATTGGAAAACGGTTTTGTAATTGATAACTTTATTGAAAATGTATCGGTTTCCAACCTTGGTCAAAATCATAGCAGCCATCAAATTAACAACCTGCTACACAATAGCGCACAGAGGGCCAGAAGGAAAACTTAATAATGCCAGGTGTGTTGACAGTTATTAAGGCAGTTCCAGTAATACATTCTTAGCGAATAATTGACTACTGTTCAATTGACAGGATCCCAAAATCTAATAACACTAGCCAACAAGATTTTGGACTGGAGCAACCAAATATCTTTCCTAGGGTATTTGGTGGCCTGAATTTTGAATCTGTAATTCGAATCACATCAGGTTTTCGAGATACAAAAAAAAGTTTTATTCGTTTTGGTTTTCCTCTATCACATCAGGTTTTCGAGATACAAAAAAAAGTTTTTATTCGTTTTTTACACAAAAATCATTAGTTTATTTAAAAATCAATGATTTTTCAAAAGTGAGTGGAGTTATTTGAACTTCGTTGTATTTTTGTTGGTTCGGTTTCACGTATTAGAGTCCAGCAATAGCCTCCCAGCATGCTTTTGTCCCAAAATTATTGATAATTTCTTTCAATTTTCATTAAATCTTGGTGACCACGCTCTCCTTGATCGTCGCTCACCGCACCAAGGGTTTTGTGGAAAAAAATCTAAATGCGAATGAAGGAAATACATTTTGAGTGACATTCCTGCACCTAATCGTGATAATTTTTCCATTAATTCAGCAACAATTGGTCTGTAGTTTTCACTCTTACTTTCCCAAGAAAACTCTGCACGATGCTCTTGAAAGATTTCCAGGCTGCATGTTCTTTTCTCCAATAAACATTGTGAAAATTGTCATCATTCAATAGCTTCCTGATCTGAGGGCCAACAAATATGCCTTCTTTGATTTTTAGCATATGAATTTTTAGAAAAAACCTCTACCAAATATTTAAATGCTGCACCATCTTTGTCCACAGCCTTGACAATGTTTTGAAATACTCTCAATTTTATGTGCAGCGGCGGAAGAAGAATGTCAGAAGAACGACAAAGGGAAAGATTTTTGAACAGAAAAGTAAAACTTTCATAGGCCATTTTGAATTTTTAAAATTGCGGAATCAAACCAAGTCAATACAAAAACTCTTTTGATGAGATGAAAATTTACTTTTTTTGCAATCGCCATTTTAAACTTAAAACTTTTGAGTTCATTTCTGAAATCGCACATCCTTAAAACTTCTCACTAGAGCGAAGTAGCCCATTTTAATATCCCACTTTTTAGAACAAAAAAAATGGGCTAACTTCACTACAGTACACAGTAGAGTTGAAGTTGGCCCACTTTTTTATTTAAATTTACAAACTTAACTTAAACAAAAAAAAAGGATAAAAAGAATAAAAAAAAACTAAAAAAAAAAAAAAATATATGCACGAGCGGGGCATGTGGAGCCCTTTTAAGCCATAAGGGGGTCGGTTAAAAAAATATATATAAATTCTTATGAAAATTTGCTCATTCTAGTTTTTATATATGTTATTAAATACTATTTCATCAAGATGTAAAAAAAAAATCAAGGACGAAATCAGAATACAAGGACATCAAACTGAACCATGGGAAGTATCCTTCAAAAGAGGTAAATTTCAAAAAAAAGTTTAAAAATCTTACGAAAATATCCTCACTCCAGTTTTTATATGTTATCGAAAAATACGTCGCAGATTTGTGAAAAAAATTTCAAGGACGAAATCAGGATGCAAGGATGTCAAACTGAACCATGGGGGGTATCCTTCAAAAGAAGCTAAATTTCAAAAAAAGTTAAAAATCTTACGAAAATATCCTCACTCCAGTTTTCATATATGTTATCGACAAATTACGTCGCAGATTTGTGAAAAAAATTTCAAGGACAAGGTCAGGATGCAAGGATATCAAACTGAACCATGGGGGGTATCCTTCAAAAGAGCTAATTTCAAAAAAAAGTTAAAAATCTGACGAAAATATTCTCACTCCCAGTTTTTATATATGTTATCAGAAAATACATCCCAGATTTGTGAAAAAAATTTCAAGGACGAAATCAGGATGCAACGATATCAAACTGAACCATGGGGGTATCCTTCAAAAGAGCTAAATTTCAAAAAAAAGTTAAAAATCTTACGCAAATATCCTCACTCTAGTTTTCATATATGTTATCGAAAAATACGTCGCAGATTTGTGAAAAAAATTTCAAGGACGAAATCAGGATGCAAGGATATCAAACTGAACCATGGGAGGTATCCTTCAAAATAGCTAAATTTCAAAAAAAAGTTAAAAATCTTACGAAAATATCCTCACTCCAGTTTTTATATATGTTATCAAAAATACGTCGCAGATTTGTTAAAAAATTTCAAGGACGAAGTCAGGATGTAAGGATATCAAACTGTACCATGGGGGGTATTCTTCAAAAGAGCTAAATTTCAAAAAAAAGTTAAAAATCTTACGAAAATATCCTCACTCAAGTTTTTATATATGTTATCAGATATTGAAGTTCGAAGAAGTTTTAAAACCATATGCTAAATCACCAACTATTTCGAAAATATTAAGAAAGCGGGTTTTAGATTATTCCTAAGTATACAGAGCCATGGCAGCTTTAAATGACATTTTAATTACATTTATTAAATATATTTGACAGATTTCACTGTGTTTTTCTTTTTTTTTTATTATTTTATAGGTTTTGGTATATATTCGATTTTTTAAAAAGTGGGCCAGTTAAAGTGGGCTAACTTCACTTCGGTAACTTCTCGGTATACAATCGCAGGCATTTGCTAATACTTAAAAGACTTTTGGCTAAACAATTTATAAACTGGCCCATTGTGTAGAACTTCCATCTTGCATATATATTTTGTTGTTATATACGCAGAGAAATTTTTTGCCATTTGACAACAGAAATCGGTTGATACAACTAAATATTGGTTGTCAAAACAAAATTCTGTTTATACAACAGAATTTTAATCGCAACACCAAAAATGTTCAGAAACCACATTGAATTTGATTGTACTAAAAAAAATGTATTGGGTGTTGCTACCAAACACATTTTTCTATTCGGTTAGCACTTTATTTTTGTGTGTGTACACAACAACAAATCACATTTAACTACCCAATTATTTTATATTTTTAACTTAATTTTTTGTATTTTTTTTTAATTTTGCTTTTTATTTGTTATTTGCTAAGCAAATAAAAATTAGCTTTAAAAATGTATCATTTTTTCAGTATTTTCATGTAAACAACAGACCATATATTTGAAATAACAAATTTTACATAATAAACAAAATTTTGACCCTCCCATATTTTACTTCAACTCACAAAGTATGCATGGTTAAACAAATAAAATATTTTCTTACCAAACAAACGACAAGTCATTTCAAAAAAGGAAATCCTTGATATGAAACCTCAGTGTTGAGAAGGAAATTTCGTAAACCATTTTGACAACAATTTTTATTTCCTTTGAATGTAATTTTGTAATAAACAATTCGAGTGTCATAAAAAAAATAAATAAAACAAATTCACGAAAAGCCAAACAAAATAGAATGAATTTAAAAAAGAGAATTTTAAATAATGGTAAATTAAAATAAAAATTAAAAGAAATTGCATCAAGGATTGAAGTTTTTTTTTTTTAAAGAATTAAAATTAATGCCAAATGAAAAATTTTGGTAAAATATTAAAGTTGTCTTATGGTAATGAGTATCAGGTCATATGAATATGAACATATTTTGACATGTCTGCACGTGTCGTCTTAATCCTTTACTGCATAGTGATACATATATGTAACAAATAATTATTTGTTACATATAATTTGACTGAATGCAGCGTCTCATATAAGTAACATAGACACATTTTTTTATTACATACGATAGATCCACGTCTGTATAGCAATATTCAACAGCTTATAAAGGGTGTTTTTTATAGAGGTATATAACTTTGAAATGGAATAAAACAAAGATGAATTTTTTAAATTGACATGAAATTTACTTTATTAGAAAAGATAATCTTCTGGCATTATAATTTAAATATGACTTCTGGCATATGACCGCCATGGCTGGCTCGGACGTAGTCTAATCTGGAGGTCCAATTTTCAATGACTTTTTCCAACATGTTGTCCTCCAAGTTTTCAATCGTTTCGGGCTTATCGGCGTAGACTAGCGACTTCACATATCCCCACAGAAAATAGTCATGCGGCGTTAAATCTCACGATCTTGGAGGCCAATTCACGGGTCCGCAGCTTGAAATTATGAAGTTACCCTAACGTTTCCTTCAATAAATCAATTCTGATACGAGCTGTGTGACATGTTGCGCCATCTTGTTGCAACCTGCACATCATAGTGGTTCACTTTATGAACGAAAAAGTCAGTAATCATGGCTCTATAGCGGTCACCATTTATGGATAGACTGATTGGTGTCTTCCTCTACGCTACGCTCCACAGCAGCAATAACTTCTTGTGTAAGCACTGTACGACGCACTGTGTCACGAGGGTGGCCAAAAATGGTTTAAAGTCAATGTTAGAATTTGAACGTTTTTTTTTATTTATTTTTTTTTTAACACTCTGGTTAGATGATATCTAAAATATCATCTTAAAATGTTTACAAATTGTAAAGTTATAGTGGTTCAAAGTTAAGATTTGTTTACAGCATACGAAATTTATGGAAAAATCCCAAATTTAATGTTCATTTATAATACTAAGAATTTAAGTATTTTAACAATTTTTAAATTTAGGTTGTATGGGAGGTGGGCGTAGCACTTGTTAGACTTTCTCCAAATTTCGCATAAATACTTCTTTTCCTAAGAAAAACATTCATGCCAAATTTCACCTCCGTACTCTAGCTGCTTCTATTTTTGGCCACCCGTTGTATGAAATCGCGACACAGTGCGACGTCTCTGTGGATGCTTATTATCATTTAGAGTAAACGTGGTGCGAAAACGTTCCATTAACTATTAATTAATTACTCTGATGAAAGATTATGTTGACCGTAAGCTGGATATAGTGCGCGATACGTACTTCGAACAGAACCATGATTTTCAAAATAATGATTTTCAATTTGGAAGCGTTGTTCAGGCGTCAGTCTATTCATGTTGAATTGCCAAACCAAACTAAACATAAATCACTTGACAGCTGACAAAATGGACGCCAGTTAAAAAATGTTGCCAACTTAAAGTTCTTTGCCTCTATAGCACCCTTTATGTTATATTTTTCATTTACTATCAAAATATACAACTTTCATTAAGATCTGGAGTTTCAAGCAGTAAAGGGTTAAAGGCCTTAACCTATTACAGCACATACTTTATTAATCGGTTTGCAGCACACTATATAAGCAACAGCGAAAAAAAATCAATAAAATAACATACAGCTACTCCTCGATTTATACAATAGATAATTTACTAAAAAAATCGGTTAAAACGAATTTCAAATTTTTTGTTTGAAAATCGTGTAAATCAAAAACAGGTTAATATCCACATAAAATTATCTTTTTTTTTGTATGTCAAGGTATTTAAACAGAAATAATATTAAACTAAATAAGAAAACTTATTTAGAAATACTGTTTAATCCTTCGACATCAGCAATGCAATTTTATGACACAGACGAAGGTTTCCAGTCGAATATGAACACTTCCCAAGAAAATCATATTTGAATTATAATTACGGTTTTGAATGAAGTTATTAAGTTTTCATAGATATGATAAAGAGTTTCTTAAAAATTTAGGCAGAATTTCAATTTGAAACTTAGAAAACATCATTAGAAGTAGAGAATTTTCATTTGAAATTAAGAAATTTTGATTTGTTATTTTGTATTTAAAGCTGAGAAACTATCATAACATCAATTGAAATTTCACCTAATATATTAATAAGATAATAGAAGTTAAGTGAATTTTTTCAAAACTAAAATTTACCATATTCGACCTTTTTTCATTTTCATTACTAAAATTTACCTTTAACAATCGTTAACCCATTATTGTCCAGGTGGTAATTTTACTTACCAGCACTTTAATCAAGTATAAAACTCTACGTATTTAAAAAAACTAATTTTTTTTTTGGTGAACACCTTAAACTTAACATGTTTTAAGAATACATTTTGAAGGATATTAATTTTTTGTTATCCTTTGGCGTTTGGGAAGGATATTAGCCAAGGTTCAAAAAAGGACATATTTTAAAGCAACTGGGAAAATTATAAAAAAAAGATTAATGTTGATTAAATACTGTTTCTAAGACCTCATTATGAGTACTTTTATTATAAAAATAATTCAATTTAATTTACGACTACTAAAGTTGAAAATACAGTCGAATATCCTATTTACTTACCATTGCACACTGGTCGATCCCATTTTCCAAAAATAAAAAAAATCAAAGTGAAAAGTCTGTCACCAAATGTGGCATCACTATTTCTTATAAAAACAAGGCTTTAAAATGTATAGTTGTTTTTGTTTTATTTCAACTGTATAAGAACAGCTTCAAAAGAGAGAGCGAGTTAACAGTTGGTGTTTGCAGTGAGAAAAAGTGAAAAATTAAGTGCAACTTTAAATTAATTAAAACAATAAAAAAAAATTTTTGTCGAAATTAATCAAATGAATATTGAATTAAAGGTATTAACTAAATTTTAAAGTCATTAAAATGTGTTTAGCTCGTTGTGGATTTCTTATAAAACTAATACTTTTCCAGTGTCATTGTTAGTGTTCGTTTGTCCATATATTTACATTTCAAGTAGAGTTTTAGTTGTGTTCCCCCTGAAATCTTAACTGGGCTTTTTTTGGTTTATAACTTAATATTCCAAGATTATAAAATCGGTAATATCAGCTGCCCATTTTTGCATGTCTTTGAGTTATCACCCACAGATTAAAGCGGCCCCGCGTTGTTTTTGATGTCCAACTTTGAATTTGTGTGTAGTGTTTTGTTAATTTATGTTCGCGTTGCTGTGTTATTGTTATACATGTAAAGAAATGTGTTTGCTTTTTTTCTTTTCTACGGACTTTTAATTTTTCTTAATTTAATCCTTATTATAAATTGTTTTTGCAATATGCACATGTTATAATTGCAAACTTTCGCATTCACATATTTTTGATATTTAGTGCTCAGAAAGAGGTGCAAATGGGAAAAAAGCTCGAAAAGTGAAGGATATCGTGAAAAGCTATATAAAAAATTAGGGCTACAAATTTGAATAAAGTCGTTTAGAAACACGATTAAATTATAATTGCAAAAAATTTCAGAATTTTGGCAAAAATGCAATCGTACAAAAACAAGAGTTCAAAATACATATTCCGATTGGCTTGCCCAAAATGAGTCGATTTTATTAAACTCAGAAACATTTGACTTGAATCAAGATCGAGGACGTTCAAGATTTTTTTTTGATTTGTAGAATATTAAATTTAAATTTTCTAATACCATTTTTAAAAATATAGATTTTTGTTAATGTAAACTTAAAAAATGGAAAAATTTACTTTTCTTCATCCATTAAAAAAAACATTAGATCAAAATTTCAAAATATGGCCTCAATAAGTATTAGAGAATTTAGTAATCTGCAAGTTAAAAAATTTCATCAAAATCTGTTCAGCAGTTTTTGCTGTACAACTGCAGCCGATTTTGTTCTTTAAAATAAGCATCACACAATTGGGTGGGAACCCTGGCGATTTTAGTTGACAAAAATTTGAGTTATAAAATATTATATTTTGAGTTATAAAATATTTTATTTTTTCAATAAATAAAAACAGAATTAAAAAATATTGCGTATTTATTTTTTATAGCAGTTTTAAAATTGTTAATATTAAGGCTGTTTTTTAGTAACAGTGGGGTTGTTTTATAATTTTTTATTACATATAATTTCCTATTTAATTAGTCAATATTTTTCTTTTTTGAAAACTAATCTTGTAAAAAAGTTGTTAACAAATGAATTAAAAACAAGTATCGTACATTTTTTCTCAATTTTTTGCTTACGTGGGTTGAATGTGGGTGCTATGGTATGGTAGGGGGTGGGTATGAGTCATCAACCACTCCCATTTTGTCATTAAATAGTGCTGGCATATTAATAAAACCGTGACCGAAGTTTCACGATGATACCTATACTGGAAGTATTTTTGGCCGCCGACTCCATACAGCACCGACCACTGTGCATTGGGCCGAAGTATATAGCAAATTAGGTTAGATTTAATAAAATCGTTTACTATTGCACAGTGTACGCGTTATTAAACGCTTTATGCTTAACACTTGTTTTTTTACTCGCTATGTAAGCAATTTTAATTACATTGAGGAATATTTTAAAAACTTAATTATAGTAAGGCGTAAAATTTATTTTAGATCAGACTTTTTTAAGTGTATTTTTAACTATTGTAGTTTAAATTAACTGAAAATGTAATTTAACATAAATGATAAATCACTTAAAATGCCGGTCTACTTATTTTTTCATTTAAATCAAATGTTTCTTGTTATTTAGTTTTAAATATCGGTTAAAAGACTAACAAATCCATAAGAACTAATGAATAATAAGTTAAAAATAAATGTTCAAATTTTAAATACAGATCAGTAAAACTAAAAGTTGTTTTCAGTTATTTGATATTATTTTAGTTTTTTGTTTTTTTTTTCTTCAGAATGTATACACACACACACATTTGCTTAAACTTTTCAATTTATGGTAATTTGAATTGAAATAATTTTGTATATAAACCAACAATTTTAATAAAAAACATACAAAAATTTTATGTATATTTTCTTTTTAAAAAATATTTTAAATTTGTAATTACTGAAACAAATAAATGACAATATTCCATTTTTGTGCTTAATTTTGTATGAAAGTTTAAATAAATGAACATAATAAATGAAAACAAAAAAAAAAAAAACGGTAAATGGTAATAAATTATTTTGAACAAATGTATAAAAAAGTTAAAATTTTTAATTAAAAAACTTTATTTTTTTTTATTAATTAATAATTATATAATTACAAATAATATGCTATTACCATAACCGAGCACTATCTACTATGGCCTTCGGCGCGTTGTAGCGAAAACAGACCAGTGCTTCTGGTGGGAATCGAACCCACGACCCCCGCACAGATAAGCCAGCAAGCTACCAACTAGCCTACCGGGGCGCACTAATTAAAAAATAATAGCATGTTCCTTGCTTTTAACTCAACTGAAAATTGTTTCATTAAATTACAGACAGTAAACTACATAATATTCAGAGTATATGTTTAATTTGAAATTTTTGTTTATATTGTTAATATTTCAAAATTGCACTTCATTTTGAATTGCCTGGTTTGAGGTCATAATTAAAATGTTAAGTTTATAAATGTAAAACACGAATTTTTAATAAAAGTAAGAGAAACCCGAAAAATCAGCGCTAGAGGTGAGTGCCGCACTCATCTTCTGTCTCATTCTAGTCCACCACCCACAAGAACTCGTTATTTGATCAGATATCAACCAACTTACTGAAAAGGAAATGTTTTTTTTAGTTGATTACCCGAACAATATGAGATATTTATGTCTTATCTTACAAGTTAATCCAACAGATTTACACCGTACAGCTTTTTGCCAGGGTTGCCATTACAAATGCTAACGCTACCATTATTTGTAAGTCTTTATTTTATGTTTTGAAATAATGTAAAATGCAGTGATGTATCTGTGCAAGCTAGTTCATGAGTACACAGTTATTGGTTTATGTTTCGAAATAATACTGAAGGTAGATAGTGTCCATTACAAAGTAATGCATTATGTAACTCATAACTTTTTGTTGAAAAATAATAATAAAGGTAAGGAGTATACATTAAGAGGTAATGTATTGCTTTATCGAACCCATTACCACAGTTTTTCTGGGTTCTTGAGCTTTTTCTTGACCTCCCATAATAATAAGGTATTGCGTTTTGTCAGTTGATCATTGATGTGTATTTATTTGTTCTCACTTTCATTTTTATGCATTACACTGATAATAATCCATGCGTAAAATTACCAAAAAATGTCAAAATAACTAAGGTTTTTGTAAATAAACGAAAATTTGTATATTTTACAAAATTTTCTGTAGTTTTGACAATAATTCCGTATTTTTATGCATGGATTATTATGAGTGTAGTTGTGCATATACTCTGTGTGCTCGTATTTTGCTCATTAGTTTAATTTTTATGTAAAGCGAAGATAATTTTTATTACGATTTTTACAAGATACGCATTCGAAATATCGACATCAGCAAAAATATTGCTGAATTTAGCAACTTTTTTGCTGATATTAGCAATTTTTCTGCAGGTTTCGTCCCATCAAAAATGTTGCTGACTTTACTGTTAGTGTAAAATTTTGTACAGATATGAAGTTTAATAAAATAAATTAGAATCATTCAAAACTCTATTTCATTTTAGGTGACGATATATATTTTACACAGATTGAAAGATATACACAAAATGAAGTAGATCTCGCGGCATGTATAGATGTAGTCAAGACGAGGAAAATTATATTAAAAACTATATCTCTTGTAATACACATAAAAAAATCAACCATGGGAATTTTTTTTTATATTTTTTATACAAAAGGACGCCAGCAATGTGTATTCATACAAATTGTAGATCTACTAAACTCAAATATTGTGTTGATTGCATGTCAAAGAAATTGAGTATTAATTAAATTAAAGACAAGAGTTTTCAAAGAAATTGTGTATTAATCAAATTAAAGACAAAATAAAATATTTAAATTTAATAATAATAATAATAACATGTGTAATTGTAAATTAAATTTTAATAGTGATAATTTGTGAGATGTGAAAAATTGCAAACAAATGTACCTTTTGGAAGACGGACTCGACTCTGGAATTTTTTTTTCTTTTCTTTTTGCAAAACAAAGATTGTTGATGTGTGTGTAATATTTTGTTATATTTTTATAATTCTAGAAGAAAAACATCTAGAATTATCTACGTCATTTATATTCAGTCAAAATTGTTATAAATTAGACAAACATGTCCGTAAGTAGTTGAAATATATTATTGTTTATATGATATATAATTATTTCTATATATTTGCAGATAATAAATTAATTCATGTCGTTAATGTATGGATATTTTTACATTTTTTAATGTATTGCCAATTTTTTTTAGCAAAACTTTTGCTGAATTTAACAATATTTTTAAGATTTGCTAAATATGAGTGATATTTTACTAAATTTCTGTTATGGCCACAAACTCTGTTGCCAGTACTAATGAGTTTTCTCAAGTTTCAATTGTTCTGTACACAAAATTCTCTTTAAGTAATAGAATCAGGTGTTTTCAAATATTATTAAGCGAAATATATTCGATATTATTTAACGTATGACGGAATTTCTTCCAATTTATATAATTTTTACCACCGAAATCTTAGAAAAATTGAGTAGGAATCCGTGAATTTTATTTTATTATTTACAGAATTTAAATCTAATATTATATTTATAAGAAGCTCTAACACAAAATTGCTAAAACCAAAAATGTTTTTCTTGACTATGTAAAGTCCGTTTCATATTTATGACACCTGGCAATAATTGTTTGTTTTTTTTGTATATATTTAAAAGTTTTGTTTTATACTAACTCAAAGCCAACTTATTTCACTTTTGCCAAGTTTGTCCTCTTTAAATCCTTGAGATATTTTCAATTTTAAATATATCTAAGTGATGAAAAATATATTTCTTGACCACTTTTCATTGACATTTTGTCTAAATAAAAATACAATCGTTTACACAACAGAAAAACTTTGGATAAAAAAGTGGTGTTTTTCCAACCGTTTCTGACACTTGTACATTCACAATTTCATAATAAACTGTCTATGAAATAAATTAGAAAAGTAATAAATTTATAAAATAAAAACAAATGTATTAGTATTTAAATCATTTTCTTCAGTCTTATAGATTTATTTTCTTATTATTAAGCATTTTCCATTCCTGAGCATAGCAAACTTAATATGAAGCTCCTATAGTTGATTTTGATCCAGAGTGCAAACAAAACATACTATTTTTGAATGACACATATTAATCGTTGGAGTCTCGAGGTAGGCCCATAAAAAAAATTCATGGGATCCACTCGGTCCATCACGTATTCGCCGAATACCGACCTTTGAACAAAATTGTCGACGAGCAATTACGTAAGATTCATTACTCTTAAAAAATGTGTTCACAGCGAACGCGCGATACTCACTCGACCACTGCGACATCGTGACTGACAAATTCGCACAATCGATAATTCCAACGGCGCCACCCTCCCCCCGCACCATTTATTAGTTTTTGAAATAATCGCATTTAAAAATATAAATTTGCCACCAGACACCCTGTACAAACAATTCATAGGAAAACATACTTTCAAATTTTCCATAATTTTTCTAATTTTTCGGGAAACTTTTCCAATTTTCCTTTCCCTCAAAAGCAAAATATTAGTTACAAACAACACAAAAATAAATTATTCAAATCGGTCCAACCGTTCTGAGATGATACACTTACCAACGAACATCAATTAATTTTTGTTTATATATGTAGTTGGTTAAAAGATTTGGCATATATAAGGTGGCGCAAAAATAACTTTCCGATGTTTTTTTTTTATTATGTATAGCATTTTCTGATAGGAGGATTACTTTTGCGCCACCTTATATAATCTTCTGTATATGAGTTATAAAATATTTAATGATCAATCGATAGAGTTTAATTTTTATTACATATGTAAATTTAAAAGAAAAATAAGAAATTTAAAAATGCACTCTTAAAAATCAATAATAATAGGTACCACATGTAGTATGAGTGATATTTCATTCTAATTATTACTTATACGTCATGTAGCCCAAGCGGATATACAAAACTTATAAGACTAACGTAAAGATATCACAAATATTTTGTTGTCAATCGAATTTCTTGCAGCAACCGAAATTGTATTGTGGTCATAAATCTTTTTATTAACTAAATTAATGTTATGGCAACAAATTCGGTTGCCAGTACGAATGAGTTTTATCAAGTTTCAATTGTTCTACATACAAGTTCTGTTTAAGAGAAAGTTACATGTATTTTAAATAATATTAATCGAAAAATATTTGATATTTTCTAATGTAAGACTGAATCTCCTACAATTTTCCTCATTTTCAATCCCGCCATTCTAGAAAAATTGTGTGGGATTCCATGAATACTGTTTTATTAGTTTGCAGAGTTTAAAGCTAACATTATATTTATACTGCTCGTCGGAAGAAGCTCTAACACAAAATTGCTAAGCCAAAAATGTTTTTCTTGATTGTGTAAAATTCGTTCCATATTTATAAACCATGTATGACACATGGCAAGATTTGATTGTTTTGTTGGTTTTATATCTTATTTAAAAAATCTCGAAATTATAAAAACTATGTCGAGAGATATGATTTTTTCAAAAACCCGTAGTATTCTATGAGTTAAAATCGTAGGCAAAGATTTTTTAAGTAAAAAGTGCATTTCTAATGTTGAGTAGTCAATTGCACCCCCATTAATTTTTATTATATCAAATAAGCTTTTATGCTTAGAACCGGTTAAATGTTTTCAATAAGTTTAAGGACAAAATGTTACCACTCTGTTAAAATTGTGGATTTTAGTACTTCAAAAGTTTTAAATTGCCACTGACCGGCGTAAACCTTATGAACTAATATACCCCATAGAAGGTCTTTTATTCAGATCCGGTGAGCATGCAAGCCAGTCAAGAAGTAGAATGTTTCTTTAGCTAACAACTTTGTAGTTTCGTTGCTGGCTATGAATTTCTGCATTGTCTTGCTTGAAAACCCAAAACACTGCATTGCAATACTGCAGTATATCAGAACTATTCCTTCTGGATGATGCGAACTTACATGCAAATGCACCCTACATCATGGCATCGTAATTTTGGCATAGCAGCTTGTTATCATGTTTCCCTCTGCGAATTCCACAAGTTTGATTATGTGCTTTTCTAGAAATCGTGGAACTACGTTCATCTTAGTTCGTACAATATCTCTTTATGCATCTAGAATTCTCGAAGCTGTTTATTTGCTTACAGAAGTGGAAAGTAGGGCCGTGAGCTCTGTGCAGCTTATGGTAGAATTACTTGCAGCATTTAAACACTTGGGTGTATCGCGATTTGACAAACTTGGATTTTCTTAAACTTCTCTTCGTTGCTCCATAATTTTCATTATCATAAAAAAATTGTCGATTAACAATCCACTTCTGCCAGGTAATGGCGAGATATCCAAAATTGATAGTTTTTCGGTAAAAAAAGTCAAAATTTGTATTTTTTCCAAAGCGAAAAGGGCGTTTCCTTTTGCAATTTTACTAATAAATACTGATTATAAAAAAAAACACTGAAAACGGTGGGTTATTTTAAAAAGATGAAAAAACTGACCTGGGATATAATTATGAAACTGGAAGTAAAAAATGGTTTCCAGAAAATACTCAATATCGCTCTCAACAATACACAATCCATTCAAACCAATTAAATATTTAAATAAATTAAATTCTTCCGATTCAAAAATAAAATTTTTAAATGCGTTAAAACCCCCAAGAAAATGTGTATATTTACCTTCCGGTAAGGAAGAAAAGCAGCCCAAAAATGATTTAAATAAACCAAAAAATTTATTTATATACATAATTAGTTTTATAAATGTTCCAGCAAATTTTTTTAAGAACATATTACCACCGGACCTGTTCTAGAACAGCTTCTTTTACCACTGGTTACATGGAACCGGTTCTTGAACAGGTTACTTGAAGTCAAAATGTAAGGTTTCACTGTCCCAGAACCAGTTCTATAGTTGGTTCTAGAACCGGTCTAAGCAACCTGTTCTAGTTTGGCGGCAAAGAAATTTTAAAGGAAAATAAGAAATTTAAAAATGCACTCTTAAAAATCAATATTAATGGGTACAACATGTAGTATGAGTGATATTTTATTCTGTTATTACTTATACGTCATGTAGCCCAAGCGGATAAAAAAAAACTTACAAGACTAGCGTAAATATATTACAAATATTTTGTTGCCAATCGAATTTTTCGCAGCAACTGATTTTTTTGGTATTTTCTACCGAATTGTTATCAAAGCAACCGATATTGTATTGTTGTGGTAATAATTCTGTTTATTAACTAAATTTCTGTTATGGCTAAAAATTCTGTTGATAGCACGAATGAGTTTTTTAAAGTTTCAATTGTTCTAGACACAAATTTCTGTTTTAGACAAAGTATCAGGTGTTTTTAAATAATATTAATCGAAAAATAATCGATATTATTTAATGTAAGCCGGAATCTCCTACAATTTTCCTCATTTTCAATCCCGTCATCCTAGAAAAATTGTGTGGGATTCCATGAATTTATTTTAGTATTTCACAGAATTTAAAGTTAATAAATGGTCCGCCATCAAACGTTTTTTTTTCAACTAGTGCATATTTCGTGAATGGTGACACTTAGCTCATGTCTGATTTGACAGATAACTAGTTTTATCCTTCCGCTGAACGAATATGGTTGTGTGTACGCTTGAACAACGCTGGGAAATATTGCGACATTACTTTGAAAATCATGGTAATGTTGCAGAATGTGTGCGAAAATTGCGTACGGAAAATTGGCGATCGTTATCGGGCCATGTTGAACGAACTTTTGTTCACGAAAATTGAAGAGGCGGATATTGGCAACATTTGGTTTCAACAGGACTGCGCTACGTGCAACACAGCCGAAGCTAGACTCGATGTTTTGCGCCCTGTTTTTGAAGATCGCATTATCAGCCGCAGAGCTGATGTCGTTTAGCCACCTCGGAGCTGCGATTTGACACCGTTGGACTATTATTTGTAGGGTGCCGTCAAAGACAAGTGTTACGCAAACAAGCCAGAGACAATTGACGCTTTAAAGGACAATATTCGTAAAGTCATTGATGAAATACAGCTGCACACAATCGATAATGTGCTTAAAAATTGGACCGATCGTGTAGGCTACTGCATGGCCAGCCGAGGCTGCCATTTGAATGAAAGTATTTTCCATTATTAACCGGAAGGATTGTACTTTCAAATAAAAAAAGAAATTTGAGAAAATATTCAGTAGTTTCTTTTTTATAGCATTTAAAAAAAAAAAAAATTTATTTGGCGGACCCTTATTATTTAAATGCCTCGTCGGAAGAAACTCCAACACAAAAGTACTAAAACCAAACATTTTTTTCTACTCATAGTGCGTTTCATATTTAATTATGCTGAGTTTATCAAAAATTTTGCTGAATTTATGTCTCTGCTGATGTTAGCATTTTTTTCTGCGAGGATCTACACAGAAAAAATTTTGCTGACCTTACAAATTTTTTTTTATTTTAGTATAGGAGTGAAAAATTTTTATGATTCATAAAGTTTCATAAAATAAATCATTATCATTTAAATCGAGTTTTAAATGGTTTTATTCGGTTTCTTTCTATGATTTATTATTGCATTTTAGGTGACGATACATATTTTACACTTCAACATATTCTGTCAGAGGTCGTAAGACATTAGCATGTATTGGGTAAACGTATGAAACAAAGAATATATTATATTATTTAATTTAAAAAACCTACAATCAAAAATATAAATTAGAAAAAAAATATTACTAAAATATCTTGTTAACCAAATATAATATTTCTCAGCAAATTGTTTCCTTAAATTAATTTTTCAGCTATAATTTAGTTATACTTATTCAGCACTTCCACACTTAACAGTTTTGAACTAATGTTTTTCAAATATTGGCTTTACTAATTTATTTTTCTAAAAAAATTTGTTGATAACCACATTAATAGTGTGAACGAAGTCCAGATTAAAATATTTAGTTGCTATTTTTTCCAATTTTTCTTAAATTTCTAACCACGAAACTATTAAACCTAACCAAAGTCAACTAAGTAAATGGAAGCAATATAAATAACTAAGTAGGCATGTTCTTTTTTTAAAATGCTTATCAATAATATCTTATATTATATTAAGTGTTACATCATTTTCTTAAGGAACAGGTGCCACGTAGCTCAATAAAGTGCACATTCAAATGATTTGAAAATGGAGTGGCAAGAACCGGAATAAAAAAGAAAGGTCGTTCAAAACCTTGACCGCAGCTGAGCTTGTTAAATTTAAAACAAACGGCGGTTAGCCAAATTGAGGCATGACATTGAAAGCTGGATAGAAAAGTTCGCATTTCCAAGAAAACAATTCGAAAAAACTTACTCCAACTGAACTTGTAAATGTAAATTGAAACCCTACCAGAGGAAAACAGTACAGAAATATAGTAAAAAAACCGTTGGCAGAAATACCAACAAATTTCAGACAACTGAGAAAAAACTGCAGCAAAAAAAAAAAATTTTCAAATATTTTGTTATCATGAAAAATACTTTTCTTTTGCTTGGAACAACGAAAGTATTAATTCTGGATTTTATACTGATGACTTGAAAAAACTCCAAGCCAAAATTTGAACCAAAGCGAAATTTGAAACAAAAGTACTAGCGTGTCCCTAAATCGTATGCGATTCCAAAATAATGCGTACAAGCTAAGGTACCTAAAATTATAAAATAGTGTATCGATCATAATAATATTGGCAAAATTTCAACAGCCTACGATTACTGGAAGGCGGTGCATCGCTATCGTTTGTGTTGGCGATTTCAACTAAAATCTTAAATGTTTTTCCAAAAGTAATCATTGAAAATAGTCGGATTATTTTTTGATTATTTATGATTCTTTTTCATTATTTCATCATAATTACAAGTGATGTTGATTACTTTTAGGTGCGAAACTGAAAATAATCGTAAAATGTAATATAATTACTAATCATTACTTAACAGTTATGACTTTCATTGTATTACTTAAATATTGTAATGATATATGTCGATGAAGCTAAATATCGACATTCATATCCATAGAAGACCGCTACGATTGGTCAATTTTTAAAGATATTGTGTGAAAAATGTTAAGACTCTGTTTCCAACTAAATTTGTTTTACAAAACAAAATAGAAAGTGACCGCAGATTTGATAACGATTTTTAATAGAGAATAAAATTCCCCAAAAATTATATATGCATTTCGTAACAACAGTAGAATCGCGATAATTCGTACCCCGATAATTCGAAAATCTGATAATTCAAAACAAACTATCGGTACCTTGAAAAAACTCCAATAATTCCTAATATTTCCATACATTTTGCTCCTCTCCATATTTCGAATTTTTTGAAAGACAAGAAATGCAAGAAATCCTTTAAATCGTAGTTGAATTGCTTAAAACCTCTTATAGTTCGTAATGCGCAAGCGAAATTCTTTAAAACAAAGGTTGAAAAAATCAAACGTTTTTGATTATTTGGTTAGAAAATTCGTTGGACAAAAAGTCCTTAAACAACACAAAATAACAGAATCCTTTAAAGCATAATTTTTATTTTCTTTTAACTTTTAACTGGAGTACAACTTTTTGTTTTTCCTTTTCTTAATAAAATAAGAATAATAAATAAGTAAATATGTATGTATAAGAAAATACGTAACGATAACTAAAATTAAAAATCCTTTAAGTTCAATAAATGTTTTTGGTTTTCTATTTCTTAATAAAACCCTCTAATTTTTAATTTTTTTTAATTTACCTCCTTAAATTGAAATCTCAATAAATAGTAAACCCCTCTAATTCGTAAAAAGAATGCTGGTCCCTTGCGATTATGAATTATAGCGATTCTACTGTATTTTAAAATATTTTATAGCAGAAATATCAAAAATGGAAATTTCGCATATTATGACGATTTATTGAAAACATAAAATAAATGACATTGAAAAATCGGCCATGACAAGTCGATCTTGAATTTATTCAGCAGTTTTTAAAATTTTACAAAAAAAAATACCTTTTAACCATTCATGAAAAAATTAATATGAATATCATTTTAATATGTGAGTGAGTAGTAACATGTTACCGAAGTCAGTACACATAGGGAAATTCTGTAATTGAAAATACTTCGAGTAAATACAAAATATAGTTTATTAGAATTCATTCCTATATTTCTTAATATATTTCGTAATTCAAATAAATTTAAAAATAATAAAATATAAAGTAATGTGAACGATTCCATTTTAATTAACATCGTGTATACGTGCAGTTGGGGTATTACTTTTATGCATGGAACCACGTCATGGGCAATACTGTGCTGATGACTAATATTTTTCTTGGGCTATTTTGGAGAAAAAATGATCCGCAACAAAAGATATTCCTAAAAAAATATATATTTTTTTTGTCAATTCTTAGGATATTTTTAAAATATTCTTGAACAACTACAAAGACTTGTTATAAAGACACCGAAAATTAGGAACGCAAATGATAAAAATACAAATAAATTACCATTTTACGAAAAGTATTTATTGAAAAATATCCTGGAAATTAATCCCTCCATGTACAGCATACAAATTTATATATCTTTAATTGTTCCACACTTTGATAGTAGAGAATTAGTTTATGCAAAAATATAAAAAAAATCTACTAAATTGTGCTACAATATCAACAAAATTTACAATTATTGAAAATTTTAGGTTTTTAGTGATATAAAAAATTTAAGGGTGTGTCTTCAGCGTAAGATTTTAAACAGTTACAAGTATCCTAGATTACTATGATCTAATGTAATTGTAATGTTTCATGTAATTTAAAAATTCTAAAAAAATTTAACTAAGCTATATTGATTTTAATAATTGAATTTAAAGTGATCGGAGAACCATGAAGATCTAGTGCGATCTCTCTAAAATTTCACACATAATCCTTTAACGTCTATTTTAACCTAATTCCGATTATTTTTCATCGCTCCACTGTAATGCCCATGTTAAAAGCATAGGGCTTGTAATAGAAAAGTAACCAGTTACCTACGTCAATATCTAAATACCAAACTTATTACCGGGTAATATAAAGTTTTTACAGGGTGTGCTTAGTCTTCTCTCAAACATACCAAAGAGCACCCAATCGAAATGTAAGCGGTGGGTAGATATATCGTTAATTAAAAAAAACATATTTTAACAATCGCATTGTATTCAATGTATAGTTTTTATTGTTCTATTTATATATAAAATTACTAACATTTTTAATTACCGAGTAAATATTTCATTGAGAATATATTCTGCATTTGAATCCATTGTCTATCATTAACATATATATATTAAATAATTTCAAATACTTAAATACATTTAATACAATGACCATAATAGTATTTCTCTTTAGTATTAAATTTTATTTAAAATCTATGAAAGATTGTTTGTTAAGATATGTAAATATTATAGTTCGCCAGAAAATTATAAAAATTCTTTGTTTTTGGGATATCACCACTTTTCAAAATGTTGTGGCATAAATAAAAAAATGGCGTTATTAGATTTTTAAAAATCCAACTTTTTCCACAAGCGCGCGGTGGCCAAAATCGATCATTTAAGGTCCCCTTTCCTGCAGATTAAAAAGATCTGAAGAAATTTAAATTCACGTTTCTATTCTACACCAAAATTAGTTAAAACAATACATTTTTAACTGTTTTTGAAGTGCGCCATTTACTCAAATAGAGTGGTCGGAAAAAATCAATTTTATTAAAACTTCTAAAGTACTTTTTTATTGCATGTAATTTTTAGCTGACAAAATTGGTGCAAACAATTTCGTTTTATGGTAACCCAGTAAAATCTATTAAGTTTTCGCTTTATGGTAACACAGTAAAAACTTATTAAGCTTTTATAATGTTCTATTTGCTAAAATGCAATATTTTATTGTTTAAACAACTTTTAACGATATGAAAAAACGGTGTGGTAAAAAAATATTTTATTATTTTTTTACAAAATTGTACAATTACTTTTAGCGGTTCGTTATACATCAAACATTTTTGTACCATCATCCTCAGTGGTAATACATTTTAGTATGCGTGGTTAAAAAAAAATATTTTAAAATTTTTTGAAAAAACAGAGTTTTTTGTCCACTCTATTACCTAAAAGGTGCTCTCTAAAAGCCGTTAAATTTTTTTTTTTTAATAATTTTTGGCGTACAAGCGAATGTTAGGTTCAAATTTAATGTAAATTATACCCTTTTTGCTCTGTAGTAAAAAAATACCGCAAATTACAGTTTCTGGCTACCGCGTGCAAGAGGAAGGAGTAATAACGCCATTGGTTTTGGATGCAAAACCCGTAAAAAAAGTGATGATATCTTAAAATAAAATTTTTGTGACAAACTCTAGTAAATATAAGCACACATCTCGATTAACGCAATAAATTTGTTCACAATTAAATTGTGTTTATACTTTGAAAACAAAATATTTTTTATAAAAATAATAAGAATTGCAATGAAAAATTTTAAAACTATGGAAAATTCTATTTGGGAAACATCCTTTGTGAATATCGAGGGATAGTTGTATAATCAAAAATGTTCATTAAACGAAACAATTTTACAAAGCAAGTCATTAACAATACGTTAAGGTGTCCATTACTTCCTGTGGAATTTATACACATCACTTTCTTTAGTTCTCACATACAAGAGTTTGAAATAATCCTTTCCAAACTTTCCAAGTTTTTCTCCAGTTTCGTATAAGAATGATTTGTTCACTTAAGAATAGAGATGCTTGGAATACGTAAAATTTACGCCAATTTTTTCTCATATATTCATTTCGCAAGGGTATGAAATAGCGCCTTTTGTACAAATCATTTGAAATTTATATATGACATGATTTAAAAAAATAATTTAAAAAAGCTTTGGTCAAAGTTAATGAAAAATAAAGTGAAAATACAAACATTCGTAATTTAAGGGACACTTAAATATATTTCTATGTGTATTAGTTCATTTTCTAGTTAATCATGTATACCCGAGCAAAACAAATTATATATATTCCTATGTTTTTTATCATAAATTATATTATAATATGGGATTATATGGGATTATATATGGTGTCATCCATATCCATATATTATTATATTCTCATGTGGGAACTTTTATAACGATATATTATTATATATTGACCTTTATAAAATTATATATTGAGAATATATGCTATATATTATAAGATATGATGGATTAGTTGTCATATACAATAAAACATTCTCATATATAACATAATAGTTAATCATATAAGCTAATTTAAGATAAAATAATATATACTAATAAAATATGTTTTTATGGCATATAACATTTGCTTATATATGGTTAAATATGTATAATACAACTTACGATATAATTATTTATAACATTATATATGGTCCAACATCATATGTATTTTCTATGAGTATAATATATAAGTATATATTGTTATATATAACCCCATATGTAACTATGTAACTGATGACTAAATCTTTTTTCCACTTTTTGTGGAATTTAAATATTTCATGGGATTTAACAAATCTTATTAAATTTCACAATATTTTCCTCGATCCACCAAAAATGAAGTTTCCTTTTGGATCTAATTAGATCCAATTATATTTAAGTTAATCGCATGGGATATTTTTGATCCATCAGAATCTTAAATACTATCAAATTGGATCCCCATTTAGAATCCAGTAATATATTTGAGGGCTCTAATGGCATATTACTGGATACCCGAATTTTGAGACAAACTTGGATAAGAATAAATATCAATATATATCAAATGGCATCTGTTTTTGTATTTGAGACATAACTTTTGTTTTTTGATCGGGTAGTGTTTTATTTTAAAAGCCTTGTTTGTTTTAACATGACTTTATTTAGTTGCTATTCAGAGAATTTACCTAATATTGGTTAGTAATTAACCAAAATTACATACATACAAAGCTTAATATTCCTAATTATACAATACATTTAAGGTTAATAATTTCTATTAGAAATAAGGTATAAAAGAAATTGCATCAACTTTATGCTAGAACCAAAAACATGTAGTTTTTGAAAACATTAGGTTTTTGATTTAAATTTTTTATGAAAATTCACTAGTAA
>CM037854.1:99197203-99226366 GCA_021234595.1 Delia radicum
GCACTTTATTTATGAATTCTTTTATAGAACACAAAGAAATGTTGTATAAATTTCTCCACAGAAAATAAAATAGCAATTGAGATTTGCTGGTTCGTCAAAAATGCGTATGTATGGTCTACTCACATTCACTTTGGTCTTAATAAGGGATTCCCAAAACTAAGAAATATTAAATCTAAACGATTTAACTTGAGTAAGGAATGTTCACTTTTTAGTGTTTTCTAACTTGTGCACTGTAGAAATAGTGCACAAAAATATTGCAAAAAAATTGTTGTATATTGAAGAAATACTGCACAAAATGACAAATAGGTTTTTATAAAGTATTATTTTAAGTTATCTAGTATACGTCCAGAGTACGTGAATGCATGACATGAGTTACGGGTTTTTAAAATTAGACGCTTGAGATACGAGGTTCTGTTTTTTAAAAAAATAATTAACGGGTGGGCATTTTTATTTAAAATTTTACACAGTCGTGTAGAAACATATTCCGAAATGAATCCGGGTTCAACTCAAAACCTTCAAATATTAAGTTACGAGGTTACGTCAGAGTACCGACGATAAGAAAATATAAGAAAATAAATCTATAAGACTGAAAGAAAATCATTAAAACTCATAGTAGTCCAGATTTAAATACTATTATATTTGTTTTTATTTTATAAATTTATTACTTTTCTAATTTATTTCATAGACAGTTTATTGTGAAATTGTGAATGTACAAGTGTCGGAAACGGTTGGAAAAACAGCACTTTTTTATCCAAAGTTTTTCTGTTGTGTTATCGATTTTATTTTATTTAGACAAAATGTCAATGAAAAGTGGTCGAGAAATATATTTTTGATCACTTAGATATATTTAAAATTGAAAATATCTCAAGGATTTAAAGAGGACAAACTTGGCAAAAGTGAAATAAGTTGGCTTTGAGTTAGTATAAAACAAAGCTTTTAGATATATAAAACCAACAAAAAAAACAAACAATTATTGCCCGGTGTCATAAATATGAAACGGTTTTAGCAATTTTGTGTTAGAGCTTCTTATAAATATAATATTAGATTTAAATTCTGTAAAATAACAAAATAAAATTCACGGATTCCTACGCAATTTTTCTAAGATTTCGGTGGTAAAAATTATATAAATTGGAAGAAATTCCGTCAAACGTTAAATAATATCGAATATATTTCACTTAATAATATTTGAAAACACCTGACACTATGGCTTAAATAGAATTTTGTGTACAGAACAATTGAAACTTGAGAAAACTCATTAGTACTGGCAACAGAGTTTTGTGGCCATAACAGAAATTTAGTAAAATATCACTCATATTTAGCAAAATCTTAAAAATATTGTTAAATTCAGCAAAATTTTTGCTAAAAAAAATTGGCAATACATTAAAAAATGTAAAAATATCCATACATTAACGACATGAATTAATTTATTATCTGCAAATATATAGAAATAATTATATATAATATAAACAATAATATATTTCAACTACTTACGGCCATGTTTGTCTAATTTATAACAATTTGGACTGAATATAAATGACGTAGATAATTCTAGATGTTTTGCTTCTAGAATTATAAAATATAACAAAATATTACACACACATCAACAATCTTTGTTTTGCAAAAAGAAAAATAAAAACAAATTTCCAGAGTCGAGTGTCCTTCTCTTTAGCTGTAGTCCGTCTTCCAAAAGGTATATTTGTTTGCAATTTTTCACATCTCACAAATTATCACTATTAAAATTTAGTTTACAATTACACATGTTATTATTATTATTATTATTATTATCAAATTTAAATATTTTATTTTGTCTTTAATTTGATTAATACACAATTTCTTTGAAAACTCTTGTCTTTAATTTAATTAATACTCAATTTCTTTAACATGCAATCAACACAATATTTGAGTTTAGTAGATCTACAATTTATATGAATACACATTGGTGGCGTCCTTTTGTATAAAAAATATAAAAAAAATTCCCATGGTTGATTTTTTTTATATGTATTACAAGAGTTATAGTTTTTAATATAATTTTCCTCGTCTTGACTACATCTATACATGCCTGTGTATACATCTGTGTAACATATATATCGTCACCTAAAATGATATCGAGTTTTGAACGATTCTAATTTATTTTATTAAACTTCATATCTCTACAAAATTTTACACTAACAGTAAAGTCAGCAACATTTTTGATGGGACGAAACCTGCAGAAAAATTGCTAATATCAGCAAAAAAGTTGCTAAATTCAGCAAAATTTTTGCTGATGTCGATATTTCAAATGCGTATCTTATAAAAATCGTAATAAAAATTATCTTCGCTTTACATAAAAATTAAACTAATGAGCAAAATACGAGCACACAGAGTATATGCACAACTACACTCATAATAATCAATGCATAAAAATCCGGAATTATTGTCAAAACTACAGAAGATTTTGTAAAATATAAAAATTTTCGTTTATTTTACAAAAAACTTGGTTATTTTCACATTATTTGGTAATTTTACGCATGGATTATTATCAGAGTAATGCATAAAAATGAAAGTGAGAACAAATAAATACACATCAATGATCAACTGACAAAACGCAATACCTTATTATTATAGGAGGTCAAAGAAAAAGCTCAAGAACCCAGAAAAACTGTGGTAATGGGTTCGATAAAGCAATACATTACCTCTTAATGTATACTCCTTAACTTTATTATTATTTTCCAACAAAAAGTTATGAGTTACATAATGCATTACTTTGTAATGGACACTATCTACCTTCAGTATTATTTCGAAACATAAACTAATAATTGTGTACTCATGAACTAGCTTGCACAGATACATCACTGCATTTTACATTATTTCAAAACATAAAATAAAGACTTACAAATAATGGTAGCGTTAGCATTTGTAATGGCAACCCTGGCAAAAAGCTGTACGGTGTAAATCTGTTGGATTAACTTGTAAGATAAGACATAAATATCTCATATTGTTCGGGTAATCAACTAAAAAAAAACATTTCCTTTTTCAGTAAGTTGGTTGATATCTGATCAAATAACGAGTTCTTGTGGGTGGTGGACTAGAATGAGACAGAATATGAGTGCGGCACTCACCTCTAGCGCTGATTTTTCGGGTTTGTCTTACATTTATTAACAATTCGTGTTTTACATTTATAAACTTAACATTTTAATTATGACCTCAAACCAGGCAATTCAAAATGAAGTGCAATTTTGAAATATTAACAATATGAACAAAAATTTCAAATTAAACATATACTCTGAATATTATGTAATTTACTGTCTGTAATTTAATGCAACAATTTTCAGTTAAAAGCAAAGGAACATGCTATTATTTTTTAATTAGTGCGCCCGGTAGGCTAGTTGGTAGCTTGCTGGCTTATCTGTTCGGGGGTCGTGGGTTCGATTCCCACCAGAAGCACTGGTCTGTTTTCGCTACAACGCGCCGAAGGCCATAGTAGATAATGCTCGGTTATGGTAATAGCATATTATTTGTAATTATATGATTATTAATTAATAAAAAAAAAATAAAGTTTTTTAATTAAAAATTTTAACTTTTTTATACATTTGTTCAAAATAATTTATTACCATTTACCATTTACCGTTTTTTTTTTTTTTTGTTTTCATTTATTATGTTCATTTATTTAAACTTTCATAAAAAATTAAGCACAAAAACGGAATATTGTCATTTATTTGTTTCAGTAATTACAAATTTAAAATATTTTTTAAAAAGAAAATATTCAAATAAATTTTGTATGTTTTTTATTAAAATTGTTTGTTTATATACAAAATTATTTCAATTCAAATTACCATAAATTGAAAAAGTTTAAGCAAATGTGTGTGTGTGTATACATTTTAAAAAAAAAACAAAAAACTAAAAAATATCAAATATCAAATAACTGAACACAACTTTTAGTTTTACTGATCTGTATTTAAAATTTGAACATTTATTTTTAACTTACTATTATTTTGTTCTTATGGATTTGTTAGTCTTTTAACCGATATTTAAAACTAAATAACAAGAAACATTTGATTTAAATGAAAAGCAAGTAGACCGGCATTTTAAGTGATTTATCATTTATGTTAAATTACATTTTCAGTTAATTTAAACTACAATAGTTTTGTAATAGTTAAAAATACACTTAAAAAAGTCTGATCTAAAATAAATGTTACGCCTTACTATAATTAAGTTTTTAAAATATTCCTCAATGTAATTAAAACTGCTTACATAGCGGGTAAAAAACCAGTGTTAAACATAAAGCGTTTAATAACGCGTACACTGTGCAATAGTAAACAATTTTATTAAATCTAACCTAATTTGCTATATGTTTCGGCCCAATGCACAGTGGTCGGGTGCTGTATGGAGTCGGCGGCCAAAAATACTTCCAGTATAGGTATCATCGTGAAACTTCGGTCACGACTTTATTAATATGCCAGCACTATTTAATCACAAAATGGGAGTGGTTGATGACTCATACCCACCCCCTACCGTACCGTAGCGCCCACATTCACCCCACGTAAGCAAAAAATTGAGAAAAAATGTACGATACTTGTTTTTAATTCATTTGTTAACAACTTTTTTACAAGATTAGTTTTCGAAAAGAAAAATATTGACTAATTAAATATGAAATTATATGTAATAAAAAATTATAAAACAATCCCCCTGTTACTAAAAAACAGCCTTAATATTAAAAATTTTAAAACTGCTATAAAAAATAAATACGCAATATTTTTTAATTTTGTTTTTATTTATTGAAAAAATAAAATATCGGTGTATTTTTAAAATTTTATAACTCAAATTTTGGTCAACTAAAATCACCAGGGTTCCCACCCAATTGTGTGATGCTTATTTTAAGAACAAAATCGGCTGCAGTTGTACAGCAAAAACTGCTGAACAGATTTTGATGAAATTTTTTAACTTGCAGATTATTAAATTCTCTAATACTTATTGAGGCCATATTTTGAAATTTTGATCTAATGTTTTTTTTTTTAATGGATGAAGAAAAGTAAATTTTTCCATTTTTTAAGTTTACATCAACAAAAATCTATATTTTTTAAAAATTTTATTAGAAAATTTAAATTTAATATTCTACAAATCAAAAAAAAATCTTGAACGTCCTCGATCTTGATTCAAGTCAAATGTTTCTGAGTTTAATAAAATCGACTCATTTTGGGCAAGCCAATCGGAATATGTATTTTGAACTCTTGTTTTTGTACGATTGCATTTTTGCCAAAATTCTGAAATTTTGTGCAATTATAATTTAATCGTGTTTCTAAACGACTTTATTCAAATATGTAACCCTAATTTTTTATATAGCTTTTCACGATATCCTTCACTTTTTTCCCATTTGCACCTCTTTCTGAACACTAAATATCAAAAATATGTGAACGCGAAAGTTTGCAATTATAACATGTGCATATTGCAAAAACAATTTATAATAAGGATTAAATTAAGAAAAATTAAAAGTCCGAAGAAAAGAAAAAAAAGCAAACACATTTCTTTACATGTATAACAATAACACAGCCACGCGAACATAAATTAACAAAACACCACACACAAATTCAAAGTTGGACATCAAAAACAACGCGGGCCGCTTTCAATATTCATTTGATTAATTTCGACACAAAGACATGCAAAAATGGGCAGCTGATATTACCGATTTTATAATCTTGGAATATTAAGTTATAAACCAAAAAAAAAATCCCAGTTAAGATTTCAGGGGGAACACAACTACTACTTGAAATTTAAATATATGGATAAACGACCACTAACAATGATACTGGAAAAGTATTAGTTTTATAAGAAATCCACAACGAGCTAAACACATTTTAATGACTTTAAAATTTAGTTAATACCTTTAAATTCAATATTCATTTGATTAATTTCGACACAATTTTTTTATATTGTTTTAATTAATTTAGAGTTGCACTTAATTTTTCACTTTTTCTCACTGCAAACATCAACTGTTAACTCGCTCTTTCTTTTGAAGCTGTTATTATACAGTTGAAATAAAACAAAAACAACTATACATTTTAAAGCCTTGTTTTTATAAGAAAAATTGATGTCACATTTGGTGACAGACTTTTCACTTTGATTTTTTTTTTATTTTTGGAAAATGGGATCGACCAGTGTGCAATGGATATTAAATTTACCAATAGGATATTCGACTGTATTTTCAACTTTTAGTAGTCGTAAATTAAATTGAATTATTTTTATAATAAAAGTACTCATAATGAGGTCTTAGAAACAGTATTTAATCAACATTAATCTTTTTTTTTATAATTTTCCTAGTATATGTCCTTTTTTGGAGCTTGGCGAATATCCTTCCCAAACGCCAAAGGATAACAAAAAATTAATATCTTTCAAATTGTTTTCTTAAAACATGTGAAGTTAAAGTGTTCACCAAAAAAAAAATTGTTTTTTAAATACGTAGAGTTTTATACTTAATTTAAGTGCTGGTAAGTAAAATTACCACCTGGGCAATAATTTGTTAACGATTGTTAAAGGTAAATTTTAGTAATGAAAATGTAAAAAAGGTCGAAAATGGTGAATTTTAGTTTTAAAAAAATTCACCTAACTTCTTTTGTCTTATTAAGATATTAGGTAAAATTTCAATTCATGTTACGATAGTTTCTCAGTTTTAAATAGAAAATAACAAATAAAAATTTCTTAATTTCAAATGAAAATTCTCTACTTCTAATGATGGTTTCTAAGTTTCAAATTGAAATTCTGCCTAAATTTTTAAGAAACTCTTTATCATATCTATGAAAACTTAATAACTTCATTCAAAACCGTAATTATAATTAAAATATGATTTTCTTGGGAAGTGTTCATATTCGACTGGAAACCTTAGTCTGTGTCATAAAATTGTAATTTATTTTTTTTTCGCTGTTGATTATACAGCGTGTTGCAAAAAGACTAATAAAGTATGCTGTATGCTGTATGAGCTGTAATTTGTTAAGGCATTTAACCTTTTACTGCATGAAACTCCAGATCTTAATGATAGTTGTATATTTTGATAGCAAATGCAAAATATAACACATAAGCTGTTGAATATTGCAATCGAGACGTGGATCTATCTTATGTAATAAAATAAATGTGCTTGTGTTACTTATATCACACTGATAGAAATATGTGCGTAGTATTAATGAATTCCTTCATTAATCCAGCGAAATTTTTCATAAAAAAAGCCCCAAAGAAAGGTTGCATTGAGTCATTGAAAGGTGTTTAAGTAAATAAATTTTAATGAATGGTTTCATTGACCCAATGAAAATTTCATAAAGTATATGAAATTTTTTTCATTAATCCTATCCTAATCGTTATGAAAGTCTCATGTGTTTAATGAATAAAATTCATTTAATAATTTGAACTTTTTATGATTATTTTAGCATAGCATTAATCGAGAAATTATCATTCGTTGAAATTATTTACAAGGTCTGGTCTTTATGGGATCTATAAAATATTTTTATAAAAAAAAGTTCGAAAAGTTCGAAAGTAAACATCACAGGCTGTTCTGCAAAAGCGATGGCAGATTTTTACTAAACTCAGCCTGATTCATCAAATTTTCGTTAGTTGGAATAATATGACATCTAAGAAAGAAATCTAACAATAAAGGTTTTCCCGCGGACACCCACCAATGTAGCACAGTGGGTAAAATTCTATTGTTTCTCTACAAATTTGCTAAAGCTGATAAGTTTGACGAATTAAGAAAAAATAAAATTTGAAAAGTTGCTGATTAGATTTCAGATCGAAATTTACAAATTTTGAAAATAATTTTTTTTTATCCATAAAAAAGAAATATTTTAATTATTGTATCTTTTTTTAAATTATGTATATTAGGAACTTTAATGTTTGAAAAAATCGTTTAAATATAATTAACAGGCATTAAAATATTAAAAGCTGAACTAAAAAAAAAAACAATTTTAATGTATTGCTGTTTTTATGGCTTTATGTTTACAAAATTGTTCAATCTTTCTTTATATTTTTTATAATTTGTGTTAAAAGATAACATATTTTCTTATATGTCGGTACAAAATATGTAATTTTTTTTGATCTGGTTTGGAATTCTGTAGAACGATCGACGATTATAGCCAATCGACGATTATAGTTTTTGAAGTTAAATTACGACCATATTAGATATAAATGTTAAATTTTGTTAACAATGTTGTTAAAAAACAAAAATTTATTATCGTTTAGCATAATGTTCTTGTGTAACATCGTCAAAACGATAACAATTTAGGTTTCGTTTTGAACAAAACTATATCGTTCTTCTTAGTGGATCTGTTCCCTGGAATTTAGTGGCCAACTATTTAAATTCGTCAAAAACTCTTAGATGTAGACAAACTTAATAAAAAAAATTTATTTATATCAAAGTTTTGGTTAATTCGGTTTAAAAGAATTTTTTCAGTTTTTCTATTTCAAAATGATAGTACAAAAAAAAATTTTTTCTATTACAAGTCAAAATTTTTATTGAAAAAAAATTTGAAAATTGTTCATTGTTTTAATGAATTTTTTTTATGAAATTAAGAAAAAATCATAAAAAATGTTAATGAAAAAATACCAATATTAATGAATTTTCATTCAGTTAATAAAATTTTTCATTAAACAAATGAATCGATTTTAATGAAATCGTTTCATTAATACTATGACGGAAAATTCTATCAGTGCATTCACTGCATTCAGTCAAATTATTTTCTGCATATATGTAACACCATGCAAAGGATTAAGACGGCATTTGCAGAAAAGATAAAAAATGTTCATATTCATATGACCTGATACTCATTATCATAATACAATTTTATTATTTTACCAAAATTTTTTATTTAACATTAATTTGAATTCTTTAATATAAAAAAACTGCAATCCTTATATGTGATGCATTTTCTTTTAATTTACCATTATTTAAAATTCTCTTTTTTAAATTTATTCTATTTTGTTTGGCTTTTCATGAATTTGGTTTCTTTTTTAATTTTTTTTTTGTTATGACCCTCGAATTGTTTATTACAAAATTACATTCAAAGGAAATAAAAATTGTTGTCAAAATGGTTTACGAAATTTCCTTCTCAACACTGAGGTTTTATATCAAGGATTTCCTTTTTTTGAAATGACTTGTCGTTTGTTTGGTAAAAAAATATTTTATTTGTTTAACCATGCATACTTTGTGAGTAGAAGTAAAATATGGGAGGGTCAAAATTTTGTTTATTATGTAAAGTTTTTATATCATGGTCTGTTGTTTACTTGAAAATACTGAAAAAAATTATACATTTTTTAAAGTTAATTTTGCTTAGTAAATAACAAATAAAAAGCTAAATTTAAAAAAATTCGAAATCTGGACTTTTTATATAAAATAATTGGGCAGTTAAGATTACACGCTTGTAAGTGTGATTTGTTGTTGTGTACACATACAAAAATAAAGTGCTAACCGAATTGAAAAATGTGGTTTGGTGGCAACACCCAATACATATTTTTTTAGTATAATCAAACTAAAACATGGTTTCTGAATATTTTTGGTGTTGCGAAAATTCTGTTGTAGAATTTTGGTTTGAAAAACCAATATTTAGTTGTATAAACCGATTTCTGTAGTCAAATGGCAAAAAATTCTCAGCGTATATAACAACAAAATATATATGCAAGATGGAAATTCTACACACTGTGCCAGAATATAAATTGTTTAGCCAAAAGTCTTTTCCGTATTTGTAACTGCCTGCGATTGTATACCGAGAAGTTTTAAGGGTGTGTCATTTCAGAAATGAACTCAAAAGTTTTAAATTTAAAATGGCTATTGCAAAAAAAGTAAATTTTCATCTCATCAAAAATAGGGTTTGTTTTGACTTGGGTTTGAGGTTACTGAGTCTGCTTCCGCTATTTTAGAAATTCAAAATGGCTTATGAAAATTTGCTTCAAAAATATTTTTTAATTCCGTTTTTTGTAATTACAATTGCCCTGGTACCCAGAACAAAATATTTCCTTACTTTTTTCAATTAAATCGGTTTGTTGGAATTTTAAAAGCTGTCAATTAAAAATTAATTGAATGAATTAGATATTTGCTCAAATTCGGATTTACTTGAAATTTTTTTATATTATCGCTCAAAAGCAACACATTATGGTTGTTTTTGTAATACTCGTATGTATGTAGTTGTTTTTTATAAATGTTTATGTTAAGTGGTATTAGCAATATATGTTATAAATTCATTTCAATTGAATTAGATATTAATTCTTATTATGTGTATTACTTTATTAAGGTGATTAATTTAGTTTCAGTTGTTTAAATCTGAATATTTATTTATTCTCAAACATTATCATAAAATTGATAAAATAATTTTTAAAGTTTAATTTCTTTTATTAAAAATTAAAATTTTTTTTTAAACAGAAAGAAAATGCAAAAAATGAATTGAAAATTTTTTGAAACAAAAAAACAAAAAAAATACTCTGATTTCAACACTGGTAAAAGTAACTAGCCTTTAACATAATATTTTAATAGATTATTAGACTTTGGGACCCCGTCAATTGCACAGTTGTTAATTATTCGTTGTCAATTATGCATTTTTATCATATATTTACACATAAAACATGTTTTTTACACGAAAATTCGGTAAAACTACTCATTTATTTGTAAGTTTCATTTAATTCGTACGCACTTGAGTAGTAAATTTACACTCTTTTGTTCACCAACTTACACGTAATGTGTGTATTTATTTCTACAGTTTTCTACAGTTTGCTACTATACGTTGGCTAGATTTCGACAGAAATTAATTATACTGTTGTTTAGAATGTTATGGTTATGTAATATATTTCAATTAAACATACATTTAATTTTACTTGTTCAATAATCTATCTTAAAAATAATGAACAAAATCTAATAAATTGAAAAAATTTATTCTGTTGCTTTTACGGTTAATCTTAATATTCCCAGTGTAAAAACGGGTATCGTTATATTTTTAGCTACCAGCAAGGATTCTCCTTAAATTAGCTCTTTTACTTTAAAACATCCCAACAAACAATTTTCCGAGCGCTTATTTATTATGACTTCTAGTTTATCAGCTTGTATATTGAAACCAATGCTGGATATTGACTTCGCAATAATATATTGGAAAAAGCCTAAAACTATACAAAAAAAAGAATACCTATACTTGAAAAAAATTTTCAAATAATTAAAATTTCGTTATTATTTATTTAAAATATAAAATATTTTAATGTAGGGGTTCTTTCTATTACAAAAAATAAACATATTTTTAATTTAGGAAAGATATTTTTTTTTGCATTTACAACAGAGATATTTAAATTTTAGAAGTTTCATTATTTTTTAATAAATATTGAATTATTTTAGGAAATCGATTTAAATTAAGCTTTACTACTTTTACATTTCTAAAAATTAAAGAAACTTTTTAATTAAATTAGCTTACCAGTTCAAAATAAATTAACATTTCTGTAACTTTGGTAGACTGTTGACAATTCAAGGTATACAATTTTTAATTTCTTTCCAGTGGATTGTAAAATATTAAAAAAAATAATAGCATTTCAACATAATCTTGCATTTTTACAAAAATAACTGGCTTTTCTTCCTGCCCAAGTTTTGCCAGTCATACTTGGCGTATACTTTATACGTGACTATGTTCAACAACTTTGAAGAGCTGTTTTTACTTTAACAAGAAAGAGAGTGTGTGTTTTCTAAAATTAAATCCGTATTCGGAAATTGCTATTTTCAATGAACTTAAACACGACTATAATTAATTTTTTTTTATTTAACAGTTTCATGTTTACTGTTCTTATCTTACTAATATTTAGGAAACAAATCTGATAATTTTATAATTTTTTTTTTTGCAACCTTATTTTAAAGAAAATGTTGTGCTATTCTTTAAGATTTATTTCTACATTGGAAGAGAAATCGCAAAAATAAGACTTTAATACTAAGATAAAGTCTATACCATGAGTGGGTCTAAATTTGACTTTAAATATTATATTCCAACAGTATTACTGTGATTTAGAAGAAACTACACTTATGAAAAAAGTTCGCACAAATAGTTGAAAATTTTGCTACGACAACAGCTTGGAAATTATGTTGTGCTTAATATATATTTGAGATAAAAGAGTTAGTTAAAATTAAGTTTGGAAACCGAAATGAACAACATAACAAGGAGCCGCTGATGGCTTCTCTCCGGTTGCCATAAAATTTGGATATGTGATACAGAGGACAAAATAAAACTTAATACCCTTCAGGAACTTCAGCTTTAAAAATATTTAGTTGTTGAGGTTGTAATACAGTTTATTTTTAATGAAAATGTCAGTCAATTGTAGAATAAATTACAATTTTTTACTAACCTTGTGGTTCATGCAAAAAAAAAAACAAACCACATCAAGTGAATATTTTATGATTTTACATTCATTTCTTACAATAGTGTTTTGTTATTTAAAAAAAAAAAAAAAAAAATTTGTTTATTTTGTTCTACCATGTGGTTCATTTTTACCACAGTTGTAAGTCATTTTTTTAACATTAAAAAAGCAAATGATAATGTTAGTTGAATTTAATGAAATGTAAGTCGTCATTTCTTAAAGTGAAATTTCATTTGTTTCTAACTACATTTGCAGTGGTCTTAACCTACACAGTATTCTAGGTCTACTTTTTTAGCTGCCCAATTTCAAGTTTAAGGGTCAAAAATATCCAAATTTTATGTTATTTGCGCTTTTTAAGATTATCTAAAGAAACAATATATAAAATTGGTATCATTGGATGACCTTTCCTGATATACCAAAAATAGTAAAAAGTATTGTTATACATTTTTTATTTCTTTCGGTATTGTTATCGGTATCAGAATTTCATTCCCATCAGCACAGGTATAACCGATACCGAAATGTCGGAAAAGAAAAAAAGTTGGTCTTAAAAGCGCTTTTAGAGAAACAAAAAAATTAATTTTTTATCAACAAAAAAATACTGAAAAGAATAAAAAATCACAAAAGTAAAATTATACCTGGAACCAGAATCGAACTCGGAAACTTCTAACTACAAACTATTTTAAGCAAAACATCATAATTTTTATAAAATAAATGCTCAGCCTGTTTTTTGACTTTTGAGCCGTTGTAAATTGTTACATTCTCAGAGAAGACAGCCAAAAATCTTTTTGATTTTTGCAAACGATTTTAAAACAAAATAACTCACTCAAGAACATACCTTGAAACATATCGAGCCAAAAAATCAAAGAAATTTTTTACTTTTTCACTCTGAACAGGGTGATCCACAATACAATTTTTCTGCGTTTTTGTAAAGTTATAAATTATGTTGATTTTTTCGTTATATTTTTAGCTACCAGCAAGGATTCTCCTTAAATTAGCTCTTTTACTTTAAAACATCCCAACAAACAATTTTCCGAGCGCTTATTTATTATGACTTCTAGTTTATCAGCTTGTACATTGAAACCAATGCTGGTATTGACTTCGCAATAATATATTGGAAAAAGCCTAAAACTATACAAAAAAAAAGAATACCTATACTTGAAAAAAATTTTCAAATAATTAAAATTTCGTTATTATTTATTTAAAATATAAAATATTTTAATGTTGGGGGTCTTTCTATTACAAAAAATAAACATATTTTTAATTTAGGAAAGATATTTTTTTTTTTGCTTTTACAACAGAGATATTTAAATTTTAGAAGTTTCATTATTTTTTAATAAATATTGAATTATTTTAGGAAATCGATTTAAATTAAGCTTTACTACTTTTACATTTCCAAAAATTAAAGAAACTTTTTAATTAAATTAGCTTACCAGTTCAAAATAAATTAACATTTCTGTAACTTTGGTAGACTGTTGACAATTCAAGGTATACAATTTTTAATTTCTTTCCAGTGGATTGTAAAATATTAAAAAAAATAATAGCATTTCAACAAATCTTGCATTTTTTTCAAAAATAACTGGCTTTTCTTCCTGCCCAAGTTTTGCCAGTCATACTTGGCGTATACTTTATACGTGACTATGTTCAACAACTTTGAAGAGCTGTTTTTACTTTAACAAGAAAGAGAGTGTGTGTTTTCTAAAATTAAATCCGTATTCGGAAATTGCTATTTTCAATGAACTTAAACACGACTATAATTAATTTTTTTTTATTTAACAGTTTCATGTTTACTGTTCTTATCTTACTAATATTTAGGAAACAAATCTAATAATTTTATAATTTTTTTTTTGCAACCTTATTTTAAAGAAATATTGTGCTATTCTTTAAGATTTATTTCTACATTGGAAGAGAAAATCGCAAAAATAAGATTTTAATACTAAGATAAAGTCTATACCATGAGTGGGTCTAAATTTGACTTTAAATATTATATTCCAACAGTATTACTGTGATTTAAAGAAACTACACTCATGAAAAAAGTTCGCAAAAATAGTTGAAAATTTTGCTACGACAACAGCTGGAAATTATGTTGTGCTTAATATATATTTGAGATAAAAGAGTTAGTTAAAATAAAGTTTGGAAACCGAAATGAACAACATAACAAGGGCCGCTGATGGCTTCTCTCCGGTTGCCATAAAATTTGGATATGTGATACGGAGGACAAAATAAAACTTAATACCCTCAGGAACTTCAGCTTTAAAAATATTTAGTTGTTGAGGTTGTAATACAGTTTATTTTTAATGAAAATGTCAGTCAATTGTAGAATAAATTACAATTTTTTACTAACCTTGTGGTTCATGCAAAAAAAAAACAAACCACATCAAGTGAATATTTTATGATTTTACATTCATTTCTTACAATAGTGTTTTGTTATTTAAAAAAATAAAAAAAAAAAATTTGTTTATTTTGTTCTACCATGTGGTTCATTTTTTACCACAATTGTAAGTCATTTTTTTAACATTAAAAAAGCAAATGATAATGTTAGTTGAATTTAATGAAATGTAAGTCGTCATTTCTTAAAGTGAAATTTCATTTGTTTCTAACTACATTTGCAGTGGTCTTAACCTACACAGTATTCTAGGTCTACTTTTTTAGCTGCCCAATTTCAAGTTTAAGGGTCAAAAATATCCAAATTTTATGTTATTTGCGCTTTTTAAGATTATCTAAAGAAACAATATATAAAATTGGTATCATTGGATGACCTTTCCTGATATACCAAAAATAGTAAAAAGTATTGTTATACATTTTTTATTTGTTTCGGTATTGTTATCGGTATCAGAATTTCATTCCCATCAGCACAGGTATAACCGATACCGAAATGTCGGAAAAGAAAAAAAGTTGGTCTTAAAAGCGCTTTTAGAGAAACAAAAAAAATAATTTTTTATCAACAAAAAAATACTGAAAAGAATAAAAAAATCACAAAAGTAAAATTATACCTGGAACCAGAATCGAACTCGGAAACTTCTAACTACAAACTATTTTAAGCAAAACATCATAATTTTTATAAAATAAATGCTCAGCCTGTTTTTTGACTTTTGAGCCGTTGTAAATTGTTACATTTTCAGAGAAGACAGCCAAAAATCTTTTTGATTTTTGCAAACGATTTTAAAACAAAATAGCTCACTCAAGAACATACCTTGAAACATATCGAGCCAAAAAATCAAAGAAATTTTTTACTTTTTCACTCTGAACAAGGTGATCCACAATACAATTTTTCTGCGTTTTTGTAAAGTTATAAATTATGTTGATTTTTTCTCAGTTTAAAGTCTCAATCTTTTATTGTTTATCAGAGATATTAACTTCTGGTAATGTTTTTTAATTATATTTTAAATTAACTCATAGCACATATAAAACTTTTTATTCTACATTACAGAGTAGGTTTTTTTTTAATTTTAAGATTAGGGTATGTTTTTGAAGAAAATTTTAGCCTTTGTTAGAGTATAACTAATTTACTTCAATAGTCTTCAAAACAGATTTTTGCGCCAGTTTGCGCGCTGAGCAGCTAGAGCCATTTTTTCGATAAAAGTTCAAAATTTTCAAGTTATTGTCAAATGTCTGCGAATTCATATTAGTTTATCTAAATATTGTTAAAAGAATTTTAATTTTGTTCGGTTTAAGATCATATTATTGCATAACAAATAGAAATTGATAATTACTTTTTGTACAACATATAGAGAAAAAACTTTGTAAAAACACTTAGAACTAATGGTTGAAAATAATATATTAGATAGATACCAATCTAGTCATCAGGTGTCTCCATGGCAAATCTAGGGTTAACTAACAACAAATTCTTCTATAGTAATTAAATGTGCTAAAATCCCAAAACTTATTTATTGTGAAAAGCAATCTGATGTAGGCGTGTCCCTATCCGGATTTCATTCCTGCCTAAGGAAATCTTCAGGGGACTTTGTTATTAGAATTTCTAGAGATATTTGTTATGTTTAATCACAAACTCAATGAGAATTTCTTGTCCTCGTCTAGGAGCGACATTCAAAATTTAAAATATCAAAGAAAAACCAAAACAACAACAAAAAATTGTCACAATTGGCTTTGTCATCTTCCAAATACTACTCTGTTTTTTGACAGACCTAGCAATGTAGTGACGTTTATTCAAGTAAATCAACAATAGAAAATCATATGTTTTCTATTAGTGTCAGTTACATTTAAATTTGCACAAGCACCTGCATATTTGTTATTTAAATTTATTTTCATCGGGATAAACATTAATTGCATTTATAGTAATTAAATGTGCTAAAATCCCAAAACTTATTTAACAAATTGTGAAAAGCAATCTGATGTAGGCGTGTCCCTATCCGGATTTCATTCCTGCCTAAGGAAATCTTCAGGGGACTTTGTTATTAGAATTTCTAGAGATATTTGTTATGTTAAATCACAAACTCAATGAGATTTTCTTGTCCTCGTCTAGGAGCGAGATTCAAAATTTAAAATATCAAAGAAAAACCAAAACAACAACAAAAAATTGTCACAATTGGCTTTGTCATCTTCCAAATACTACTCTGCTTTTTGACAGACCTAGCAATGTAGTGACGTTTATTCAAGTAAATCAACAATAGAAAATCATACGTTTTCTATTAGTGTCGTTTACATTTAAATTTGCACAAGCACCTGCATATTTGTTATTTAAATTTATTTTGATCGGGATAAACATTAATTGCATTTATAGTAATTAAATGTGCTAAAATCCCAAAACTTATTTAACAAATTGTGAAAAGCAATCTGATGTAGGCGTGTCCCTATCCGGATTTCATTCCTGCCTAAGGAAATCTTCAGGGGACTTTGTTATTAGAATTTCTAGAGATATATGTTATGTTAAATCACAAACTCAATGAGAATTTCTTGTCCTCGTCTAGGAGCGAGATTCAAAATTTAAAATATCAAAGAAAAACCAAAACAACAACAAAAAATTGTCACAATTGGCTTTGTCATCTTCCAAATACTACTCTGTTTTTTGACAGACCTAGCAATGTAGTGACGTTTATTCAAGTAAATCAACAATAGAAAATCATATGTTTTCTATTAGTGTCAGTTACATTTAAATTTGCACAAGCACCTGCATATTTGTTATTTAAATTTATTTTCATCGGGATAAACATTAATTGCATTTATAGTAATTAAATGTGCTAAAATCCCAAAACTTATTTAACAAATTGTGAAAAGCAATCTGATGTAGGCGTGTCCCTATCCGGATTTCATTCCTGCCTAAGGAAATCTTCAGGGGACTTTGTTATTAGAATTTCTAGAGATATTTGTTATGTTAAATCACAAACTCAATGAGAATTTCTAGTCCTCGTCTAGGAGCGAGATTCAAAATTTAAAATGTCAAAGAAAAACCAAAACAACAACAAAAAATTGTCACAGTTGGCTTTGTCATCTTCCAAATACTACTCTGTTTTTTGACAGACCTAGCAATGTAGTGACGTTTATTCAAGTAAATCAACAATAGAAAATCATATGTTTTCTATTAGTGTCAGTTACATTTAAATTTGCACAAGCACCTGCATATTTGTTATTTAAATTTATTTTCATCGGGATAAACATTAATTGCATTTATAGTAATTAAATGTGCTAAAATCCCAAAACTTATTTAACAAATTGTGAAAAGCAATCTGATGTAGGCGTGTCCCTATCCGGATTTCATTCCTGCCTAAGGAAATCTTCAGGGGACTTTGTTATTAGAATTTCTAGAGATATTTGTTATGTTAAATCACAAACTCAATGAGAATTTCTAGTCCTCGTCTAGGAGCGAGATTCAAAATTTAAAATGTCAAAGAAAAACCAAAACAACAACAAAAAATTGTCACAATTGGCTTTGTCATCTTCCAAATACTACTCTGTTTTTTGACAGACCTAGCAATGTAGTGACGTTTATTCAAGTAAATCAACAATAGAAAATCATATGTTTTCTATTAGTGTCAGTTACATTTAAATTTGCACAAGCACCTGCATATTTGTTATTTAAATTTATTTTCATCGGAATAAACATTAATTCCATTTATAGTAATTAAATGTGCTAAAATCCCAAAACTTATTTAACAAATTTTGAAAAGCAATCTGATGTAGGCGTGTCCCTATCCGGATTTCATTCCTGCCTAAGGAAATCTTCAGGGAACTTTGTTATTAGAATTTCTAGAGATATTTGTTATGTTAAATCACAAACTCAATGAGAATTTCTTGTCCTCGTCTAGGAGCGAGATTCAAAATTTAAAATATCAAAGAAAAACCAAAACAACAACAAAAAATTGTCACAATTGGCTTTGTCATCTTCCAAATACTACTCTGTTTTTTGACAGACCTAGCAATGTAGTGACGTTTATTCAAGTAAATCAACAATAGAAAATCATATGTTTTCTATTAGTGTCAGTTACATTTAAATTTGCACAAGCACCTGCATATTTGTTATTTAAATTTATTTTGATCGGGATAAACATTAATTGCATTTATAGTAATTAAATGTGCTAAAATCCCAAAACTTATTTAACAAATTGTGAAAAGCAATCTGATGTAGGCGTGTCCCTATCCGGATTTCATTCCTGCCTAAGGAAATCTTCAGGGGACTTGTTATTAGAATTTCTAGAGATATTTGTTATGTTAAATCACAAACTCAATGAGAATTTCTTGTCCTCGTCTAGGAGCGAGATTCAAAATTTAAAATATCAAAGAAAAAACCAAAACAACAACAAAAAATTGTCACAATTGGCTTTGTCATCTTCCAAATACTACTCTGTTTTTTGACAGACCTAGCAATGTAGTGACGTTTATTCAAGTAAATCAACAATAGAAAATCATATGTTTTCTATTAGTGTCAGTTACATTTAAATTTGCACAAGCACCTGCATATTTGTTATTTAAATTTATTTTCATCGGGATAAACATTAATTGCATTTATAGTAATTAAATGTGCTAAAATCCCAAAACTTATTTAACAAATTGTGAAAAGCAATCTGATGTAGGCGTGTCCCTATCCGGATTTCATTCCTGCCTAAGGAAATCTTCAGGGGACTTTGTTATTAGAATTTCTAGAGATATTTGTTATGTTAAATCACAAACTCAATGAGAATTTCTTGTCCTCGTCTAGGAGCGAGATTCAAAATTTAAAATATCAAAGAAAAACCAAAACAACAACAAAAAAATTGTCACAATTGGCTTTGTCATCTTCCAAATACTACTCTGTTTTTTGACAGACCTAGCAATGTAGTGACGTTTATTCAAGTAAATCAACAATAGAAAATCATATGTTTTCTATTAGTGTCAGTTACATTTTAATTTGCACAAGCACCTGCATATTTAAACAAACGTTTGACAGAATATGTGATGCCACTTGTAATCGTATCAATTGCATGAAAGCTGTTTTCTATTAAGGAAGAAATGCGCTGGGTGTTTTCAAATCTCTTTTATTTTCGCTCTATATTTATTGTTATTACTTCAACTTTAACATGAAAACATGTTGAAATTAAAGAATATTACTTAACAATTTTTGACTGTACTTTGCCAGCGAATTCATAATACCTAGATCAACAAATATTAACATTTTTAAAATGTTAGTATTGTGTTGGAGACCCTCGTGACGATTAACTAGGGGTAGGTATGTTCTGAAAAATTAATTGGGGTTGGAGGACCAACCCCAATCCAACCCCAATTCAGTTGTAGAGTTTTTTGTGGATTTTTACCCCTTCACCACAACTTTTTCAGCTACGGTTCTAGCGTATCCAAATCTTGTAACTGAAGCTCTCGATACAACACTACACTAAAAAAACTCTGTAAAGTCGGCCAAAATGAGTGCAGTTTCAGGAAATTCGTAGTGGAAAGTTGCTAATATCTGAAAAAGATGTTTGCGGAAAATCAATGAGCTGATTGCTGTTGCTAACCATTAGTTGATTATATATGAGTATTTAACTAAATAAAGTCATATAAACTTTTTGATGTACCTTAGTTATATAAAAAGTCAAAAAAAACTAATAAAAAGTTAGCTATATGCATGTTTTTAGAAAGTAATGAAAAATATAATTATATTATTTTATTTTACAAATGGTTTTACTAAAAAATTTTTTTTGAGTGTACAAATGAAAAAAATTTTAGAAATTATATTTAGGTACTTTATCCACTTTAGATAAGTTACCCGCCCATAGTTGTTGAAAACTGTGTGTAGTGCACTAAAAATTAGCAAAAACTGGTGTTAATAATAAATAATTTCATTACAACTCGATTTTTACGATCGATGTCTTAAATTAAAGCTAAAGGCTTAGGGTTTCCGGCAGAAAAAAAACAAAATTAAATACGTCGACTCCTTCAAAACTCATAGATTTTTTACCTCCTTCTCTGAAAATGTGCCACTGGGGGTTGTAAATTTCTGACTACATAGCACTTGAAAAATAATATTTGCCAAGATTGGCATAGCGGTTTCAGCGAATTCTTTGTCAATGTTTTTTATGTGGACCACTGAAGTTATTGTAAAACAAACTCTGGCAAAACGCTTTTGGAAAAAGCTGGTTAAACTTCTTAGACAAGTGTTACAATTCCTAGGTTAGCCAGTGGAATGCCAGTGCTTTTTTTTGTACCAGTTTTTGGACCACCGGCAGTTTCTGACTGGGATTAAAAACCTAAAATTGCTTCTTTCGTTTATAATAACAAAGAGAAGAAAAATTCACAGATAAATTTACTTTGCCATTTCTCTATTACATATTTAATTTTCATCAAAAGCGGCAAGTGGGTTGTAAATTAATTTTATTATTTTTGCTTCAAAAAATTTCATGCTAATTTCATAATGGATGGTATGAGTTATATTTGCCTTGGCCTGTTTTTACCTGTGCATTTTAAATTTTTCTGCTGTAAAAATTATAGTTTACTGCCTGATGTTTGTTTTAACTACAAAGGGGAGAAGAAGGCACATTCCGCACCCATTATTATAGATTATATGGAATTGTTGGTATTTTTTTATTATTGTATATTTTATAATAATTATAATAATATTTCTATAAAATACACATCTGACTATATATTATTTCGATAGATTAGCCATTATTAGCAATATATATTATTTTTTATTAAAAATACAAAATGTTTTGTGAACAATGCATATAATTCTTAAAGTATGAATAATGTGCAGTTGCGCGATTTATGCATTTACACACTAAACCCCAATAACATGTAAACTTTATTTTTGACCGTAAAATGGAGTGGTTAATAGGTTAAGTCCAGATAAAAAATATTTAAATTTTAAGATTGCATTGACTCAAGCGATTTTTTTAGTGTATTTTATGTTAATTAATTAATTATTTCATTTATTGTTTATTTGTCTAAACCTTTGTCTTGCAATGATGGCCGTCTATTTTTAGGTCCACAATTAATTTATATATAATACGAAACATCAGGGTAATATCCTTTGACTTATATTGACATCTGTTAGTTCAGTATCATATGGCACGCATCTTCAAATTTTATTACAAAACATCGTCTCGAAATGGACGGCCGTCTTTGTGAAATTTGGGTTTCGACACATAAATAATAAATAAAGTAATTTCAAAAGAGATTACGATGTGTTTTACATAAAATAACTAACTTGAAATATCTTTTTATTTTGACCTAACCTAAGGAGTATACCACTGGATTCTACAACCCAAAATTAAATTTTATTGTCTCTGGGGTTTACTCAGTCATTTCAAAAGTTTAAATTTTACTTACAATGTTATTGGTATTTAAAGAACTAACAAGAAAGCCTTTATTTTATTAGTTGTAAAATCAGTGGTGAATGCTTCCGCTTCTGCCCTACCATTATTATTTGCTTATGTGTTAGTATGTGCATTTGTATGTTTTGTTTTCATTTCCATTATATTTGATTTACTGCAGCACTTCGAAAATTTTATTGAACTACTATGCAATCATTAGAATGGAACTTTTTCAGTGTTTATTGGGTCAAATAAACAAACAGTTGTTAACAGTTATCATTACATTTATATTGGCTTAAAAAGAAATTTGTTCACACATGCAATCATATGCAGTAGTTACCATGCATGAAAGTTAGTATTTAAGAGGCTTACATGGAAACAACATAAACTGAAATCATGTGTGTTTTATTAGGTATTGTTAAAGGCTATTTTACATTGTAATATTTAGTAGTAAATAAGTTATGCAGAGTCTTAATATAATACAGTGTGAATACTATTTATATGATTTAGCAAATAAATACAAAAAATGTTTTTGGCATATGGATGCATTTCTTTGAAATGTCGCAAAAAATCGTGAATTTAATAGTTAAAGTGATTCATACTCAGAGAAGATTGTTTTGAAATCCAAAATTTGGTATTCACATGGACTATCACAATATTCGGTTGCTGGTTCCAACATTTTCAGTTACAAATTCTTTTCTAGTACAGCGAAAAATAGTTGGTTCACCTGATTTACTAGTACTTTGGCACCCTACGATTGAATTTAGTATTCTGTAGATACAACTGTATGTAAAGGGTCCGCCATCTAACGTTTTTTTTTTCAACTAGTGCTTATTTCGTGAATGGTAACACTTAGCTCATGTCTGACTTGACAGATAATTAGTTTTATCCTTCCGCTGAACGAATATGGTCCGTATGTTCGTTATCTTGTGAATAAAGTGAAAGAAACTGGCATCCTCATCGATAAACCAAAGCGTGAAAAGCCAAAAACAGTGCGTTCACCCGAGAATACTGCTGCTGTGGCAGAAAGTGTGCGTGAAGCGCCATCAACATCAATTCACCGTCGTTCTCAACAATTGAACATTTCGGAGACATCATTGAGACGAATTTTGCATAAAGACCTTGGTATGACGCCATACAAAGTCCAATTTGTTCAGGAGTTCAAAAAAAAAGTTATTTGGCGGACCCTTTATTTTTTATAATTTATAGTGTTTCCAAGTCGGTTAATCGATTTCTTGATTAATCGCCTCTACAAGAACATACTGCAGATTCGTGTTTCTTAACTTTTCAATAATCAGTTCGAATTTTGAAATAAAATTTTAATTGATATAATTAAAAAATTAATAGTACTTTTTTTAACCCATAATTAAAAAAAAATAATTGTATCAATTAAATAATTGTTTGAAACCATTTTTTTATACAAAAGCTTTTTATTGAATTTCTTTACGCACAAATTGTTTCTGTGTGCTTTGACATATCCGTGACATGGGTTTGTCCAAGTATATTTCTTTGCGTGACAAAAATAGAAACACTAAATTTATCTAAAAACTAATCCAAATTTATAAAAACTTTTCCATAGATTTAAAAATTTGTTTCTTAAATTTCAATTTTCTTGGATTTTTATCCTTGCATATGTGACTTTCTTGATTAATCGCCTCTACAAGAACACACTGCAGATTCGTGTTTCTTAACTTTTCATTAATCAGTTCGAATTTTGAAATAAAATTTTAATTGTTATAATTAAAAAATTAATAGTACTTTTTTTAACCCATAATTAAAAAAAATAATTGTATCAATTAAATAATTGTTTGAAACCATTTTTTTATACAAAAGCTTTTTATTGAATTTCTTTACGCACAAATTGTTTCTGTGTGCTTTGACATATCCGTGACATGGGTTTGTCCAAGTATCTTTCTTTGCGTGACAAAAATAGAAACATTAAATTTATCTAAAGTAAATTTTTGTATTTTTATTTACTGAAAAACTAATCCAAATTTATAAAAACTTTTCCTTTTATACATTTGTCCATAGATTTAAAAATTTGTTTCTTAAATTTCAATTTAATGTTCAATTTTCTTGGATTTTATCACTTGCATATGTGACTTTTAATATCGAAACACTAATTATTGTAACAATTTAAAACTATGATACTATTGATTTTAAAAAAATGTACCGAAAACAATGCTTGTAAGGTGTCGAAATAATTTTAAATTGCACTGCAAGCTACAATTGTCAAAAAAAAAACATTTTTACGCTTTTTTATAATTATAATTAATTTAACAAAATATATTGCTTGTCAGATAATTAAATTCGGATTTATTTAAAAATTTCAACAAACCTTGAATGGCACTACTGGAACGCGTGCCATGGTTTTGTAAGCTCTGCCCGGATATTTTATACAGCTTTATTTGTGCTTTTATTGTCAATAAATACCCGATTAATAAAGTTTGCATATAATAATACAATTTTTTATATACACTTTTGACTGCCAGTGTATTAAACCGGACATAATTATATTATTTCATATATAAAATTATATTTGTCGAAAAATTCTGATATGATGTAATGTATAGTTGCGTCTTATTGTATCTCTATCAATATTTATTTTATTTTATTTTTTATTAATTAATAATCATATAATTACAAATTATATACTATTACCCTAACCGAGCACTAGCTACTATGGCCTTCGCGCGTTGTAGCGAAAACAGACCAGTGCCTCTGGTGGGAATCGAACCCACGACCCCCGCACTGATAAGCCACCACGCTACGAACTAGCCTACCGGGGCGCACATCTCTATCAATATACAATTGAATATTACATTTAGAATAAGATACAAATAATCCAATTAAATATGACGTTATATATACCCATCAAATACATCATAAAATTTAAATATTATATCATATTTAAAAAAACTCGATTTAATTTTGGATAAAATTGTATTGTTACAGATTACACTGATTGTCATCTTATTTAGGATATAATTAAATATTGAACACTTGCATATCTCATTTTGTGTGTAATTTTATATGTCGCCTTTTGACAAACCCACTTAAGTCGACTTTCCCTTAATAGTTGTGTTTTGAATACGCATATATGTAGATTCCTTTCTGGTTCTTAAATTTCTACACCTTATAAACAACAAGGTGTAGGACCCTAATAAACTAATTTCGAAAAGTTATTCATTTCTGTTTGAAAATGAGAACTTGTTTCATTTGTAACAGAAGAACTTTTACTTATGTTTTAGATTTTTCAATGTAAAAAGCTAAAATAAGTTGTAACTTTTTCGTGTTGGTTATTCAGTTTATAAGTTACTTAATATCATAAAATCTTCGTAGGATTTTTAAAGTCTGAAACAACTTGTTTTTTGGTAACTTCAAGGGAATTGTATGAACATAATGTTCAAATATAAATGGAATTTTTACACATTATAAAGTTGTAAGCTTTTTAGCAAGTGATTAATGTAATGGGTAAATATCGTTAAAGCCAAACTTATACTAGCAGACTATTAGTTTTTGCAAATATTTCTGACTTCAATGAAGTTTTTAATTCAAAAATCAGATATAACACTAACTGGTTTTGTATATTTTTGTGCCAGTTCAGATATTATTTTTGACATTATATAAAATCGTATTAAATTGTATCGAGCCATTACGCGGCTATAATTTAATCTGATAGTTTCAAAATCCAAACATATACAATTATATGGGCCCATTTCTCGAACAAAACTGTATTAAGACTAATATTAAATATCGTATGATTATATCAAGCATTCTATAAATTTTTTTTAATCGGTTAAAAAGCACATTAATTTGTATTAAACGATTAATCGCCAATATTATCGGTTAACCGAACCGAATAACCGGTTAATCAATTTTAGCGATTTTTCGAATAAAGCCTGAACTGGTTAACCGCATTGGTTAAATTACAACCGATTTCAGTAAAATATATTTCTCTTATTTTGAAATTTTGTTGTATTAACTAATAACCCAAAGTACACAAAAAAACAAATATAGTAGAAAAATTAGTAAACCGTGTTATATCGAGTATACTATTTTGTGTTCTGCATTTATGTTTTCAGCAAAAATGTTGGTTATTCTTAGTCAGCGTGTATTCTTTTGCTAATAAATTTGAGCTGATAAGCACACCAATATTAAGGAAAACTACATGATTGATAGATATACGCAGAATGACGTCGATGTCGGGGCATATCAATATGTAGTACAAGCTGAGGAAAATTATGCTAAAAAGCACACCTCTAGTAAGAAAAATAAAACGTTTCAGTTTTTGTATCTGTTTTTCATTCATAAAACAAGAGGACGTTAACAAAGTGTATAGATTTAAATTGTGAATATAAAAAAGCTTAAGTAATTGATTGAAATTTTAAATTGTATGGGGAAAGAATGACTTTTTCAGTGTTTGTAAAAAATTATTAATGTCGGAGTAGTTTTTATTCCAAATGATAAATTAATGTAGACAAAATTATGTTTTTAGAAGGCATGTCCAAGATCGGCTAAGAACTTGCCAATCAATAAATAGTGCAACAGACTAGTAATGTGGCCAAATACCACGGTATTTGAAAACTATAATGGAAATAAATTTAGAACTTCTTAACTACTGATACGATCGGTAAGAATCAAATTGTAAAAGAGGTGCCAATCTTTTGTAATATTGTGATTGGGTCAGGGAGTAATTACATGTTGTCAAAGTTGACTACCTCGTGTAAAAAAAATCTTTTTGATTCGTATAGCTTTTGTAAATGTGGACCGATTTTTAAGTTAGCCTGCAGTAATGTAAGTTGAAAGATAAAGGAAAAAACGTATGGGCTATCTCCTTTACATTTAACGTTATCAAAATTTGAAACTAAAAATTTGTTTTTCGCCATAAATTTTTTTGTATTATCTACAAAAAAAAATTTTATTCTTTAATGGATTTAAAAACAAGCAATTCTCCATTCTCACAATACTTCACTTCAGACATAGAAAACTTTTTTAAATTAAAGTTGAAAATTTAAAATCTTTGAAAATGGTAATGAAATAATCGGTTGTGGAACAGAAATTATAACCTATTGTAATACAGTATAAGTTGTCCAGCAACCTGTTATTTGGATTTTACTATTTTACTGGGCAGTAAAATGTTGTATTATCTAAATAATTTTGTTTCTTATGTAATATTGTATTTAATTTCATGAAATGAACTTTAATTACAATCAATTAATATTTTAATTGATAGTATTAAATAATAGCTGTAGTTGCTTAAAATTATTTTTATAATCGAAGTATTACACCTTCAATAAAATGTTTGTAAAAAAATGAAGTAAATACGCAAGCACATGTATCATTTCACTCACGATCACGAAAGAAAAATTACACTCACGCACAATCCCTCACGAGCATTTTTATTACTCACACTCATTCACTATCACTTGAGTAAATTCAAATTTTACTCTCACTTACACGTGATTCACGTGAATCAGGCAAATTCACGAAATACCATCTTACCGAAAAAAAAATAAAATGTAAAAATTTTAATAAATTGTGAACGTGTAAATCCTTAATTTTGTCATTAATTTTGTATTTAGTAACAGAAATAAATTAAAACTACTAAACAAAATCACGAAAAAGTCTGCTCACCTCCCATATCTAATTGCGACTATAAAATTTAAACTAAAGTATTAAACTAAAAATATATAACAAGAACTTCTTCAAAATCTTGTTAAGGCATTTTTAGCTTGTGTATTACAACAACATATTTTTGGTTTAACAAAAAATTTTAATTTCCAATATTAAATGAAGCGTTAACCTATTTTAAGAATTATTAAAGTACGTATATACAAAAAAGGATAATTTCATGTAGCAAACACATAATAACATACACTCACATAGACAGGCACATTCTTAAATATAACAATATTTACCCAAAATAATGTCGCCATAGAGGCTTATGGCATTAAGCCAAATATAAAGTAAAAGCACATTAGTAGGAATATAAGGATTTTTGAACACACTACTACATAAACATATATGCACAGTATAGATAAATTAAATAGCACTTAAAATAAAAATATTTTTAAAAGCACTACACTAGAGTGGAGTTATAATAAGTTCAAAGATTTTGGACACTATATAGTTTGCGAAAAGAAAGTATTTTTAATATTCACTAACATCATATGTAATTTTTTTATTTATACAGTGAACAAAATGGAATTTTGAATTATTTCCAAAATATTTGTAAAAATATGTATGATTTATATGTACGTAAGATCAATGACAAATACAAGTTGAGCAACCTACCCTTTTAGATGTACGGCACCCGTTATATGTGGCATTATAACAAAGCATTAGGCTTATCTATACAGGGTGATTCAGTCACGACCCGCCAAATTTCACCAGCGTATTCCTTGGCTAATTTCATGAAAATATATCCACAACGACCATCCCAAATGCAAGTGTGCGAAATGGCAGCGGTTTGAAAATTTGTCTATTGGTGGTCGGAGGTAATAGGGTGAAATTGCTAACTTCTGAGCCAGTGGTCGGATTTTTTCTTTTTGGGATTGTTGGAAAGATCTTTGGGAGACCTTTCAGAATCAATAAAAGGTACAGGGGTGTCCCTTATCCCACCCAATAACATATTATTACATGTTTTATTGACAGAATACTTTTTTTTTTTTTTTTTTTTAAGATAATTAACAATCAGGAAATTCTTCCTATTAATTAATATGTTGCTTTCTTTGGCAAGGGGATAGTGGTGAGATGAAAGGTGGTGAAAGATGAAGGGCTTCATACATCGCAACACTGTAATTGCGCGAGTAGAAAAGTCTTAGAACAGTTGTTGCTCGCCACCTGATGTAGAGTTAGCGAATCTATTAAAGCTTTTTGTTTCATAGCCCTGATTCATTATTTTACTTCGGTGGGGTTAAGTGCTATGGGAACACCGAAGGTGGGCGCAGCGATACATATAAGTGCTAGAAAACTCATACATATTATTTTTCTAAATTGATGTTGTTGTCACCGGGAATCGAACCCGGGACCATCTGTGTAACAGTCCAACGCGCTAACCATTACACCACAAAGCCCACCGAAAAAAAAA
>CM037854.1:99226466-99251516 GCA_021234595.1 Delia radicum
ACATATTATGCACTTAAGAAAAACATTCCACTGCTTTGTAGCAGCCAGCACAAAAAATATTGGACATTAGAAAAAACAACACGACCTTGTTCAAATGAAAGTCACTACTGAACTGATATATTTTATTTGGGGATTTATTTCGTAATGAAATAAGTCCCCAAAATTTCTAAATGAAATAATTCCCCAGAAATTATTTTTGGGGAGTTATTTCGTTATTGATGTGTAAACAAATTTTCTCTATATATATTGTTGGAGTAGAAAATTAATTTGTGAAATTAATGTTTTGGTTGTGTAATAAAAAAAATTTCGAATCCCTACACTTAGAAAATTATGTTGGAAAAGACGACAGCAATTGTAGTCAAAAACAAATGAAATTTCATTTAAAAAAAGGAACGACCTTACATTTCATTAAATTCAACTAACATTTTCATTTGTTTTTAATGTTCAAAAAATGACTAACAATTGTAGTAAAAATGAACCACATGGTAGTAAAAAATAAACAAATATTTATTTATTTTTATTTTTTTAAATAACAAAAACAACTGTAAAAAATGAATGTAAAATCATAAAACAGTCATTTGATGTGAGTTGTTTTTTTAAATGAACTACAAGGTTTGTAAAAAACTTTATTTGTTCTACAAATGACTTACATTTACATTAAAAATAATGAAACTGTATTACAACCCAAACAACTACATATTTTTAAAGCAGAAGTTCCCTGAGTGTATATTTTTAGATTTTATTTCTGCCAGACTGTAAGGCGAAATGCCTGTAAGCCCTGGTGGCATGTTATAACGTATAATGACATAATGTCCATGGACGTTATGTCACTCGAAAAGTGTCATAATGTCCTTGGACTTTATGACAATTTCGAAAATGTCGTAATGTCCATGGACATTGGATATTATGTCACTTTCAAATGTGGAATAGCGTCCAGACTTTTTAAAATAATAAGATTAATAATATTTAGTATATCAATACAATTTTTTTAAATATTCTTTAGTAGTATATCACAAAATAAAACTAGAACCAGAAAAAACCAGAAAAAACTTTATTTCGCGAAGCCACCTGCCGCGTTCTACGGAGCAAAAAAACCCCTAAGAGCGGCCGAAGGCCACCACACAGAAAAACTTGTTTTTACAAATTACATTATGTCTTAAAAATATAAGATTTCAATGGATTCGACATCTTACTTGAAAAAGAAGTTCTTTTGGGTGGCGGCCTTCTGCCGCTCTTAGGGTTTTTTTCCTCCGTAGAACGCGGCAGGCGGCTTCCCGAAATAAAGTTTTTTCTGCGCGCGACACAAAAGAAACTTTAAAATTACTGATCTGTTTCCACCCTGGAGTATAATGTTTATGGACCTTATGTCATCCAAAAGTGGCTTAATGTCACATTGCAGAGTTTCATAAAGTCCATGGACATTATGACACTTTTCGAGTGACATAACGTCCATGGACATTACGTCATTGAACGTTTTGTCATACCACCGTAAGCCCTTATTGTCGCAATACAGTTGAAGACTATATTCAGGTTTATATTTAAAAATAACTGTTTTAGAAGTACACAAATTATGAGAATTAAAAATATATGAACTTATATCTATATGTACAATTTTGAGTTTAAAAATGGGACTTATTTCGTTTCAAATTGGCGATTTATTTCATTATGAAATTAATCCCCAAAAAATGCGGGGTTTTTTCATTCCCGTTTGGAGATGTATTTAATTTCGTTTGGGTTTTATTTCATTTTTAAAATTGGGGTATTATTTCATAAGAAATAATGGCGTTATTTCTGGGGGGTCATTTCATAGAGACAGACTTCTTTTGTCGCAATATTACACTTTCGATTAGTTTTGTATTATATGAACGAGTTTTGCTCCCTATACCGAAAAATTAGAAATCATAATTAAATAACTTTAAAACAGCGTTATAAGAATTGGCTTTTACGAGGATACATGAACATTCCGTCCTCACTCGCGGTTATACTTCAGCCCAACAACAGTGTGAATTGCGCCACATAAAAACTTGGATTGACGACGAAAGGTTAAGCAAGGGTTAAGCAGTTGTTATTCATGCACTACTTCACCACAACACAATGCATTAAATGTAATTTTGTAATCCACAAATCTAAATTTATTATATATATTGGTTAAATTAGCGCTAAAATACATTTTGGTCATGTATTTTGCCATTGTTTAAATTTATTTTGTACATTTGTTACCAATCAATCCTGGGAACCAGAAGATGGTTCTCAGGTGTGGTTCACTGATGGCTCTAAGCAGTCGAATGGGAACACGGGTGCGGGCGTCTTTGGACCAGGCTTCCAGCGTGCCTTACCTATGGGAAAATATCCGTCCATTTTTCAGGCGGAGATTTGGGCCATCTGTGTCTGTGCAGGGGAGTGCCTGCGAAGGGGAACTCGCAGATCTCGCATCTACATTCTTTCTGACAGTCAGGCTGCACTGAGGGCCTTAATGGCTTATAAGGTGTCGTCCGGGTTGGTCATGGAATGCATTCAGACTCTCAATAGGCTCGGTAAGGGCAACTCTCTAACCTTGGGGTGGATTCCTGGTCATGAGGGGCATGAGGGCAACGAGAGGGCAGATTGTCTTGCCAACCGCGGGGCCCGAAAGCCCTTTATTGGTCCTGAACCATTCTGTGGAATACCTGCGGGGTATGTTAGGGAAAGGCTCAGGGCATGGAGAGAGTCTGAATTTTCTGGTTACTGGGAAAACTCTCCTGGTCAGCGCCAGGCTAAAAGATTGATCTCTTTTTCCAGTAGGGGGTCGAGGCGACTCTTGTCGCTTGAAAGGGGGGGTTTGAGGACCCTGGCGTCGTACTTAACTGGACACTGTAATCTCAGATACCATCTGCACAAGAAGGGTCAATCGGACACGGATTTGTGTAGGTTTTGCGAGATGGTGTCTGAGACCTCGGAGCATGTTCTCTGCGAATGTCCCAGGCTTTGTGATAGGAGACTTAGGTTTCTAGGTGATCGCTTTAGTTTGCCTTCCGACATCGCGAACATTTTGCCTAACAGGATAATTGGCTTTATAGGTAGCTTGAATCTGTAGGTAACCTTAGGCAGCACAAAAGACCTACATTGGTCGCGGTGCATAGTGCCTTCTGATCTAATCTAATCTAATCTACCTTAACTACAACTTCAATCCGCATTGACATCAGTAATCATACGAATACATTTAATAAGTTCATCCTTTACAGATGTGCAAAAATATTATTTTTCCACATTTGAAAATTGGAAACTCTTTGTATACTGGTAACAAAAAAAAAATGTTTTTTTTAAAAATAATTCATAAATATTAGCAACAAATTAATACAGTGGCAAAAAATTGAAGGCAATACTGAAATTGATATTGGCTTAAAATCGGTATTTTGAATTTGACAAAATGACTCAAATTTTGATATTTTCGTTATTACCGAATTCGGTTTGCGGAAACCTAGTTTATTCCAACTAGGCAGAAACATATAAAATTGTAACATTTTCCATAAATATTGTATACAATATATTTTAAAATATATGTTTTTTTTTTAAATATATAAAAAAAATTACTTAAACCCATCTGCATTTAACCCTTTTTTATTCACATACAATCTTAAAGTTTTCTCAATACAATTTACAAGTTTTTTTTTTTTTATTTTTAACTCTTATCAACTTTAACTTGTTTAACTTTTTATTGTTGCTTAATGATATTAAACAAAACTTTCTTTAGTTTTTTCTCTGCTTTCTTTAAACTACATTTGCTACAAAAAATACGCTATTAATAAAAAATGCTAACGCAAATACGTTGTAATTAAATTGGTGGGAAGATTCAAACAAGCAAAGGATATAAAACGATATTTATAAATATATTGCTTTATTAAAACAATACCGCAAGAGAAAAAAACATTAAAAGTGTAAAAGTTTTTGTTAAAAAAGGGGTTAAGCAATTATAATTTGTAAATAATACCCTAAGGTTGTGTACACAATTATTTAATATTCATAATAGGAAAAAAGACATACATAGTAGCAATGTTAATTCGAAAAGCAATCATTGAACGAGGTGTAATTAAACAACAAACAAGAATTATGGTATAAGCTTTAATGAAAAAAAAAATTGTAGTAAGTTTGTATAACAGGTGAATGCCCGAGTTAAAAAAATTATATATAGTCTTGTGTTTTTTTTTTTTTTTTAATTATTTATTAAAGTCTATGGATTACATCCTTACAGACCATACAATGTGAACATAAAAAAAAAATTTACATATGTAGAAAAATAAACAAATATAACTAAGCAAACAGTTTTTTTGTTTTAGGTGTTTAAATAAATTATTATGTTACGTTTTATAATTATAGAAGTTAATGAAAAATCAATTAATTTATATAAGTCATTAAAATCTTTTCCAACTCTCCGCCACGGATCAGCATTTGCGTAACTGCTGCGAATAAATGGTAATGCTATGGGACAAAAGTAGCGGGTAGGTCTTTGAGGGACATTGAATGTAATATTTTACAAAAGAAACTCTGATGAAATATCGCCTTTGATTATATTCAACATGAAGGATACATTTAGCATAATTCTTCGGCTTTTCAAAGTTGGTAATTTAATTAGACCAAGTCTAATTGGATATGATGGTAGATTTAAAGATGGATTTCATTGCAAACCGCGCAGACAAAACAGAAGAAATTGTTTTTGAACAGATTCGATATGGTTACTATGTACGTTGTACTGCGGGTCCCAAATTACGGATCCATATTCAAGGATCGGTCTTACAAGTGAGGTATAAAGCTGTTTTGTAATATCAGGATCGGTAAACTCCTTTGCCCATAGCTTGATAAAGGCAAGAACACCTGTGGCATTATTGACGGTCATATGAATGTGTATAACAAAATTCAGTTTTGGATCAAGTAAATCTCCAAGGCTCAGGAAAAACATTAACTAGATCCAGTTTATGCTATCCTAAAACATAATTAACATTTACGCAGTTACTCCTATAGAATCGCATATATTTGCACGTTTTCAGGTTAAGATCCATAAGATTTACTTTACACCACTGATAAAAATTATAAAGATCGTTTTGAAGATAAATATGTTCGTGTGTGTTTTTATAGCTAAAGAAAATGTTGACATCATCAGCGTACATTAAAATGTTACAGTATATTATTATAATTGGAAGATCGTTAATAAACAGAGATGTATGATCTTAGAAAATTTATTGTTTGTTTTTCCCATCTTAAAATATATTATAAAATGTGATTATATATGGTGTCATGCATATCCATATATTATTATATATTTCCTTTGTGGTAACATATATACAAATGTATTATTATATATTGATCTTTATAAAATTAGATATTAAGTATATATGCTATACATAATAAGCAAGGACAGAAACTTTATGCACTAAGAAAGAGTATTTTAAGCGCTATAATATGCATGACAAATCTTAAGATATCTAAAAACTAAAAAAAATGTGAACTTAATTTTTTGTTTTAATTAATTATTTTCATGTTATCAAGCAATTTTAGTTTGTATTGTTTAATATATTCTCTGAACAAGTTTTGGACAATTGAAACAAATTTTTAATAATTTGTATTAAAAAATAGCAATTAAAAAACGACTAAAACATTTATCTCTTGATCCCAGTTTACAATTAAAATTTTAGAGAACACTTAAAAAGGCTTAAGTAGCTCGGTTTCTCTTTAGGCTATATGCTCGTTGTTCAAACATAAAAAAAATATTCAAAGTGATTTTTTACGAAAAATTAAGATATATGGAAAAATATGCTATGATATGCATTCAATGCAAAATAAGTAAAAATATGCAATAAAAATTTGCATTTAAAGCGAAATGTGCAAAAGTTGACATTTATAGCAAAATATGTAAAAATATGCACTAACAAATCGATGTCAATGTAACGTAAACTCTTTGATTCGCAAAGATATTTTGTTTACCCTGTTCTCAGACTTAAGGAAAAAATATGCATTTGCATGAACCTCCGGTCCCTGGTAATAAGATATGATAGATCAATTGTCATAAACAATAATTCATTCTCATATATAACATAATATATAAACATATATGGTGACATATAAAATTTAAGACATAATATATAATTTAAGATATAATATATACCCGAGTAAAAACATGCATATAAAAAATATCTTATTTAATATAATTTTATATAAAAACGTATAGCTTTATATATTTTAATATGGATATATGTGATGGCACACGTCATTATATAAAATTGTATCTGGTATTTAATATTTATCTTAATATATATCGATAGGGCATATATTACTATATGGTATATATTAATTAGCATGATTTTTTATATATTTTTAAATCGCTTAATACAATGTTGCATATAATATTATAAAATGTCAACATAAAAATTATGTTTTACATCGAATATGAAGTGTTTAAGTTTGTAAAAATCTTAAGTGCGATAGTGTTTTGTTGTTGTTTTTTCTCTGATATTTGAGTTGCTAATTCGCGCTTCTACACCGAAAAGTAAATTATCATTTAGTTAAGCAATTCTATGATCTTTGTCCCCTGACGATTTCCTTAGGCAATAATGAAATACGAATAGGGAACAGACTACAAATAAAATAAATAAAATTTCTGATTTAAGCACATTTAACTACTATAAAAGCAATTAATGTGTTTATGTATATACAGTGCCGGACAAAAGTATTCACACAGCAGCAAACTTTATTTTAAATCTTTTATATTTTTAAAATGAAAGCTATTAGCCGTATAAGGTATTCAACAAAATTGTTTATTAACTTATTAATAATTTAAATATCACAAGTAAGGCTCAACTGAAGGAAGTTCTGTTGCAAGAATGGCAAAATATTGGAGCTGATGTTACGAAGAAATTGGTTCATTCTATGCCAAGAAGATTAAAAGGAGTCATAGCAAAGAAAGGCTACTCCACAAAGTATTAAATCATGTGAAATTTTATTTTTTGTACAAACATTTAAAGCTGTGTGAATACTTTTGTCCGCCTAAAATAATACTTTGAATGACATATTTAGTTTTTCTTATAATATAACATACTAAGATAAAGATTAAAAATAATAATATAAAAGATTAAAAATAAAGTTTGCTGCTGTGTGAATACTTTTGTCCGCCACTGTATATATTTGAAAGTAACGGTTTAGTGAGTATAAAGCTTTGCATGGAACTTAATTTCTACAAAAAATTTTAGTAAAACTATTAGGTTTATTACCGAATTTGTTGAAATGTGTAACAATGCTTTTGTTTCTCCTTAAACAAAATTTTTTAACTATATTTGCATTTCCCGAGTAAAAAAATAATATGATGTCATGTATAATGTATAATATCTCATTTCATATAACGGGAGATATACTATGATCCGAAAAATGGCGGATCAAATTATATCGGTATGATATGTATATATTAAATAATATAACATTTTACCCGGATTTTGAACCGATATAATCATATCTAATTTGATGTAGAAAGACATAATTTAATAGTTTTATATACAATTTTTCATATATTTGTATATGCTTCATATTGATATGTATTGACTTTAATTCATTAGGACTTAATTTTTATATAGCATACAAACCCTTAAACTTGATTAAAAATAAAAATTGCGAGCTTATGTTTTTTGGAATAAAAAATCAAAAAAATGTAAAATATTTAATTGAAGAGTTTATTGTAAAAACTTGATAAGCCACATTTACTCTTTTATGGATTTTCGCTATTTCCTAAGCATCCATTGATTAATATTTGATAGAAGATTTGCTTAAACATTTATTGCACGTACGTAGAGAGTAAACGTCCTGCAAAAGTCATATTATTTGCATTTTTTCAACTTTGGCAACTTTTTTCCTAATAATTTATTTTAAAACTTATTTGTTGAAAGTACGTTTAATGCAAAGTAAAATGTACTTGCTTGTTAAATTTTTTTTGCACACGTAGAGAATACCTTGGACGAGTTTTAATGACATTTTTTTCACTAAACTAATGAAGTTTTCTTCACAATGCGAATGACAAAAATAAGGTACATAAGGTATGCTTTAGTGATTTGGCCAGTCCGCTAAGAAGGAGACGTTTTCCCTTACTTCCCCTTCCCGGAGCAATTTCCCAAAATTCTTTCTATTCAGATGTCTATTCTTGATTAGTAACCCACATACCAAATTTCAAGATCTTAGCTTTGGCGGTTTGACCAGGCCGCCAAGGGAGATTTTTGCTGCTCACAGTAGGAATTTCCCAAAAACCCCATCAATACAGATACCAAATTTTACATACTTCAGCGGATTTACCATGCCGCCAAGGCAAAGATTTTTCCCCGATTATCTCCTATTTTACCTCGTTTCTCAGCAAAATTCCAAAAAGTACCATACCAGGGAGTTGCGTCATATCCGATAGAACACATTTCGAAAATCTCTCCCAAGACGTAAGGTCGCCAAGGGGGCCAAGGTTTCTCTCCCAAGAGTTCAGGCCGCCAAGGTAGGAGTTTTAAAAATTCCGTCTTAGTGGACGGATACCATGTCAAATTGCAAGGTCCAAGCTCCATCGGTTTGAGATAGGCGATTCAGGGAGTCAGTCAGTCAGTCAGTCATTCACGTTATTCCTTTATAAATAGAGAATAAGCTCTTTAAAATATCAAGGTTATTGTGTACAACATGTAGTATGAGTGCTCTTTAATTTGAATTAATTATTACTCATACGTCATGTAGGCTAGGTTGTTATAAAAATCTTACAAGTGAAAAAAATAATAGTAGTAAATATAGAACTTCTAAACTACTACTCCGATTGCTATGAGTCAAATTGGAAATGGTAAACGAGGTTTTCGTCGTTTTTAATATTGTGCTTGGGTTACCCCGTTTTGGTACAGGATTTATTTACAGGTTGTCAAAGTTGACTACCTCGTGTAAACAAAATATTTTGAGGCGTATAACTTTAGTAAATGTGGACCGATTTTTTAAATATTTAGCCTTTAGTAATGCACGTTGTAAGATAAAGAAAAAACATATTGATAGGTTATATCATCCACTTTAAAAACTATTTAAATTTAAAAATAAAAATTTTGTTTTTTGACATGACTTTTTTTTGGTGTAATTACCAAACAAAATTAAAAACAAGCAATTCTCAGTGTTAGTAATACTTCACAAAGAAAGAAATAGCGAACTTTTTACATTTCAACGATTTTTTAAGCTTTGACAGAAAAAAGCCATTGAATATTATGAACATCATCATTATCTCAAATTTGTTGAACATGGACTCATACTACTTTCAAAATAAATAGTTTGTTTAATGATTATGAAAGTGCGCCCCGGTAGGCTAGTTGGTAGCGTGCTGGCTTATCAGTGCGGGGGTCGTGGATTTGATTCCCACCAGAGGCACTGGTCTGTTTTCGCTACAACGCGGTTAGGGTAATAGTATATAATTTGTAATTATATGATTATTAATCAATAACAAAAAAAAAAAAAAAATGCTGTCATACGCTAGTGACTCGACCAATGCCTCTGACGTCTATTGACAATGTCTTCAGTAATTTTTTAATGCAGGTTTTGTTGATGTTATTAAATCCGATTTATCGGATCATAATATGATTTCATGTAAGATAAAAAATAATGTCCGGTCCTGTAATTCTGTTAAAGTTATTCAGAAATTTTGTGATTATAAAAAATTTAAGGAATATCTTCAAAATGATGTTATAATTCAGAACTCTGGTAATCCATGGAATGATACATCAAATTTAATAAAATACCTGTCTGATGGAAACGCAAATTCTACGTTTGTAAAAACATCAAAAAAGTTATTAAAAAATGAAATAGCCCCTTGGATGAACGAAGATCTTCAAAATCTAATTTTATTAAAAAGAAATACTTTAGAACAAAGAAGAAGAAGAAGACCGGGTAATGTTGATCTACATAACATATTAAAAATAATAAGTAAAGTAAGAAAAAGTGCATGTCGAGAGTCGACGAATAATTATTATCATGATAATATATGTAATATTCAACAGGATCCCAAGAAATGTTGGAGATTTTTAAACCAAAGCTTAGGAAGGAGCATAAAAAATCAAATTAACTTAAAAAATTCTTTTGGTGAACTAATAATCGATGATGTAATAAAATGTGCACGTCCAAATCAATATTTTCTGAAAGTTCCCAAAATTATGAAAGAAAACATTATTTCTTATCCCACAGACTCATTTAACAGTCTTAGTACCATAAGCCGTCATAATAGCGATTCCATTTTAATGTTATAACGATCGAAGAAATTTTACAATTTGTTTCAAGTCTATCTGTAAACAAAAGTTAACTTGTCCCCAAGAATATTTTTAAAGAGTAGTCAAGAAATTGCACCGCCTTTATTTAATATTTTTCAGAGTATTATAGAAACTTCAAAACATAGAAATATTTTAAAAACCTATTGTATTATTAACCATAATTGATAAAAGTTTTGAGAAAAAAGTCAGTATGGTTTCAGAAAAGGAAGTGGAACTGAGAATGCAGTGGTATATGTTGTTAACTATATATGTCAGGGGTTGGATCAAGGATTTAAAGCTGTGGCAGGTATTACGAAAATTGGAATATTACGGCATCATGGGTTGAGAGTTGAATCTTTTTAAGAGTTATTTAACAAATAGAAAGCAATTCATTCAAATATTATAATAATAAATGTTTTCTTGGTGATGTTGAGCATGGTGGGCCGTAAGACAGTGTTTTGGGTCCACTTTTGTTTAGAATTTATGTGAATGATATCATAAATCTTGGACTTTCCGGAAAGATTTATATGTATGCTGATGATATATCCTTGTTTTATCCATATAAATATGAAACTGCATTAAAAGCATACATGAAAAGAGATCCAGCATTAATTTTTTAATATTTTATGCTTAACAAATTGGTTATTAATACGAAGAAAAATAAAATTCTAGGATTTAAACCCTGAATAACAACGCTGATGGTTTTAGTATATATGTGGATGGTGAACAAGTGTTTGAAAGTCAGTCGATAAGGTATTTGGGAGTGGAATTACAAAAGTATTTGTCTTGGAATATGCACATTAAAAATTTGAAATCGATAATATCTTCAGTTATTGGATTGTAGTACAAATTTAAAAACAATCATTAATACAAAGCCATCTAAATTATTTAGTGTTGGTATATGGTTCTAAATATAGTACTGAACTTAAAGCTTTACAAAGAATACAAACCAAAGCAGTAGAAACGGTTTATAATTTACCAATAATGTATTCCACACTTTCTTTATACAAAAATGTTTCGAAAAATATTTTACTTATAATGGTTCTTTATAAAAGTAATTGCTAGTGTTTATATTTAAAGCATTGCAGAATATTGGCCACAATACTATATCTATTGGATTAAATCAAACAGCCATCAACACACGAAGTAGCTCAAATTTAAGAGTGGCAAGATGTAGACTAGAAACCACAAAGCAGATAATCGAATATATTAGTTACTTGGACTATAATAATTTACCGCAAAATCTAATAAATATTGGAAGAATTTCAGCTTTTAAATCCTCTTTAAAAGAGCATTTGTTAAACAATTTAGAAATACTTTTAATGTTATAATTTTATAAAAAAAAAGTAAAAAATAAAATTTATATAAATGTAAACTTTAAATGTATCAAATTACAAATTTAAAGCGTTTTGAGAATGTGCAAAATGATAACCCAAATTTACGGTCTGAGGATGGTATTTTATAACGTTCTCAAAACATTGCAAAACTAAATTTTTGAAATGCTTTTTCAATCGTTAAATAAGTATTTGCAGAACATTTTGGCTTACAGTTATTAAGCGTTATGAAAACGACCCAAATGATAACCGCTTTGAGGGTTGTAATTTTGAACATTGTCAAAACGCTCGAAAGAAAAATTTGATTGAAAATAGATTGTTTTGAGCAGTTTTCTGTACTTAGCAGTCGCCAACCAGCGGCTTGTCTGTGTCAAAATTTTGGATGGTGTTTCAGTTTAAAACTGATGTAATAAAAAATCTGTAGAAAATAAATGTTGTAAAAAAATACTTTTTTCACAAGTTATGTACTTATTACCCTTTAATTCTTCATATACTTGGGTTGAACTGAAATTTTCTTTGCCTACACCCTTATTTGGCTTTCCGCATCCACTAATATATATCATAATTAATTTATTATTTGATAAAATTTTATGCCACCTTGCCTCAACAATGTCATATGACGCTGAGGCAAACTTTATTTTGCAATAAACTTTTTGGTAATAAATTAATAAACTAGAAAAAAAAAATATCACAGCTAAGAAAATTTTGTGCAAAATAAATTGTGTTAATTTAAAAAATGGCCCCTCTTTGATAAATTTTTACATTTCTAAATACGTTTTTCAGTTTCTTACTACTTATCTAATATAAAATACAAATATTCTCCACCATGTAGTATGAGTGTTATTAATTGAATATTACAATTAATATCACTCATACGTCTTTCATATAATTCTTGTTATTTATTTTTAGTTAATTTATACTATAACGAAAACTGGTCTGATTATTAAGAGCACACTTTACAGTTAAATTTAAATTTTATATGCTTAACAATCAAACATTTTTATGCCAAACTAAAATCTCTGGATATTTATATATTTAAATTTGTGATGTTCATTTAAGATAATTTTAAAAGATATACTATACTATACTTTGTATTAGAAATATCATTATTAATGATAATGTTATTTCATGCATAAAAATAAATTATAATTCAAAAAAAAGCATTTGCTTACATAAAGATCATGATAAATGAAATCCAGCTACTGTGTTGGACAGAGAAGTAAAAATACATAAGTTTTTTAAAAGATGACATTATCATATCGATATCGAAAACTAAGCTAGATATTTCAAAACAGACGACATTTTTTCAAAACTTGATTAATATAACACGTTCCGAAAATATAAATGTGTTAAGTGTTCCAATTCCACTCGTTCCCTGTTCAATTCCATTTCGTTTTCTGTGTTTGTGACACATCTGGGGCTTGTTCACTGTCGCACAGTGGAAAAAAATTTCAATCTAGTAAACAAAAATGCATTACGTGTAAACTACTTATAACGCTTCCATAATTATTTCATAACGGTCATGGTGGATAAACACACGATGCATCAGACAGCGCCAAAATACCCATTTTTCAAAAAAAAATGGTGAACGCGTGTAACTTTTGTTTTCGTTGATGTATTTCTACTTTTTTTCAATTTGTAGTCTAGAGTAGTGTTATCATTGAAATCTTATATCTTTTTATTTTTGATAGTATAAATAAACGAAAATCTATTATTTTTACGCATTTTAAGTTAATTTTGTATAGTTAAAATAAGCTAAATTACTTAGTTTTTACAGATTTTATTATGTTAATAGTTAAAAATAAAAGAAAAATACAATTGATTTAAAAGAAAAGTAAGTAGACCGGGTTTAAACTATATATCTAGTAGCTTTAAAGTACATATTAAACACGTGCACAGTTATATCTATTCATACCAGTTCTTTTATATTTTGGGTTTGAATAGATATTGGTGGGTATTTTTTTGTTTCCGTTACAAGTAGGTAGTGGTGTGCTCTCAAGTAGATATAGTGTAGTGAGTAAAAAGAGAACGAGAGAAATACACTATTTGTATTTTTTTCGATCAAACAAATAAAACTGTTATTTATGGTTATACCATAGATAAACATTGTATTTGTAAAAAATTCAAAGAAAACGCTTAAAAAAGTTAAAAAAAAAAAAATCACTACTGTGGGTAAAAATGATCTAAAAGCATATGAAATTGCACAAAAAATAATTAAAAAAATGTTTTATGTGTTTTAGAAAAAAAAGCATACATAGTTATTAGAGTTCACTTTGAAAATTTGATTTTTGGTTATCATCAATTTTTTAGAACGGCTTTTGCATATTTATAAGTACACTCAGGGAACTTCTGCTATAAAAATATGTAGTTGTTTGGGTTGTAATACAGTTTCATTATTTTTAATGTAAATGTAAGTCATTTGTAGAACAAATAAAATTTTTAACTAACCTTGTAGTTCATTTAAAAAAACAACTAACATCAAATGACTGTTTTATGATTTTACATTCATTTTTTACAGTTGTTTTTTGTTATTTAAAAAAATAAAAAAAAAAAATTTTGTTTATTTTTTACTACCATGTGGTTCATTTTTACTACAATTGTTAGTCATTTTTTGAACATTAAAAAACAAATGACAATGTTAGTTGAATTTAATGAAATGTAAGTCGTCCTTTTTTTAAATGAAATTTCATTTGTTTTTGACTACAATTGCAGTCGTCTTTACCAACATAATTTCCTAAGTGTATTACTGATTTTAATGAAAATTTAAATAACTTTGCCATTTGTTGTCCGATTTTCACTTCTAATACATCTTTAGACAGGTGTTGACCACCGCCTGGGATTTTAGTCAAAAATTAACCCTTAACTGCACTTTCTTACTTTTTTTATAACATTCACTTCGAAAAAAGTCAAAAAATGGAAATTTGGGCGCCATGAAAATTATTTTTTTGATATGTCGTAGGGAATGTCGTAAAAATCGATTGCTAAATCTACCCACCCTAATGTACATATATTCAAATTGTACCGACAATTTTGTTTTAAAATAAAAGCAATAGTAACAATATGTTTAAAAATATGTTTTATTAATTTAATTAAACTCAAATTTTTTATATAACAAAAGAAATTCAGTACTTTGAACTTATACTTAAATAGAAGAATATAAATAAAAATCAAAAAACTTAAAAACGAAAACTAAAAACTTAAAGTTTATTATTAACAAAAACAAACAATCAGTTCTTTGAACTTATTCTAAAATACAAGAATACAAAAAACAAAAAAAAAAAAACAAAAACAAAAACTTAAAAACCAAAAAACTTCAAGTGTTTAATATAGGATCATTTTAAAAAAATTATACACACTTGTTGGCTATAGGTCTTTCAAATTCCATGAAACTTCTCCTACACTTAGGATATTATGTTGGTAAAGACGACTGCAATTGTAGTCAAAAACAAATGAAATTTCATTTAAAGAAAGGACGACTTACATTTCATTAAATTCAACTAACATTGTCATTTGTTTTTTAATGTTCAAAAAATTACTAACAATTGTAGTAAAAATGAACCACATGGTAGTAAAAAAAAACAAAATTTTTTTTTTTTATTTTTTTAAATAACAAAAAACAACTGTAAAAAATGAATGTAAAATCATAAAACAGTCATTTGATGTGAGTTGTTTTTTTTAAATGAACTACAAGTTTAGTTAAAAATTTTATTTGTTCTACAAATGACTTACATTTACATTAAAAATAATGAAACTGTATTACAACCCAAACAACTACTTATTGTTAAAGCAGAAGTTCCCTGAGTGTAGTTAATATTAAGTTTACATCTATTTTCTTTTTCCAATATTCCTCAAAGAGTTACCAAGTTCATCATACAGGCAGTATTTTCTTAAAAAATAGCCCGTTTTCGGATTTTTTTTTAATTTTAGCAATTTTTTTATTTTTGGCGTTTTTTTGCCAATTTTGTCGATTTTTTCAGTTTTAGAAATTTTTGTCTATTTTTTCAATATTAACGGTTTATTAAGCTTAGCGACTTTCCTTTAATTTTGGCAGTTTTATCTCAAAGTGTTTTGTTTTCAATTTGCGCGATTTTTTTTTTCAAATTAATGATTTTTTTTAATTTTTAACGATTTTTTTCAATTTTAGCGTTTTTTTTCAATTTTGTCGGTTTTTTTCAATTTTAGCGATTGTTTTAATTTATGACAATTTTTTTAAATTTTAGCAATATTTTCAGTTTTGGCGATTTTTTTTTAATTTTGGCGTTTTTTTTCAATTTCAGCGATTTTTTTTTTGCAATTTTATCGGGTTTTTTAATTTTTGGCAATTTTTTTTTTTATTTTAGCGATTTTTTTCAGTTTTAATTATTTTAATTTTGGGGAATTTTTAGCAATTTGGGATTTTTTTTCTTAATTTTAGCGTTTTTCTTTGTTTTTTGGCTATTTTTTCCATTGTAGTGTCTTTTGTGTACATTAGCCACAATTTTTTATTTTATTTCACTATTGAACATTTTTAAATACAAAATTCACTAAAGTTGTTTGTTAAATATATGTTGTACTACAGTTATTTAAAAATACTTGTAGTACTACAGTTATTTGAGAACAAAAAACAAATACAAACAAATATTTCATGCAAAACCACAAATATCTGTTATTGGTTTTATGAGTTGGGTTAGTGAGCATGTGTAAAACCATACCATATCAGTTACACTCATTCTCTTATTTATAACATATTTAACATGTATGTGTCTGTTTTATTTGTTTTGCTAATACAAACAGTTCCACTGATGCACGTCTTTAGTACATATTACTTTGTTTTTAACGACAAAATATTGTAAGTGCAGTATGAGTAATATTCCATTAGAATTAATTATTGCGCATACGTCAAACATTATCCATAACACACAGTCACAATATTTGGAAAAGTCAATTTGGTTTGAACAGCGATATATAGTTTAAAAATATTTTGTCTTGCTGATTTCAAATCTGTTTTTTAACTTTCCTTCACGTCACAATTTTGAGATAACCGCTATTAAAAACGCCAAAAATAGCGTTTTAAACATTTCTGAAGTTTTGTACACAACAAATGCGAACAGCTTAAGCATTTTATAACGATGGTAGATGTATTGATCATATCTCCCTATAATGAGTTAATGAACATTTAAAATTTGTGCTATCATATTAAAAAATTGTGTTTAAAAAATGATCTAGAAAAAAAAAAATATCAATAGTGCATTTTTTAAAAGTAGCCTAGGCTATGCATCCGACCGGCTTAAATTTATTTTAGGGTCACGATATCAACATTAAAGTTTCGTTTTTTTAATGTCGGCGAAAAAACGTTAAAATTATTACTACAACTTAGTTTAAATGGTAGCTTCCAATATAAATGATATTCCTTTTTTCTCAAATACCGTACACACAAAACAAATTGGTTGGAAATAAACTAACGCTATAATTTTTTTTTTCTTCTACAACAGCATTTTTATTATTATTACACAAAAAATTGTTTTACTAGTAAAATATTGGATTTAATAACTAACAATTTTAAAATTTACAAGAAAAAGGTTCAACTGCTAAAAAATTATTTGTTCCCAACCAATTTATACAAAAATTCAATTTTATAAATTTTTTGTTGGTGTTAACTACCTACGAAACTTAAAATTGTACAGTTTGTTCCATAAATTATCCATATGCATATGTCGCTTGAACCAACCAAATTCTTTAAATATTTGTTTACTAAAGCCTTACTAAATATTTTGTACCTAATCATTGTTGTGTGTACTGATTTGAAAATACGCACGTTCTCCTGTATGATAGATTTCCTGTTATATTACCCAAATATTAAATAAAAAAGAAATAACTTTATTAACTTTGGTCACCATAACCACGAAAAAAACAAACACAACCACAAGACAATTGCCTTAAATTGAGTTAATTTTAACTTAAAAAAATGTGTAATACAAAATAAAATAAATGACAAAGAAAGAGCAAAATATTTAAAATTCTTAAAATAAATATATTTACATATATTATTGTAATGGTACTGGTAATTTGCATCAACCACAAATTTTGAGCTAGATTAAACAACTCTTTTTTTACATTATAAATTTAGTTTTTATCTTTGTATTCGACAGTTCTTGAATTTTTTGGAAAACTGCACCCAGAAAACAGATACCGTTGGGATAACCGAATTTGGTGCCAATCGAATTGTGGTGGTTGGACAAGCATCTTCAAATTAGTTGATATATTCGATAGGCATAATTGAATAATTCGGTATTGAAAATTTTGATTTTTAGCGGTGAATAATAGCATTAACTAAAATAATTCGTTTGCTACAATCAATTTTTATAATAACCTACAAAATTCAAGCAAAAAATTTACAATTTTTTATTATTTAAATGAATTTAATGTCGTAATATTTTTTGCATATATTTTTTTTTTTTTATTAATTAATAACACTATGCAACAAAAAAAGACTTTTTGAAAAACACAAGATCTTGGCTATATAGGTTCGATTCTACTACCAAAAGGTAGTAAAACCCTATACTCGGTTTGTACAGATTGGTGACCAATTCCTTTTGATGGGCCTCTAAAGTTTCTGAAAAGCAGTGTGACCCTCAAAATATGGTATCATTAGTTTTTGCCCTAAATCTTAATAAGACTTGGTGCTACGGCTTAACTATATTTGGCAATAATGTGGCTAACAGTCCACTGAACAAATTCTTTCAACATTTGATGCCAAAAAAATATTTTTTTCCTGGACTTTTTTGGAAAAACATAGGAAAAAATATGTTTTTTTCACTTTTTCCAGTATTACTGTTAAATTTTTGCTAACAATATTAGGCATAAGTGTAGCCAAGGTAACGCCGAACAACTCTTCTGAACATACCAACACAATCTGAACTTGTTTAGGCACTCTAAATAACTCATAAAAACCAACGTGTACATTAAAATGTGTGTTTTTAGCTAGACTATACTTTTATTGCAATTTTTTTTAAACGTTTTTTTGTATTTTTGTTAAACAAATGAAACATTTTTTATGTCAGAGTTAGTTCAAAGTCCTGCATGTAGGCCCAGAGGATTTTAAAATGCTATTTGGCCCGCCCCTTTTTATGGGCGTGGATATAAGAATGAATTCAAATAATAATTAAATTGTATTAAGTGCAAAAAGCATAATAAATGATTTTGTATACATTTATCGCGTGGGGAAGTAGCCCCCAACATAACTCACCGACTACCAACAGCCCCCCACAATTCCGAAAACTCCCTGCAATTTTTTTTTTAATTTTTTTACATATTTGGGGTATAAGGATTCGACACAGCCGAGTTAAAGTTGTTTTTTACTTTAATTGTTATTGTTACATTTCTTGTGCTGCTGATTTCAATATTTTTAAGTTTTATCGTTCCTGCGAATCGCGAACAATAGCATTACAATTTGCGTTTTCCTTAACTATGCAACATGTATCAATTAAAATTTTGGATCAGGTGTAATTTTTTTAGAGGGGCGATATTTTTACCTAGATAATTTTTTAAATTACAGTTTTATCTCGAAAATTCATTCAAAAACTTCAGTAATCGGAATAACACGTGTGCAAAAAGTTAAAGAAAAACAAATAAATAAATATATTTATACTTAAATTTTGCAAAAATATTTGTATTGAGGTAGTGGATACCTTACCGCCCCCTAAATTTTAGTTTTGGGTTCGGCTTTAGTGAAAGCATACACTTGGAATACTATGTAGGTAAAGACCACTGCAATTGTAGTTGAAAACAAATGAAATTTCACTTAAAAAAAGGACGACTTACATTTCATTAAATTCAACTAACATTGTCATTTGTTTTTTAATGTTCGAAAAATGACTAACATTGTAGTAAAAATGAACCACATGGTAGTAAAAAATAAACCAAAAATTTTTTTTTTTATTTTTTTTAAATAACAAAAAACAACTGTAAAAAATGAATGTAAAATCACAAAACAGTCATTTGATGTGAGTTGTTTTTTTAAATGAACTACAATGTTAGTTAAAAATTTTATTTGTTCTACAAATGACTTACATTTACATTAAAAATAATGAAACTGTATTACAACCCACACAACTACATATTTTTAAAGCAGTAGTTCCCTGAGTGTACATTAAATAGCAATATTTTGTAATTTTTTGATTGCAGTTTTCAAAAATAATAATTCCAAATTTTATCGCGATTGGTGCGTGTACTTTTTTGACATTCGCGAAAAAGTACTATTTCATAGTTTTTCATGGCCTATGCGACTGTGCTATGCCAATTTTGATATTTGCAAAAAATTTAAAAACGTATCGCCCTAATATACATGTACAAAAAACAACTTTAAATAATAAAATATAAATTAAAAAAACAAAAACCATAAGTTCGTACAAAAAAAAGACGCAGATTTTGATAAAAAGACAAGTCAGACTGAAGAAAATGGCGAAAAAACCGGAAGATCAATACAATGATGAACTAGAATTATTCGAGGAATATGAGGATTCAGATGATAATGATGATGATGCATATGAATTTGGAGAAGAGTTTTATATGTATAGTGATCTCTCTGAATAAAAATTAAAAATCTTAAAAATTAAAAAAAAATTTTGTGGACCACCTTAAGTGTTAAAGATAGATGGTAGGTATGTTCAGTGAAAATGTTGTGGTTCAAAAAACATTGAGGGTCGGTCATACATTTGACTCGTCTAGGAGCACCATTGTGACAGAGCGGAAATTAGGGAGCGAAAATTCATGGGGGTCGGTCTTACATTTTATCCATCTAGAGGCAACTGCGGGGGTTTTTTTTAGTCAAAAACGACAATTTTTAAGGTGCAGGGTGGTCTTTATGAGCTGTTTAGAGTGCCTAAAAACGTTCAGATTGTATTGGTTTATTCAGAAGAGTTGTTCAGCTTTACCTTGGCTACACTTTTGCCAAATATTGTTAGGAAAAATTTAACAGTCCCTGTAAGTTATACTGAAAAAAATGAAAAACCCATATTTTTTTCCTATGCTTTTTCAAAAAAACTCCAGGAAAAAATATTATTTTGGCATAATATGTTGAAAGAATTTGTTCAGTGGACTATTAGCCAAATTATTGCCAAATATAGATAAGCCGTAGCACCAAGTCTTATTAAGATTTTGGCCAAAAACTGAGGATACCATATTTTGAGGGTCATACTGCTTTTCAGAAACTTTGGAGGCCCATAAAAAGGAATTGGTCACCAATCTGGACAAACCGAGTATAGAGTTTTACTACCTTTTAGTATTACAATCGAACCTATATAGTCAAGTTCTTGTGTTTTTTTCACTGTTGCACAGTGTAATCATATAATTACAAATTATATACTATTACCCTAACCTTCGGCGCGTTGTAGCGAAAACAGACCAGTGCCTCTGGTGGGAATCGAACCCACGACCCCCGCACAAATAAGCCAGCACGCTACCAACTAGCCTACCGGGGCGCACTTTTTGCATAACAAAACATCTAAATGGTTTAAAAAAAATACTCGCTTTTAAAAACAAAAATTTAAAAGTAAAAGTGGAGCGTGTCTGCAAGACCCAGATTTTAATTAGAAAAACATTAATTCCCCAAGGACATAGTTAAAGTTTTAGGTATTTAATCCTAATTCAAAAAAAAAAATTGTTATTTTAGAAGTTAACCTCAGATCCTGACGGCTTTTGCTTAAAAGAAATCATCTTCAATCTGTAGAAAACTCACAGACTATTGTATTCTATTGAAAAACTCTTTGCATCTAAGATTTTGTTTTTCTGTAGAAAGTCCTTGAGATTATGAGGACAGTTTTCATACAAAAATCGTCTGGTTTTTAGCATTTTTTCATATGAAAAAATTCTTAGATGCTAGGGAGTAATTCCTATAGAAAAACCTAGATTCTGATGACTATTTCTTTTAGAAACCACCAAGTTCTCAGTACTTTTTCCCATGTAAAAATGGTCAGAATCTCAGTGTAATTTCTTACAGAAAAATGTGAAATATAAAAATGGTCAGAATCTGAGTGTAATTTCTTACAGAAAAATGTCTTTAAAAAATTTTAATTTATATTATATTTTTCGCCCTATTCTTTGTTTTTGCAAGATCTATTATTTCGTTTATATTTTACTAAATACTAAATAAAAAAAAATTAAAATATTGAAAATTGTGTTATATTTAATTTGATTGTATTTCTACAAAAATCCGGTTGTATATACTAAATCTTATTTGCGATCGGGGTGTACCAGAGTGATTAGGTTGTACTAAGCTTTTCACATAGAACTAGTACAGAAAGTATAAATGTAGCTGTCGGTAGCTACAAACGAATCCAACCAAAATTCGGTTGGGGACAAATTCAGTTGTCACAACGTATCTTTTCTGAGTGTGTACTAAAAATATATATTTATTTTTTTATAGAAGGCATTTGAAATAGTTATCTTAAAGGTGTTTCAACAATTAGTTTCAGAAAATTTCATTGCGGTATCTTCGAGAGTAAAGTGTATTTTAAATATTTATCTTTATGATGACATTGTTATTGTTGGGGACTTTAATAATAACCTCCTGATAAACAACCCGTTAATTGATCCAATGCTTCTTCTTGATCTCAGCCCAGTAAATACAGTTACACCAACTCACTTTCATAGATCATCAAATAGTTTGATAGACTTAGTATTCGTTAACCATAAATCGAAAGTGCTGCTATATCAACAACTCCCTGGATCTGCTTTTTCAAAACACGATATTATATATCTGATATATGATACCCGTGTAAAAAAAGAGGATACCTCTTATACCTATCGTGATTTCCGTAATATTGATTTTACAACTTTAAACCAAAATATAGAAAACATAAGTTGGGATCAGATTTACTCTTTTGATGATGTTAACGACCAACTGCTGTTTATTCAGGACAATGTTAAACAATTATTAGATATTTGTGTTCCAATGAAAACTAATTTAATTAAGGGCAAACATCAATCGTGGTTTACCCCGAAAATTAAATTATTAATAGATAAACGTAATGCTGCTTATAGTAGGTGGCGGAAATTTAAAACAACAGAACTTCATGTTTTATTCAAATCTGCTAGGAAAAATGTGGTGCAGGAAATATAACGGGCGAAAACCTTATTTTATGGAAGAAAATTTTCTTCGGCCATTGACAATAGATCCAAATGGAAAGAAATCCGCAAGATTGGTATAGGACGTGATAACGCTCCACTCTGCGATGATGATGTCGATGTGAATTTTTTAAATGATCATTTTGTAAACATTAATGCCCTTTCTCCGTTGTATAGCCTTTTATGATGATTTATGCATCGTTCATATCGAAAATAGCTTTAGTTTCCGTTGTGTTGACCAATGTGAAGTTCTTGAAAGCCTTTCAACTATAAAATCGAATGCAGTTGGTTTGGACGAAATGAATCCAGTATTTTGTAAAGCCATTATACAAAAGCTCTTACCATTTAATACACATTTATTTAACACAATCCTCACAAAGTCCATTTTTCCAGACGTATGGAAGCATTCAAAGATTATTCCTATTCCTAAGCAAAACAATGATTTTCGCCCTATTGCGATCCTTCCATTTTTATCAAAAGTATCAGAGTAAAGATTACCTTAGTCGACATAAACTCTTATCCGATTTCCAATCTGGTTTTGTGAAGGGCAGAAGCTGCATAACAGCGCTAACGGACGTGATTGAGGATTTAAGAGCTAAACTTGATAAAAACATGGTTTCATTCTTAGTTCTGTTAGACCATAGTAAAGCCTTCGACACTGTAGATCATTCAATACTAATGAAGAAAATTGAGAAAAAGTTTTATTTTTCTAGTTCAGCATGCAAGCTTATTAAGTCGTATCTCACTGACAGATCGCAGTTTGTAAGTTTTAACGGAAGGTACTCAACAGCTCTCCATGTAAAAAAGGAGTTCCGCAAGGATCTATACTAGGCCCTCTTTTATTTTGTTTATATATAAACGATTTACCAGATGTAATGAGACACAGCAAGGTGCAAATGTATGCTGACGACGTCCAAATCTACAACAGTACTTCTATTAATGAAATAAATCTATGCGTAGAAAATATTAATTGTGATTTAGCCAATATACACAACTGGGCTGTTGCCAATGGCTTAAGCATAAATCCTTCAAAATCTAAATGCATCTTTCTGTCAAAAAGTAAAAGAACCTTAAGTAATGATCTTCAGCTTTCCATAAACAACAATATTATCGAACTCGTAGACTCATCGAAAAATCTCGGAGTAATATTCAATTCTAAATTAACTTGGTCCAACCACATAAACTCAATAGTGGGAAGGATTTTCGGAATGCTTCGTAATCTATGGATTGTTAAATATTCAACACCATTTAATATACGTATGCTATTAGCAAAAACGTATCTTATCCCCGTTCTGTTATATGGCTGTGAAATTTATGCAAACTGTGACACTGCGGACTTTGGAAAACTTAAAGTTGCTTACAACAATATTGCAAGATATGTCTTCAACAAAGGGCGCCGTGAATCTATATCTAGTTTTTCATATCAAATTAATAAGATGAGTTTGAAAACCTTCTTAAATTTAGGTGTCTTATTTTATTCCATAAAATAATCACGTCTATGCAACCTGTCTACCTATACAGCAGAATACAATTTGCTAGATCAAATCGTGGGAATAATATTATCCAGAAAAAATTTAAAAGCCTATTATCACAACGCCAATTTTTCATTTACACCACTAGTCTTTGGAACCTTCTTCCTAATCGAATTCAAGTCATAAACAACGCAAACAAATTTAAAAATGAGCTTAAAATATACTTTGGTTAAATATTCAATTTGCCAGTTATTTGTCTAACCTTTGATGCCTTACTTATTTCAAACACTTGTTACTTTCAATTTTGTATTTTTATCTTTGTATCTTAAATATTAAATTTTAACTTTGTTTTTTAATTTTATTTAATATGTGTAATGTTTTTTATACTCACTAGCACTATAATTTATAAGATTTACATCTTGTTGTGCTAGATTATCTAATAAATAAATAAAAAAAAATTGAATCATTAGAAGGCTTCCATCGTCTTCCAAAGAGCCAAAATAGCCATTTTCGCTACTTTAACCACTTTAACCATTTTTCGCCACTTTGACAACTGCAAGCTTTCTTATATTTTCCTTTCAAATAGACTTGTTTCTGATATTCCAAGAGAGCATTTAAAAAAAAATAAGTGTTTGTTTATTTTTTTCATATGTGGTCCATTTTTACTACAATCGTGAACGCTAAAAAACTAATGAGCAATGTTAGTTGAATTTACTTAAATGTAAGTCGTCCTTTCTTTATTTGAAATTTCATTTGGTTTTACCTATACTTCTAGTGGGGTTTACCTACATAATACTCTAAGTGTAGTTAGTTGATTAGCCAAACAATATAAGCTTTGCAAGCTAGCGCTTATCCTAACAAAGTTTTCTTAAACTTTCTCTT
>CM037854.1:99251616-99438221 GCA_021234595.1 Delia radicum
TTTTTATATAAATAGAACATTTTTGGTGTTCAAAGTTTAGTAACGTCATGATGCTTGTTAGGAAAAGACCTAACCACGTGCTTGATTACTAAGAACACAAGAATGGAGCAAAATTGATTATTAATAGGTTTTTTGTTAAAGTTCTGCCTATTATGGAGGCTCTAACTTTTCTAAAACTTCGGGTTCTGATGAGATCTTTAGCCAGATCGAAATACTAGTATCAACCTAGCTAATATGTTTGATTTGCTTTATTTTTGTAAATATACGGAGGTTGAAAGCTCGTTATAAATTGAAAATAACATAAAAAAATTATCGATGTGTATAAAACAAAAAACTAATATAACTGTAAAAAATATTACTTGAGCCAGAGTACAAACTAAAATTTTTTATATAAATAGAACATTTTTGGTCTTCAAAGTTTAGTAACGTCATGATGCTTGTTAGGAAAAGTCCTAACCACGTGCTTGATTACTAAGAAGACAAGAATGGAGCAAAATTGATTATTAATAGGTTTTTTGTTAAAGTTCTGCCTATTATGGAGGCTCTAACTTTTCTAAAACTTCGGGTTCTGATGAGATCTTTAGCCAGATCGAAATACTAGTATCAAGCTAGCTAATATGTTTGATTTGCTTTATTTTTGTAAATATAGGGAGGTTGAAAGCTCGTTATAAATTGTAAATTAATACTCCGTTATTTATTACTATGTAATAATGTTTTTAGCCATGTGGGCTTTAGTATTATAGATGAGTTATAAATAAATAAATAAAATAAATATTTCGTAACTTTACTTTAGTCAAATATCGAGAAAATTAAATTTTTTTCGAAAAAGTTCGGTTAAAAAAACATACTTTTATAATTTGACGCTTAATGGGTTAATGAAACTGGGAGTATTATATGTCTAACAAAAGGTACTTCAATTATGTATTTTGTTTCGATCCGATTACAAATGTCGAAGATACAAACAATTTAAAATCTAAATTTTGGAGGTCCACAACTCGGGAACCGGGGTTAGCCACAAAAAAAAATATATTTTTGTGATCAGCATTAAAAGTTCTAATGATGGTGAAAATTTGAAACTAATCCAAGTTATGCCGGCAAACTTGAGTTAAGCCATTTAACATAAGGGAAACGGGATATTAAAGATCAATTTACAAACCGAAAGTGATATGTTGAAAACACATCTGGCACATTTTCCAGCTCCTTTTCCCTCTATTTAGCACTTTCTAGCGCTATTTTTTCAAGGATCTAGCGCTTTATAACATTCAACTTATAGCAACACTGTCCCTATTAAACTTACAATATATGTCAAAACTATTTGCTCTTGGTTAAAATTTCTGTATTTGTAGCAAGTAGACCCTAACGAATTCTCGGAAAAAATAACCAAAAATATTAAAATATAACGGTTTTCGTAATCACCTGTAAAGGTCTCCAAATTTATTTAATACACTTAAAATAGTTTGTGTTTAAATTAACTGAAAATGTAATATAACATAAATAATAAATCACTTAAAATCCGGTCTACTTAATTTTCATTTAAATCAAATGTTTCTTGGTATTTATTTTTAAATATCGTTTAAATAGCTAACAAACCCGTAAGAACAAAATAATAGTAAGTTAAAAACAGAAATGCTCAAATTTTAACCACAGATCAGTAAAAATAAAATTTATATTCAGTTATTTGAAATTTTTTCAGTTTTTTGTTTGTTTTTATTTTCTACAAAACGCATACACTCACACATTTGTGTAAACTGTGTAGTTTGGACTAAAATAATTTTGTATATAAACAAAACCTTTTAATAGAAAAAAGATAGGATTTTTTAACATTTTTTTTTTTTGAAATAATTTTTTAATTTGTAGTAACTGTAACAAAGACAAATAAACTACAATATTCCGTTTTTGTAGTTGATTTTTGTTAAAACTTTAAAAACTACAAATGAAACTAAAACATCGGTAAATGGTAGTAAATTATTTTAAACAAATGTATGAAAAAGTTGAAAAATATATTTATTTGAAAATAAGTGCATGTTCCTTTAGTTGTAACTCAACTGAAAACTTTTTTATTAAATTGCAGACAGTAAACTACATAATCTTTTGAGTGTATAATTAATCTGTTAATTTTTATGAATATTTATTTATTATAACACATTTTTTAATACTACAAGAACCGAAAAATATCCGAAACCGGGGTTTTTTAATTTTGAAAAAACCGGAACCGTGATTTTCAAATTCTTTGGTTTTTAGCAAACTCTAGACCTATTCCCAAAAAAAATGATACCGTTGGGATAATAGAATTTGTTGCCAATTGAATTGTGGCGGTTACGACAACTTTCTTCAAATTAGTTGATATATTCGATCGGCATAATTGAATAATTCGGTAATGAAAATGATGATTTTCAGTGGTGAAAATAAATTCGGTTGCTACAAGCAATTTTTATAATATTATAATAAGAAATAGAAAATACTTTTTCAGTAAGTTAATTGCTATATATACTTGATCATGAGTTCTTGTGGGCGGTGGATTATAATGAGGCTGGATATGACCTAGTCACTTAGGTCGAAAGTGCGGCACTCCCTCTAGCACTGATCCTAACAATAGTTTATACGTCTTTCTCTTACATTTATTAACAATTAGTGTCTTCTCTTTATAAAAGTAACATTTTAGTTATCTTCTCAAACCTGCCAATTCAAAATGAAATGCAATTTTAAAAGATCAACAATACACACAAAATTCTCTAAGCTTCATTATTTTAATTAAACCTTTTCATTAGGCTTATAAAATTGTTAATAAATAAAATGAAATTTTCCATACAATTTTATGAAAAACTGCATTAATGCATATTTCTCAGTGTAAGACCCCGAATCTAATGACTTTTCATTTGATGAACATTTTACAGGAATATCGACCATAATACACCACAATTTTTTCGTCTACTGACAGTTTATGAGAAAAACACCAAAGTTAATTAGTTTAGAATAATTTGAAGCGGAGTTACCTTTGGAAATTTGTGTGTTTTATTCAATTCGGCATTGTTGCATACATGTATGTTTGATTTAAAGCATATTAAATAAAATGCTTAAATGAATACGTTGAAAGACCAGCGTTGCGTGTTCGCAACGCACACATTGTCAATAACAAAAAGCATGGATGAATAATGAAGTTGAAAATTGCAATACACAGAGAGTACACCCTGGACGAGTTTTAATAGTATTTTTACAAATGAAATTTTCTTCACAATGTGAATTAAACATTTCTTAAACTTATAGCTTAAACTTCCCAGAGATTTTAATGAAACTTTTTCATTACTCGTATGAAATTTTTAATAAATAACATGAACTTTTTCATTATATTTTATGAAAAACTGCATTAATTAAACCAAAATTTTCTATGGACGGGTTCCAGTAACAATACATAGATCCAATGTAAAAATTAATTGACATCATGCAGATAATTCCCTCAAAGTCAACCCGATAAAGGTTATTTTTTATATATTTATATAACTTTAAGTTGGCAACACTTTTTTAAATGGCGGCGATTTTGTCAGCTGTTTATTTATGTTTAGTTTGGTTTGGCATTTCAACATGAATAGACTGATGCCTGAACAACGCTTCCGAATTGTGCAAATTTATTTTAAAAATCATGGTTCTGTTCGAAATACGTATCGCACACTACGTCCATTTTACGGTCTTAATCGTCCATCAGAGCAATTAATTCGATTAACTATGCAACGTTTTCGCACCACGCTTACTCTAAATGATAATATGCATCCACATAGACGTCATACAGTGCGTACAGAACAGGTCATTACTGCTGTAGAGCGTAGCGTAGAGAAAGACCCTAATCAGTATATCCGCCATTGTGCACAGAGAGGTCATTGCTGCTGTAGAGCGTAGCGTGGAGAAAGACCCTAATCAGTATATCCGCCATTGCGCGCTTACAAAATCCAACTCGTGCAACAATTGAAGTCACACGATCACCTAACAAGGCGTAGATTCGGTGAATGGGCCCAAAAGAAGATTTTCGTTGATCCCGATTTTCATAAGTGAATTTTGTTTAGCTATGAAGCTCAGTTTTGATTCAAAAAAATAGTCTACGTCGATAAGCCCGAAACAATTGACCACTTGGAGGACAAAATTCGCTGCGTTATTGTCAATAAATGGCCACAATTGTTGTAAAAAGTCTTCGAAAAGTGGGCCTTCAGGTTAGACTACTTCTGAGCTAGCCGTGGCAGTCATATGCCAGATGTCATATTTAAATTATAATGCCAGAAGTTTATTTTTCGAATAAAGTAATTTTCAGGTCAATTTAAAAAATTCATTTTTGTTTATTCCATTTCAATATACCTCTATAAAAAACAGCCTTTTTATGTTTTTTTACAAAATAATTTCAATATGGCAATCTCTTAAATGAGAAAAATCCTGTAACAGGTCGATTAGATATTGAACCAAGCTTTATTTCCTCATACTTAGTTTAAATATAAATTTATCTGGGTATGTCTTACATGTAGTTAAAATTAACGTTGCGAAAACGCAACGCAGGACGTTAATTGTTTGTTTATTTATTAAAAAGTGCATTCCGTTTAGGCTAAATTACTTCTTTAAATTTTTTTCTCCATTATTCAAAGTAAATTGTCACAAATAAATTATACATTTTCTATTAATTTAGGAAAATTTTCATTATCTTTAACTGAACGAAAATAACATCTCACATGTAATTTATAGACCAACAATAAACTTCACCACTTATTATTTTTCTAAACTGACAACAATATACTCAAATTGATATTTGGATATTTTTACTTAATTATTAAAGCATATAGCATTTATTTAGGTCCTGCTATATATCTTCAATATCCTGGTTACGTTCACAATCTTAATAGTGCTTTATATTCAATGTTCTAACAAAATGTTAAATTAAAATCTCACAAAAACCCATAGGTCTAACAATGTACCAACGAAAAATGTACATTAAAAGCAATTAACGCCAACTGTTAAAAGCGAGGGTAATCAACACATACACGCGCAAATAAACACAAACTTATAAACCCATGCAGACAAAACCAACGGAAGGACTAAGATAAAAAACAAAATATAGAATATATAGTATCCTCACGCACTTAACTTACTTTGTACACTAACACACTCAAATTGTTTATCTATTAGGTGCTTTACACTTGTTTAACAATTTACTACTCCTGGGCCCTACGTTGTTAGTATTTTTTTTATATTTTTCTATGTGTTTTCAAACATTACTAAATTGTGACTGGCTGGTACTGCTGCTAATATTACCACTACTGCTTAAGTCCCCAGATGTTAATTATCTTTTCTGCAGCTTCTACTTAATGCTCTGTATGTTGGACTACTACGATTCGTTTTTGACCCATATAGTTAAGTGGCAATATTAGCATTTCTATTATGGAACTTTGATTAAACGAAAGGAGATACAGTATATCACAAAAATAAGTACACAGCTGTATAAACTATGTATATATTTTAATAAAAAATAAGCCTTTAAGTTTTTTTTTTTAAATTAGACAATTTATTTTAGTTCAATAATAATAATAATTATAGTATTAAATATTAACAACAAAAAAAATAATTATAATTCTTGTAGTTATTTAGTTCTATGAGGTAGAGTTTAAGAGGTATGTAATGAACACGAGAAATGTATGATATTTTGGCTTGCAATAAAAATGCCGGGGTTTCTTTTATAATATTTTATGAAACTAGTCTCTTGGGGGGTACCAGCTATTTTTTATAACTCCTTAAAGCCGTGACTGTTGTGAATCAGACTAGACGTTGAGTCACACAACTGGTAATTTTCGACCATTCTTCCATTTTAGTATTTGAGAGATGACCAAGATGATCGCATAGAGGCTCGATTGGAATAACATCTGACGATTGGGGTGTTGTTTTAAGTTGTTTTGTATTATACAACAGCCATTCATTGACAATGAGAGCCGTATGATTTCGATCAATTTTCTGCTCAAATATGAATGAATCTTACAGTCCTAATTGTTTAAAATTTCTTTCAAGTTGTTTTTATAATATTGAGGTACAAATACTTGTACGCAATTCCGCCAATGAAAACAAGTTTCCCGACCCTAGATGCCGCCATACATAGCCAAACTAAGACCGAACCACCAACATGTTTTATATCACCTAGTCATGTTATTTGGTTATAGTTAGATTTTACTCTTTTTAAATAATTTTTTAATAAAGATTATTTTTATGTTATTTTTACAAAAATAAAACAAATTAAACACATTATACTTATTTTTTGTTTCTAATATTTAATACAATACTTCTTATTGCACAGTACAGCACATGATTTTGGGACTCAATTCTGAGAATTGAACGTAAAAGTAGCCCCAAAAATAAGAACTTCTGCACCATTCGTTTTGTCAAGTTGGCTACAGTAATAATTTTGGCTCAAGGCGGATTTTGAGCAATTTTTCTATATTTTAGCACGGTTATATCTCGGTATACCGTACGGAATATATCTTCTGTGTCTGAAGCAAAGTTGTAGATATTGAATAGCAGAAAAAAAATGCGGAACAATCCTATCCGAAAAAAGTGCATCCGCTGCCTTAAAAATCGCAAAAGTGCCCATTTTCCCCCATTTTTCATTAACTTGATTACAAATCCACAAATATGCTGTTTTTTTTTATAAACTTCAGACACAAAAGAGATATTCCTTACGGTATACCGAGATATAACCGTGCTCAAATATTGAAGAAGTGCTAAAAATCCACCTTGAGCCAATAAATGCGTATGGAAATTAAACTATTACTGTAGCCAACTTGACAAAACGAATGATGCATAAGTTCTTATTTTTGGTGCTACTTTCACGTGGAATTCCAAGAATTGAGTCCCAAATTCATTTGTTGAAAAATGTTGTACTGTGTTATTGAACTAAAATAAATTGTTTTATTATAAAACACTTAACCCTCTAACTGGCAAACGATGTTTTGCAACGAAATTCATACCATTTGCTCCACTCGAAAAACAAATAATAAGTTCTTCATCAAAATTGTTTATCGTTGCCTAATTTAGGCGATATGATCCAAAATAGTTTAGGGCGCATTTTGGAATCTAAAGCATATAAAAGAGATTTTTTGGACAAAAACTATTTATCTTACCAAGATATAACCAGCTCCTATTTAAGAAGATGTCGCGATTTTCGCTCAATGTATTCTTTCTGTTAAATTTCATAAAAATCTGTCTTTTAGTTTATAAGTTAAGACGATGTCCTTTAGAGGAATCCTGCTAAAATCCTGTGAGTTCTTGGACTAAAGTAAGAACTTATTATTAAAGATAAAGCTTCAATCTTACTTATGTGTTATATATAAAGAGTTTTTTGTCAACTTAAATTGGTTTTTTAGATTTTTGAAAACTATTTTTTTTTCAAAAATTATTAATTTTTGAAATTTTGATTTTGACGCTTTCTCGCTTCCAAACCGTGGACAAATTTAGTTTTCTATCGGAATATATTTATTTCTTATTATAAAACGCTAATTTGATGCATTTGCGTTAAGTTTTATGAAGACTGCCCTGAGGCAGTCTTACCAGTTAGAGGGTTAAAGGCTTAGTTTTTATTAAAATATATATAGTTTATACAGATGAATTCCTACTTTTATGATACACTGTATGTAGGACAGCATGAGTTTGGTACAATATTATTATGCTGCTTTATTCAATAGAATAAGCAAATGAAAATTACAAAATAATGAATTAAAGGTTTAACGATAAAGTTTGATAACAAAGTGCTAAATAGAGCAATTTTAGAAAGAAACAGAATTAAGTAGAACAAGAATTTTGTTCAGTTTTATGTTTAGCAAACATTTTGCATTATATCATAATTCATTTCAATTTTTGTAATGAATGACCATACATTAGTTTTTGTAATTAAAGTCTGAATAAACCAACTCGAATAATTTTTATTAACACTTTTTCACGGTAAGTCATTTTGTGAAAGTAAAACTAAAACACATAAATTAAAATAAAACTTTAACCATTTATTTAAACTTAAACTTTAATTTCTTTTCATATAACCTGAGGGTCAGTGCCCCTTTATAAATAACACTGTGCAACAAATTTATGTTCATCGATTGTATACTGAATGATACCAACGGGAAATAAAAATACAATATCAGTAGCTCAAAACCCCCCAAACGATTTTGAGAACTTGGCTCGGATTTCATTTTAATTGTCTTTTCAATTTGAGCTTTTTTTAAACGTATTTTAGTGAAATAAATTACCCAGGGAAAAATGGCATCGTAGAAACATTTGTGACCATAAATGCGCTAGTATCTGATAAACTAAACTTTTGTTTAAAGGAATTTCCTCTTTTAATAAATTTATTTAACCTTTTGAAGCGAAAGCTTTTTAATTCAAGTTTAGAATTCTACCTTAAAGGCGTAAACCCCATTTATACAATAATAAAAAAACCGATTCAGCAACACAAAAATAAAATTGATAATTTTATCAATAATCCCTTAATAAAAAAAAATTAAAAATTAATTCAAAATGACATTGCAAGGAAAAAATTTTAAGTTTTTCAGATTTTTCTTTGCTAAATATTAAGAAGATAAGAATAGCAATACTAAATCTGTGAAATGTACAAAAATTAATTAAAAGTTACAAATTTCTCTGATAAATTCAGCAAAAAATTTGTACAATACAAAAATCAGTTAGTTTGGGCAACATTTTTTCTTATTTATATTTTTAACTAAATTTTAGGTAAATAATGCCAAAATTTTGTAGATATTACAGTTTTTATTTACTGTTTTTTCTACAAATATTCAGCAAAATGTTTCAATGATTTTAGTAGAGTAAATTGCTATTTATAACGACCCTAACAAAGATTTGTTAATTTACCAGTTTTATTATTGCTGTACTTATTTTACTAATATTTAGCAAAAAAAATCTGCTAATTTAAGCAGTTTTTTGAAACATCAATTATAAATAAATTTTAGTAGTTTTTTCTGCTATTTTGACAGGTTTATTTCAATGAGTGTACCGTGATTTTATAAAAATCCCAAAAGGAGATTCCGTTAGTTAATACATACCTAAAAGCCGCCCCTAGGCTTCCTCTTTTTGTCCCTCTCCGTAAATTTTTTTTAAGCTACATAAATCTTAAGATGTCATTGTATAGTACCAAAATCTCAGTAATGGGCTCTCATTGCCAGTACCTAAATAGTAAGCATTATCAATAGAGCCTACTCCATATTATTCGTCATCAAAACTCAATATTTTTGTTCGACGAGGTCCTTTTTGTAAGTATACAGTCAGTAAAAAACCAAAAGGACAACTACTGGTAAGATACTATGACATGTGGTACAAGTGCTGGCAACAAGTGCTTTCCCAATCCCAAAATGATAAAATCATTAGTCAAAACGTCCGTCTGTTCAGAAAGTGTGGGACAAGTTCTGGGTAAACAAAATTTCCAACGTTGGCATAATGTTGGTAAAAAATTGATTTTTCACAATAATATTTAAAAAAAGTTCATTTTTGATTTGATTTTGGTCCTACAGGGATTCGAACCTGTCAGACTGGCAGCAGAGAGCTTCACCCACTGAGCTAAAGAGACATATTATAACTTATAGCTTAAAACGTAAGTGAGTGAGAACTGTTGGATAAAAGTTGGCCGCTCAAATATCTCAGCACTGTCAGAAGGTTTGGTTAAATCAACTTGCCAACGAAGGGAAAACAAAAAAAGTTGGTCCTAAAAGAGCGTTTACAGAAACATAAAAATCAATTTTACATAGAAAAAAATATTAAAAAGTATAAAAAATCACAAACAAAAATTATGCCAGGAGCCGGGATCGAAATCGGAAGCTTCTGACAACAAACATTTTTAAACTAAGCATCATCATTTTTATAAAATAAATGCTCTACCAGTTGTTAGACTTTTGAGCCGATATTTCTTTTATAGTGGTATTGTGGTTACAGCCAACCCTTTGCCAATGTTTTTTTTTTGTGGACCACTTAAGTTATTGTAAAACAAAAACTGGCAAAACGCTTTTTGGAAACGCTTATAAAACGTCTTAAAACACTGCTCTGTCAGTAATATATTTCCAATTACTCGGTTAGCCAGTGGCATGCCAGTGCTTAATTTTTGTACCACTGGCAGTTTTTGATTGGCTAGTTACATATATTCTCTGAATCAAAAAACTCATAAAATGTGTTCACTCGCTTACCCGTTGCATTACAAAATAAAAAATAAGTGGTTAACAAAATAATTAGTTATTAGTATGCTTGTATATAATTGAAAAATATGTGGTTACAAGTTTGTAAATAATATGGCTTACCCTTATACTAATCAGTAATTAGAAAAAAGTAGTTGAAAATAAGTCATTATATTTGTAATAAAATAAGTAGTAGCTCGTAAGCTTCACTGCTTACAAAAACAACTTCTTCAAAAAAAACTAGTGCTATAATGTGCTAGGATACTTATTTTCATTATATAACCACTCACTTGGTAATGAAAGATTTTACTGGGATTTATCACATTTTAAAATATATATTATACCACAAAAATTTTTTTGTCATATATTAGAACTTGAACAAAAAACCCGATTATTTGGGAAAACATGAATTTGCCGATTTAATGATATTTAGTTCTGTATGATTCCATATATCTCCATAAATGTGCATTAACGAAATTTAAGGTCATATCTACATATGTACAAGTATGATACCACATGATATGATAATGTATGTAAATATTACCTCAAATTTCGTTAATGCATATGTATGGAGATATATGGAAGCATGTATGGTGGGTTATGTATCCATGTAGGGACATACATGCAAATTTATGATCATGTACAAACAGGCATTGCAAATTTTTGCCTGGGTCATTAAAATCTTTTATTTTATGTATGTTTTTGGCGGAATTGATACATTTAGCTTTGTGACAACTCTTTAGTGGTTAAATGTGTTTGGGAAAAACTGCCGCTGTACTCGTTTGTAATGAAGAAATTTACTTTTTTGCACTTTATCCATTTAGGCCACCGTAAGGATTCATTCTATGTACTTAGTTATAAGTCCGAAAGCCATGTTTTTTCATAAAAAATGCAAAGAATTAAATTAAATTTCGCAAAATTTTTAAAAGTTTCTTTTTTGCGTTTAACATTTTAAAAATGCTTTTTTTTACAAGGAAACTCAATTTGCTTTATTTAATTTTTAAAAATTAATACCAATTCCTTATAAGTTGTTGATGTACGAATCCCGTTATTGTTGCACTGATATCAACAATACTAAGCCTGTATAATATGGCAACATTTTTCAAATACTGTTCTCAAAACTCTACAGTCATAGAAAAAAGTTAGTAGAAAAATTAGTCATGCCGTTAGTAGTCCAACTTTTGCAAATTTTAGACTAATATTTCAGAGACCGAAAATAACAGTTATCACGCAAACTTTAACTCACAAACTCTCTATGTTAGAGTCAATATACTATTATATACCAATCGATTCGTATTGAAGTGCTCTTTCAGAATCTATGGTGATCTTAAGAAAACGAACTCAACTCCACAGTTAAGAGTTATTTTTCAACGAAACAATAAAAGATCGGATGAAACTCTTAAGAAGAGAGTTTTATTTCGCCTTCATTAAATAAAACTCTTTTGAGAAGTTTTATTTTTTCCGTCTGAAATAACGCTCATTTGAGGAGTTTTAATTTGAAACTCATTTAAGGAGTTTTATTTTTTCCTTCTAAAATAAAACTCATTTTGTTTATTTTCTTCTTTTTTATTGCATTTATTTGCTGTAATGTGTGTAGTTATTTATTTGTTTAATTTAACGAACATAACCTTTTCTAAATTTTCTGCGGAAAGATTTGAACGCAGGTCGCTCAATACCAATTTAAGAGCTTTAGCATAGTAAAATATAAAGTTAATATGCAAATTGAATGATAAGCAGATGATAATAACGGTGATAAACAATGAACCCAATAGGAAACTTTAACTAGGGTATCCAATTCGGTTCTTTTATATAAATGACCAAACACAACTAAAAAAAAAGATTTTTGGCCGAATTTTTTATTTTACCTACTTGCGAATAGCAAAAATGCATAACAAAAACCTGCCGTTTTAAATTGTTATTGTTTTATTTATTATCTCTTAATGCAGTTACAAATGGATTTTATTCAGCTAGTTATGATAAATAAAGATATAAGAACTAAAACAAGAACCATTTAATAATAGGAATCAAACAATAACAAATTAAAAACCCACATGTTTTCATTTTAATGACGATTTTTTCAATTGCAATGCAAGTGATTAGATTACACTGCCTTACAAATTAAAATGATCTGGCAAGCGGCAACCTTAGAGTGTCAATTTACATAACATGAGTTTTATTCTCTGACGGAAAAAGTCAAACTCCTCAAATGAGTTTTATTTTAGACGGAGAAAATAAAACTCCTCAAAAGAGTTTTATTTAATGAAAGCGAAATAAAACTCTCTTCTTAAGAGTTTCATCCAAACTTTTATGTTTACGTTGAAAAACAACTGTTTTTAATGTTTTTTTTTTTCTTTTTAAGTCTCAAAATAACTGTTATAAAGGAACTTTTTTGATATCACTTATAACCATTCCCTGTAATATTTAGTTCAAATTGAGATTTTAGTAAAATATTTTGCTATTTTGACATGATGAAATACTAAATTTTTAAGTAGTCTTTTTTGGCTGAATTTACTAAAGCCTAAAAATATTATTTTGATAATCAAAATCAGCAGAGGTCGTTGTAATGCGGATGTTTGCATTTTATTATTTGTATATTTTTTCTTGTATCAGTATGAAATGGACAAGCGAAGTGAACACGTCGTATTAGAAAAATAAAATTGAACTTTAAAAAACGTTCAAGAGTTTAAAACAAAAAGTGAAAAAGGGAAAGATTGTTTTCTATAATATGAAATTTCTGTGCTTGTAAAATAAATTAAACAAATAATTTTTTTTTTTCATTTAACAATGAATATAGCTCTGGAAAGAACTGTGATTATTAAATTAAATTTTTACTTTTTTTCTACAATATTATCTTTATTTTTTAAGATAACGATTAAGACTTTGACATATAGCATTCCGATGTACACACAAAAGGAACAAAGGATATAATAAAGACAAATAAAATACATATACAACTTTGTATTTTATTTATCTCGTAAATACAGAGCTGTATTTCAGTTGTCTTATTATTTATAATAAAAATTTAAACGAATTGGTTTAGCTTAGTTTTAAAGGAAACAACTAAAAATGTAACAAAAATTTTGTATATTTTACAGTTTTTATTTTTATAATATTTAGCAAAAAGGTTCTGCCCATTTTACTACTTTTTCCTGCAACGTAATTTTTAATTAATTTTTAGTAACTTTTTCTGTTATTTTTACAGAATTATTTGTATAAGTGTATTCCACTAAACGGCGCAAAAAAAACTGCGAAAGTTTAAAAAGCAAAAATATTAGTTTCAAATCAGTTAATTTTTTAATTTTTAAATGGTAATTTAATTTAAACGGTAATTTAATAGTAACAACTTATAAATTCAGTTATTACAATTATATTTACATTAGATTTCTGAATATGTTGGATGTTGTAAATAAAATTCAGTTGAATTAATCGAAACTAATGTTCAGTTGTACCAACCGATTGAATTTGGTAAGAACTAGAATTTGAGCAGTAGTAACCGAATTTCAGTTGGCAAATAGCTATTTTTTTCTCTGTGTGTGTGGTACATCGTTCCTCACAATTCATAAACATTTGAGAAACAAAAGAAAAAAATAACTCGTTTCAAGTCAGTTTTTTAATTTTTAAATGGCCACCAATTCTTTTGGTGAAAACGTTTCAACATGAAATTATGCATGTCATAGCTTTTAAGTATGGGTCCATCCGTTCTCATAATTCATAAACATTTGAGAAACACGATAAAGTCAGATTAAATAGATGTTGAAAATTTTTGATGTAGCTCATATATAGATCTATAGGTATTTCCTATAAGCAACTTTTTTTTTTTTGTTTCGTTAAGGATACAATTTCGTGTTGCAAAGTGTAATCTGAAGTGGGAAACAAGAAAATAAAATACATAGAAGGCGGCATTAAAACTCGTGACTGAATGAATGAATACACACAAAGAGAATATGCTATTTCTTTCTTCTATTTCTTCCCTTTTTGTCAGGTAGATTTTCATTAAAAGATACAAAAGCCTTCAACCAATACATTTTTAACATTTTCTAAGTACTTTAAGTGGAGAAAAGAAAAAAATATAAGGAAGAACTTTCGAGTGCAAGTACTGTTGAAACAAATGTTAAATAAGAGTTTTGTATGGAATACATTTTGAATTTATTACAATTTATATGTAGTTTAAATCTTTGTGATGTGGTTCTATGTGTCAATGTTTTTATAAGTTTAGCTGAAGTTTGATTTAAAAGCAGGTGTTGATTCAATAAGGCACATCAATGATATTTATTCAACCAGTTGTTACATAAGACGGGGAGCATAATATATTTTAAGAATGATAAACATACATAAATAAAACAGGATTTCTGAAGTTGTTTAAATTCGAAGTAAATCGATATATAAATAATTCTGCTGTCAATTTTTACACACAAAATAATATGGTGCCATCCATATAGAAAATTGCATTTTGGACTCTACATTCAATAAGTTTGTCAAGCACAACCATGTGATTTCTGAGTATTATGGGTGTTGCAAAAATTTGGACTTTTAGCAGAAATTTGTGGTACATACCAATATTCTGTCGTAGCAACTGATTTTCGTTGCATTAACTGAATTTCAATTGGAAACTGAGAAAATTTGTATCTTTAAGTATCAATAAGTTCGGCAAATACAATTTAAATTTTTTTTACATAAATCTACATAAGTAAACGCTATCTAGGCGCATAAGGTTTACACTTACAATTTCAGGTTTTAAATATAAATTCCTTCAACGTTTTTGTACTAGCAAGAGAATATCTCCAAACATAATTCTTACAGTGTAAACAAAAAGTTAGTTAATTTCCTGCAATAAACCAAACAGATTGTGATTAACAATTTCACTGCTTTTGTACACTACAGTGAAACAAATTTTAAGAACCATGATCTTGCTTCTTTGCTGTCATTAAAAAAGTTCCAGCACAAAATGCAATAAAGTTTTGGGGATTTAGTTTTTTTTTAATTGTAATGTTTTTATTAAAATGTTATACCTTTATTGTTTTAAAAAATTAATATATATATATTTTTATGCCATTCAAATACACACATACATATTAGGGTTATAGCTTTTATTGTTGCAAACAAATTTCAGGCACAAACTTATAGACAATATTGTACTGATAATAAATATCGTTTATTTAATTCAATTCGTAACAAAAACTTCCGCACCGAAGCCAATTTCTAAAAGCATTATTAAATTAAAAGTATATTTTAAATAGTACAATACAACGTGAACGTTGTATATGATGATAGTATAAGTACACAACAAAATACTATGTAATTTTAAGAAAAAATTTACATTTTCCAAAAAATGGAAAACAATTTTATTCAAAACTCCACTGGGTTAGGAGCGTTTTTTTTACCAACCGCTAAAAATTAAGATCACAGTCTACATGGTTATGCCATATAAAATTATATATTTGCAAAAAATGCTAAGAGTTATAACCCTTATATACATTGCATTAAATTATTTTTTTTTTCTACAAATGACTGTTTTTTCACTTACAAATATACTGTAATACTACTCAAACAACTAAAACTTAGTGAAATAAAATTCCCTGAGGTAACATAATAAAAAGTTACATGTTAAGTTGTAAAGTGTAATTTTTTAAGAGCTTTCGGATTTGATTTAAAAAAACACATAAAATTTAGAGAAATATATGAAATCTTTATTTGAGCCGATAGAACGATCTATATAATTCAATGTTTAAAGAAGATTTTATGTAAATGTTGACCGCGGCTACTCCTTAAATGGTTCATATGATGGGTCCAATTTTGGCATACTCTCTCCAACATATCGGCCTGTATCTCACGAATAAATTCTTCAATATTGGCTTCCAGTGATTTAACCGTTGAGGTCTTATCCCTATAGACATGAACCTTAACATAGCACTACAAAAAATAGTCTAAAGGCGTTAGGCGGCCAATTGACCGGCCCCAAACGTGAAATTAACTGTTCACCGAACTCGCCTTAAAATTGGCCGTTGTTTCGCGTGCTGTGTGGCATGTCGCACCGTCTTGTTAAAACCACATGTCACCCAAGTCCAGCTCTTCCATTTGGGCAAAAAACAATTTGTAATCATCGCACGGTAGCGCTCGCAATTCGCAGTACCGTTCCAGACTTTGTCGTTTTTTGAAAAAGTACGGTCCAATGATGCCACCGGCCCAAAATCCACACCAAACAGTGCATTTTTCGGGATGCTTTGGCAGTTTTTGCAATAGTTCTGGCTACTCTTCACACCAAATACGGCAATTTTGCTTGTTGACGTATCAATTCAACCACAAATGAGATTCGTCGCTAAACACAAACTCCGCAATTTGCACTTTCGTAGCCGAGCATGAATTTTTATAATAAAACTCAATCATCTGCAAGCGTTGTTCGGTTGTAAGTCGATTTGTGTTTAAATTATAAACCAAACTGAACATGTTTCACAGTATCATGTTACACGAAAACAGCTGAGCTGCCAAAAACAGTGTTGCCAAAAAGAAAGGTGCCTTTACTTGGTGAGATCATTAACCGGTAAACTGCATCGCTGATATTGTTCGTGTTTGAATGCTTCGTAAGCAATAAACTTCGATTCGGTAAAAAATGTGTTCCATTTAAGCTTTTGAGTAAGATCTTGCGAAGCATTCTGCAACATCATAGTGATGTAGTATTCATCCATTCTCACCATAAGTAATCATATGTACATTCGTAATATAAGTCAGTACAAAATTCTGTAAAAATTCTGTTATCTTTTAAATCTGAAGTTATCGGTTATCTAAGTCTATAAAAAAAACAAATTTCAGATGTACTTAAATTTCAGCTGTCCAAGTTAATATTTACCCCCGTTATCATAAAAATATTAAACAGCATTTCAAATGCATTTTAGTTAAAACACAAATTTTAGCCTTAAACCTGTATTCATAAACGAATATTAACTTTTACACAAAGTTTAAAATATGTATTTAGTATTCGTTTATGAATACTGTTTTAAGGCTTAACATGTGTTTTAACTAATATCGAACTTACATTAGAACCCAAAACCACTTAGAATGTGATTTCGATAGATTTCAACCGAAATGTAATAAAAATTTGGGATTTCAAACAGCTTTCCGATTCAAACGAAAATGCCTATTTAGTTGAGATGTTAGCGAAATTTAATCGAAATCTAACTATTTGAAATACAAAATACATTCTTATAAATTTGAAAAACTAAAAAATAACAAATTAAAAGGCTTTGTTTTCATTTAAAGAATTATTACAAACTGAATACGGCAATTTTTGTTGTTTTTCGATCAAGAAAAACAGTATAAAATCATTGAATGATATCGGCAAGACCTTTTACAAAACAGTAAATATTTTGCATTAAACTGATCATTTCTATAAAAAAAAAAACTTTCATTAGCAAAAATAACTTTGTATATTTCATAATGTACATAAATTATGTACATTATGTCTTTATTAACCGTATATACTCCCGGTAATAAATATGGCCTATGGTCAGATATACAATGTCATTTAAGCTGAAATTTTCTATTGATTTAGCTTAACTCTTAGCTAATTTAGGTCACCTAAATTTATCAGACTATGATTCTTAACTTCACTGAAAATTCTGCTGGCGAACATTAAGGTACTTTCTTCTGTTGTCGTACACTAAGAGAATTATCTTCCCTTTAGTAATGAATTTCTTCAAAGATTAAATGAAAATTGTCACTGGAACTCGTCCATTGAATGTTTTCATAGAATTTATGAAACAGGTTTCATTACAGTCTATGAAATGTTTGTAGAACTAATGAAGACCTTCATAAAACTAACGAATCATTCCGACAATGAAGAATTATAGAATTTATGAAACAGTTTCATAACATTTTTTAATATTAAGAAGTTTGCTTGAATTAATAATAATAATAAAACTCTTCATGAAAGTCTTGAAAAATGCTTTGGAACTAGGCCAATGAACTGCTTCAGATAATTTTTTAATAAATTATAAAGCACTTTATAAAATATGTTGAACACTTTAGAAATAAATCTTAAAACTAAAGCTTGCAATGTATAAAAATTAGTGAATTTATGAAATTTTATGAAAAATTAAAAAAAAATTAAATCTTTGAAATAATGTCATAGCTCTAAAGAATAGTTCCATTTAATTTATGAAGATATAATATAATGAAATTTTATGAAATAAAGTTTATTAACAATTTTATAATATTAATGAAATTTCTTGGATATAATGAAATTCTTCATTAAACCTAAGAAAAAAATTCTATGAAATTGTTTCATTAATATCATGAAGGATATTTTTTTCAGTGTAGCCAAATTTTCAATCATATGTTGTGATTAAATTTATTTTATAATTCTAACTATTTTAGTTGCGGTCAACAATTTACAGAATTTATATTAATGCGATAAAATAGATAAGGAATACTAATGCATAATTTGAAACTGAAACCACAAGGTATCACATCAGCGAACATTGTGAAAATGTAATTTTTGAAATTTAAAATTAATTATTTTTATTAAAATTGTAAAAAAAATCTTACCGGTTGTTAAAATCCGAATTCTTTAAAACTTGTTAGTTTTTAAGTTTTCGTGCTAACGTAAACTAACATTTATGTTGCGTTTCTCTTTTTTTTTTTTTGTTGCAACGACACAATAATCCCATGAAAAACTAGTGTATTTAAATCGAAACTTTTTAAAATAGAGATAGCGGAAACTATACTTGACGACAGTCCAATATAACCTTTTGCTTATTTTCTAAATATATTAACTCTAATCTGATTATCCCAATTCATACGTGCCATTGTATATCTTACGCATATCTTAGCTTTAAAAAGTGTCTTGCGATAAAAATATAAAATAGTAATTATTTTTTTTTGTATTGTTTTCAGGAGTTCTTGAAAAAATAAATGAATATAAATTATAAAGTTCAAACTAAATTAAAGTTTTTAACATTGTTGTATGATCTTATAACAAAATCTTAATTTCTCTTTTATATATTTTAAACTTCCACTGTTATTTCCTTTGGTTTTTTTTTAATTCCGGCTATTCATATGATATCACTTTCCGACAACATGGATAATGTAAGTTTTTGTGCTAAATGATTGTTTTATTCTTTTTCTGGTTCAAAACTAGTTATACGAGATGTGAATACAACATTGCGGAAACCACATACATTTTGCCATCATAATAAAACTTGCTTTGTACATTTTGGTTTTCTCAAACCAAAGTCTAAATAAGAAATAAAAATAATAATATCATCATAAAAAAGACATTTTGCTGCTTGTATCTGTTGTTAGAGCGGAAATGTAACAAGTTGTATTTTTTGTTGTTAACTTGTATCTGTTTGCAACATAGGGAAAAACTTAATTTACAATTAAAAAGAAAAATACAAATTTTTATAATTTCATTGCTTCTGGTCTTAGACAACAAATTTCAGAATATAAGATTTAAAAAATAACAACAACTTCTGCAGTTTTGTACTAAAAGAAGTTCTTCTCGATATTATACAAATCTCCTATAAAATATGCAACCCTACTAAATAAATATATAACCAAACATTTCACAGTTTCTTCTTCACGTTGCGTTTTTGGGTTGTAATAAAATTGTTTAAAATTTTGCGGAAAGATAAACTTGATTGTTATGTTCACACAACATACTAATGTATGTATGAACCAGTGATGCAGGCCGCCGATCGTCAGCCGGTTAGCCGCCGCCTACACGTTATTTTTCAAGCCGCCGCCGACACTACCGGCTTGAATCGTCTGTCAGCTAACGTCAACTAGCGTGAGGGGTTAAAATAAATTTACTTGCAATAATAACTTCCTGAAATGAGCTTTTTAATTTTTTAAGATATTTGATAATTTTTTCACTTTTGTGTTTTCGAGAATCAATATTTAACCAGAATGGCTTTGATTTTTTCCAAATTTAATTAATTTGCTACAATTTACTTCATTAAAAAATAGATGCTCTTTTTTCGATTCACTCATGCCGAAACAGGAATGTTCTATAAACCTAAACATAATATGTAAACTCAGGGAACTTCTGCTTTAAAAATATGTAGTTGTTTGGGTTGTAATACAGTTTCTTTATTTGTAATGTAAATGTCAGTCCTTTCTAGAACAAATTAAATTTTTTATTAACCTTGTAGTTTATTTAAAAAACAACTCACATCAAATGACTGTTTTATGATTTTACATTCATTTTTTACAGTTGTTTTTTGTTATTTAAAAAAAAAAAATTAAATGTTTGTTTATTTTTTACTACCAATTTATTTTTTACTACAAGTGACAATGTTATTTGAATTTACTGTAATGTAAGTCGTCATTTTTCTAAATGAAATTTCATTTGTTTTCAACTACATTTGCAATGGTCTTTACCTACATAGTATTCTAAGTGTAGTTAAAGACCACTACAAATATAGTTAGAAACAATTGAAATTTCACTTAAAGAAAGGACGACTTACATTTAATTAAATTCAACTAACATTGTCATTTGTTTTTTACTGTTCAAAAAATTAACCACATTTATAGTAAAAATGAATAATATATGCAGTAAAAATGAGCACCCATTTATTTGTTTTATTTTTTTTTAAATAAATGAATGCAATATCATAATACAGTAATTTGATGTGGTTTGTTTAAGTGAAATGGACTACATATGTAGTCAAAAATAAAATTTTTTCTACAAATGACTGTTTTTTTCACTTAAAAATAAAGATTACTGAATTACAACTATATATATAGTAAAAATATAGTAAAAATGAATAATATATGCAGTAAAAATGAGCACCCATTTATTTGTTTTATTTTTTTTTAAATAAATGAATGCAATATCATAATACAGTAATTTGATGTGGTTTGTTTAAGTGAAATGGACTACATATGTAGTCAAAAATAAATTTTTTCTACAAATGACTGTTTTTTCACTTAAAAATAAAGATTACTGAATTACAACTCAAACAACTACAAATATGTATAGCAGATGCCTTCTGAGTGTATGGGTAAAAGCTAGGATTGTCTAACTTTGAACAAAGAACCAAAATCTAAGATAGGTGTAGGTTGGGTTGACTTAAGTAATTGAATTTTGTAATTATGTCAGTGATAAAATAACATTCTATGAAACCCGTATTCGGTTTCCTGATCACTAAATATAGTATTCAAAAAGAGAGTATATTTTAATAGTGATAACACCACTTATACTGCCGTATATTATTTTAGTATTTATAAAAATCATATTTTCCACATTAAGGAAGCTGTTTTAACTGTATATGATGATTTTGAATTTTTAAAATTTAAATTTTTATGTAATCCGACTATTTTGCCAATATATTGAATTAGAAACTGCTATTTTGGCCAGTCAAAATGGAAATCAAGTTTAATTTAATGCTCACTATATACATTGAATAATGCTTTTAAAAGCGTTCAGCAATTTAGGACCTATGGGTCGAAATTACACAGAGAAATCCCTGTTTTTCGAGAAAAATTAAAACGGATAATATCGATAAAATATCCAATTAAAAATATAAAATATTTTCTTTACTAACGCAGTACTTTACAAAGAAAATCGATGGATAAACTTCATTTCATTTATTCAGCCTATGGAAATAAAAATTCCCTACAGACTATGATTGAATTAATTATATGATTATTAATTAATAAAAAAAAAAAAAAAAATTTCAATATAGTATAGGTTAGTTACTTAAAAACCATATTCAGAAATTGCTTAAATTTATCCTTGGACGTGGAAAAGTCTATAAAAGATTTGCGTTCATGATTCTGTTGCAGGCTAAAATTGATTTCATTTAATAGCATGTTCAGTGCGTTGAAGTGTCACATGAAAAATAGCAATAAATCTTAAACTTCTAGGAGGGACATAAAATGGAATAGGAGACAGCAAAGTTATTCCCATACATGTAAAAGTATCCAAATATTTTATCTTTATTTATTCCATATAAAGGGTCCGCCAAATAACTTTTTTTTTTTTGAACTCCTGAACCAATTGGACTTTGTATGGCGTCATACCAAGGTCTTTATGCAAAATCCGTCTCAATGATAACTCCGAAATGTTCAATTGTTGAGAATGACGGTGAATTGGTGTTGATGGCGCTTCACGCACTCTTTCTGCCACAGCAGCAATATTCTCGGGTATACGCACTGTTTTTGGCTTTTCACGCTTTGGTTTATCGATGAGGATGCCAGTTTCTTTCACTTTTTTCACAAGATAACGAACATACGGACCATATTCGTTCAGCGGAAGGATAAAACTAATTATCTGTCAAATCAGACATGAGCTTAGTGTTACCATTCACGAAATAAGCACTAGTTGAAAAAAAAAACGTTAGTTTGCGGATCCTTTATTTTTTTCTCGCACGCTACATGTCGCAAATATTAAGATACATTTATGAAAAATAAATTTGTTTACCGTTTCCCACGTTTTTTACCTCTTCTGAACACTTTGGTTTATGGATTTTATATCCCTTGTTCAAGCGAGGCATTCAATTTTAATTGGGAATTATTATGTTTTGTTCTTGATATTCTTAATAAAATATTTTGTTTATTTCCAGATTTTATATTTAGTTGCATTACGTTAACGTTGTGGAAGTCCTAACATCTTTATATATATTTAAAACAATCACAAAAAAAAAATAGATTTTAATTTCAACAAGATAAATTAATTAAAGTATAAATTTTATACTATCTATTTATCTCCAGCAAAATTTTTTGTTAATTTAAGCAAGTCGATTTTCATTTGCATTGAACTAAGTATCAGCAAAACGTTTTGCTAAATTTACTAATTTTTTCTACAAGGACTGACTCAACTAAATTCTTTGCTAACTTTGCTGTCTTTTTTTGAGTGTATATGCAGTATATTTGCCTTATTTATTTTAAAATTTTGCGAAGCAAATTTGACTATGCGTAGGTTTTTGTTTAATTCTTGTACCACTCCAAGATATTAATAAATAGCACAACGATACAAAAAAGAATGAAGTTGAAATACCTGGAAAAGGATACAATTTTTCTGGTAAATGCTATCGAGTACAACAATAATCTGGTTTTGAAATTTGCAAACACCTCCAAATTCTTGAGTTATTGTTAAAAACCCGGGTTTACGTAACTTTGTGCACTTATAAGCCAGTAATTTAGTTGAATGTCATTCGATTTTGGATTTAGAAAGAAGAAAGTGAGATCTTTCGAGTGATATATATATCCGTGTCTATTTCTGTAGTCACATTCATTCTCAATTCGCACCGTAGCTTTTCTACAATTCGCTTGCGAAGTGAAGAAAACATATGTTTTTTTGTGATCGTCGATATATTCGCGTTCATAAATTTTTCATAACTTTTGTTCGTCGCAAACATTGACGCGTTTGAAAAGATTATGCTGGTTTTTCTATTAAAACATGAAAATTCTTTAAACTATTTTCCGATTATTTAATTAATTTCTTCAATAAAAGTGCAAAAAAATCAACTCCAGCAGAATAACAAGATAAAGTTTGAAAAACAAAATTTTTGTCTGTTTTTGCATTGGGAAAAAATCATTTATTTTAGCAAAAACACATAAAAATTATTAAATTTCCTTTATTTTATATTAGTACATGTAGAAAAAAAGACAATTTAATTGCAATCATATCAATAAATTAATATTTTTTAACGTTTTTTTTTTCAAATTAACGGAGTTATTAAACTTTTTATTAACACAAAATATTTGCAAAAAATAAAGTTTTTGACCATTTTTCCTATTCAGCGTCATCAGTATCCCGTTAAAGTGGCCCGGTTAACTTGGTAGAAGTCTAAATGCGAATGCAGGAAATGAATTTTTATGGCCCATTACGGCATACGCACTTAAAACCTCATTAACCACCGCTACATAGTCATCGCTTCTGTGATTGCCAAGAAAATTATCACATAGTGCAACAAAACTCTTCCATGCATGTTTATCAACGGAACTTAGCTTGGTAACAAAGTTCTTATCTCTCATAATTTTACAAATTTGAGGCGCAATGAAAATGCCTACAATTTATCAGAACAAAAATACGATTAAAAAACTATTCGATTTTGAAAGAAATACATAAATACCTTACATTATTCTGTCTTCATTTAATTTTGGGAACACCGCTTTAAGACGATAAAAAGTTTCGCCGTTACCATCAAGTTTACAAATTGTTTCATATTTGCTATATTAAGATGTAGTGGTGGCAGAATAACATCATCTGATTAAACTAATGGGACGTTTAAAATGGTTTCCTGCCTATTTTATACGACTCACGAGATGGCCATACATTGCGATCATAGCGATTTGGTGCACGACTCACAAAGATAGCGTGGATGTTTTGTGTAACTACCTTGCATACCAAATAATATTTCCAAAACCTTTAAGTCAGCAATAACTTGCCATTTATGTGTGGCATAACTGACGACCCTGAGTATTTTGTTCAGCACTACGTAAGTTTCTTTTGTGCTAGTAGCGTATGCGATTGGAACTAATGGCAACAGATTTACGTTATGCAATCATAAACCTTTCAAGTCAAGATGTACCATTAGATATGTTATATAAAAAGAAAAATAAACTTTTTTAAAGAATACATAGTTTTACATGAACCATCAATGAACAGTCGTTATTCGTCTGCCTTATAATTGTGATTTAAAACCAAAAATATATTGGGTACATCAGCGCGAAAAGAACTTGAAAAACATTATGCAGGCATTTATGCATAAATTTTGTTTTAATAAATAGTATATTTTTAACGGCTTTTTAAAAAACGAAGTTGAGTTTTGCTACTTAATAAATTTGTTTTGTTAGTGAATTCCTATAAAGTACGGTTCCTTTACAAATACTTTGCAGAAACAGCTCCAAATTTGAAAAATAGCGAATAACTACAAAAAGAAAGTGTGGGTTGGAGAAATACAAATTGATTTCTCAAGTTAACTTAAGTAACATATACACCATTATATATTTCTCATTTGCTTATTTCTAAATCCTTTGCTAAACTTAAAATCGGATGATATTTAACTAATTTGCAGGCTTATAAGTTCATAAGGGTACGAAAACCCTGATTTTTACCCGTAACTCAAGACTTTGGAGGTGTCTGGCAAATTTTAAAAACATATTCTTGTTGTACTCGGCATCACTTACCAGAAAAATAGCATTATTTCCCAAGTATTTTTTTCGATAGCACTGTGGAACCTAAGGAAAAATACAAAAATCTAAAAAAATTAGAACTAGCGAATTGACAAAATAAAATGGTTTTTTGTGCTCTCCTGAATACTGGCTACAAAACACATAGGTGTTCCGGACAGAGAACACACGTTTTGTTTGTAACAAAAAAATAAAAAAAAAAACAAAGTGGTAAAAAACTAAACGTATGCAACCAAAATTAAATTTGGCTTTCTTTTTTCTTGCATATGTTTTGTATTTTGCTTGAAAAAATTTTGATTTTTATACCTGCTGTACAACTTTTGCTATTGTGTAAAATATACGTAGTGTATGCCATATTGGAAGATTGTACAATATATTAGAAACAATCAAAAAGGTTTTGATTTTTATTGCCCAACTAAGAAAAGTGAAAAATTTTTTATAGTGTGTTCTCCCCATTGTGAAATTTTAATATGCTTCTACAACGGAAAAAATAGCTGTGCCATGTTTTGTGCAAAAGTAGTGTACATGTTATGACACTGTGCAGTCAAAATGACAATAATACTGGCAATAGTATTTGCAATAATATTTCAAAGTGTATGGGTACATTAACACACAAAATTCTTATGAAATTTAAACTTCAGGCGAATATCTGAATATCTGAGTATATGCGGCTGATCATATTTTGGCGGCTACGAGCGATTAGCTGCCGCCGCCGACTTTTTGCCACGGCTTTAATAGAATAGTATGTATGTACAATGTTCGTATCATCACACATACATAACTATTTCAAGTATGTATTTTCATATCTTGATATATCGTTATTTGGACAAGTGTTATATGTATAAAAAATCTGTAAATTGTTATTGTAAAGAATTGTGTAGATTGTGTGCAGTAAAGTGTGAAAATGTAACCAATATTATAGAATTTTAAATCTGAAATAATATTTGATATATATTATGAAGTATATTGTTATAAATATCCAAAAAAGAAAAGGTCAAGGAGACATTGGGCGAAATTCATTTGGGTTCACCAATGTTTTTGAATTTTAGCAAAAACGGAAAAAAGCTAGGAAAGTTCTAAATACAACAAAATAATCCCTATTCGCTATATTATTATCATAGCTGGTAATCGATTCGATGCGGTTATCGGTAGGGAAACGCTATTTTATTTCGGTAACGGTAGTTTACGCGTAACGGTATTATTTAGGTAACGGGTTTTTAGCGATACAGATATTTTCAGCGGTAAATGGATTTTATTTATTTTGGTTACGATTTTTGCAAGATAACTGTTTTTTAATTATTTCGGTAAAGGTATTAACGTTACTTTACATATGAACAAATGTTTTATTTATTTATATTATTTATTAATCACACAGTTCAACAAAATCACAAAAAGTAGATGCATCGGGGATGAGACCAAGCGTTTTTAAAACACTTTGGAACGCAATTCAAAAATGTGGTCTTAGCATTTTAAAGTTAGCTATATTTAAAGAAATATTTCCGAAAACTTTTTGTAGGAAATTAAATTTGTTTGATAAACTTTTTGCAAAAATTTTAAAAAATTGAAAACAAAATCCCTACTTTATTAAAACTTTCAAATAGTATGAACAATGCTCTTTTAATTTAATATATAACATGTTTCGAAAGGTGCGATAATTTTCCCTATACATGCATTTAAAGTTGAAATTTCGAATTTTTCACGATTTCGGTAATGATAGATCTGCAACAAAGAGAAGATCCAAAATTTTAATATGTATATTTAGTAAACATCACGGGTTACTTAATTTCAGAGAAAAATCTCCTACTTTCTCTTTTAGTTTAATTAAAAAGTTGCTTAAATTTAAAATTGTAATCAATTTTTATGCCTCAAAAATATGGAGTCAGTAATTAATATTAACTAATAATATTCAGATAAAAACATTCAAGTATGGCTAACATATGTTTCTAATCAATTTATCATGTAACGATATAAAACGGGTAGGTAAAGTTAACACTACGTCCAGATTAATAAAAAGAAAAATATACACTAAGGGAACTTCTGCTTTAAAAATATGTAGTTGTTTTGGTTGTAATGGAGTTTCTTTATTTTTAATGCAAATGTAAGTCATTTGTAGAACAAATACAATTTTTTACTAACCTTGTAGTTCATTTAAAAAAAAAAAAACACATCAATTGACTGTTTTATGACTTTATATTCCTTTTTTACAGTCGGTTGTTGTTATTTAAAAATAAAAAATAAATAAATGTATGTAAGATAAAAATAATTTCGATGTATATAAAAACAAAAAACTAATATAATTGTAAAAAATATTACTTGAGCCAGAGTACAAACTAAATTTTTTTTATATAAATAGAACATTTTTGGTCTTCAAAGTTTAGTAACGTCATGATGCTTGTTAGGAAAAGACCTAACCACGTGCTTGATTACTAAGAAGACAAGAATGGAGCAAAATTGATTATTAATAGGTTTTTTGTTAAAGTTCTGCCTATTATGGAGGCTCTAACTTTTCTAAAACTTCGGGTTCTGGTGAGATCTTTAGCCAGATCGAAATACTAGTATCAACCTAGCTAATATGTTTGATTTGCTTTATTTTTATAAATATACGGAGGTTGAATGAAAGCTCGATATAAATTGAAAATAAATGTATGTTTATTTTTTACTAACATATATGGTTCATTTTTCGAACATTAAAAAACAAATGACAAGGTTAGTTGAATTTACTGAAATGTAAGTCGTCCTTTCTTTAAGTGAAGTTTCATTTTTTTTTTTTAACTACATTTTCAGTGGTTTTTACATACATAGTATTCTAAGTGTATTTCGGTTTTAAATAAAATACTTTTTTAGAGTAAAAAACTACTTACATATGCTATGATTTTTATATGGCGAATTCCCATTTGAAAACATTACTTCTGGGCAAAATTAGCACTTATTTTAGCGCTTATAAAAAGCTGTGATTCCATGGCTTGCAGTAAAATCATATTTCATGTCAATATTAACATACATGATTTATTTAAATAAAATTCTACAGACATTAATTTTTTGTTATAAAAATTTTTGACATATAATATAATCATTTTATTTTTTTACCGTTCCAAGTGCTAGCTCATCAGAAACAGTTAAATGACTAATTATTTTCGATTACATACCCGAAAACAGCAAAACACAACCGGAAATCACTCGGGAAAATTGGTACACATCGTTTATAATACTCGATATGAAACTTTTTGCATTGCAACCTGCATCCTTATAAGGGATTAGGGTAAGCCGCTTACAATCTGCATCCTTGTTAGGGGAAACAGTAAGCATTAGTGGGCATTAGAGTGAGGTAAGTTTCTAAAATAAAACTCTTGTGTTGTTTGAGTTTTACTTCTGAGATTATGTATGCAAGAACAAAATCACCGTGTATTGAATAAAACTAGTTTTAATCACAACAAAACTCGACCTGACGATAGCTCAGAGGGCTAAAGCGCTACTTCTAACTTGTAGTGCGAGTGTATGTGGCATTAGAAATCAGTTTATCTATACCACGGTCAGTGATTGCACAGAAAATTTCATATAGACACAATCGAACAAATAAAAAAACATAACAAATATAACAATATTCAAAAAATTCAAAAAACAGTGTCAATGACGAAGATTCAATACCAGAAACTGCTCAGTCTGATTCAGAAAAAATTTAAAAAAATAACGGAATTTCAAGGATATCCGTACTTCAGTTATAAAAGTAACGGTATTTTGTGGATAACGGGTTTCCAATTATTTCGGTAACGGTTATTTAGGGATAGCGATTGGCAGTTGATTAATATTGATAGCACTAATTTTTATAATCGATTCATATTTTTGATATAAACATTGAAAAACTTAAAAAGTTAAGGGAAATTCGATTGGGTTCACTTCAATGAAATTTAAAAAAAGTTAAAGAGCTTACACTAAATTAAGACATTTCTGTTGCTTAACATAATATAAATTCTTCTTAGGTCTTACTGGTATTATTAGTTTGAGTAGGCTTATCTTGATCTACATGATTTCAAGTGGCTTTTGTTATTTTGGCGCAGGGCTTTATATCTGTTGTTTCTAGTTCTTTGGGCAGGTTAACATTAATTTATAAATAAATTTATAAATTAATATATAATAAATTATTTATATCAATAATGGCATTCAATCCAGATATCAATAATGGCATTCAATCCAGATATCGCCATACTCTGTGATTACTTTTTTGAGATTACATGCAATGAATTGCGGCAACCATTTTAAACAATATTTATTTAATAAAGATTATGGAATCTATTTGATGACTCAGAAAAAAACGATTTTTTGCAAATCTAAAAATTTGAATTACCTATATTTTCTATTTTTTTTTTTTTAACCTTCCGGGAAGGAATTTGTTGCATTTAGTGTGTGCGAACTGATAAGCATTTAGCCTAATAATTTGTACCTTTAAAATATTTTAGCTCCCAGTTTTTAGTGAATTTTTTAACTTTTTTAAAAGTCAGACACCAGTTTGACCGTTACAGACAGTGGAGTCCCCAGGGAGAGTCCAGGGCCCTCCACCCCCTCGAAATGAGTTCGATTTGTTTTTGCTTTATTAATTAATAACTTCTTGTTAATTAAAAATTTAATTAAGCATAAAAAAAAATTATTTATTTTTATAGTAATAGAAATAAACTTTAAAAATACCAGAAAAATTATTTAAAATTACGTTGCAGAAAAAACTCAGTACATTATGCTATAAACACATAGACCACAGCAGACTGCAGAGCTACACGACTGCAAATGCCGTTGACTGCAATCGTCGCCGTGTGGTCAGCTACTTATTATTTTGGAAACGACAGCAGCATAGTAAACAGCTGATCACGATTCAATTTAAAAATATCAATAACTGTTTTTTATACAAATCAGGGATGTTAAAGTTGGTACAATTGTACTTTGTTTGGTACATTTTGACCTTCTAAAGTACCGTGGTACTACCGCTACTCATTTGGTACAATTTAAAAATTTTTAATTTTTCCCCTTTTTGAATTTTTAGTATAGCAAACAAATTGTTATTGTGTCCTTTTTCATTGCATTTATTCGTTTTATGTAATGAGCTCTTAAAATATATGCGACTATATCCGCCAGATTTTACGATTTATCATCATTTTAAGGATTTTGAAGAATAAAGTTGGCAATTTTTTTTTTTAATATCGATTAAAAATTTACGATTTTTTACAAAATTTATCTGGCAGCTCTTACATATATTGACACTTGTTGCAGCCAACTTCACTTTTATTTTGAATTTATTAAAATTCTGAAGAAGTGAAAATTGATATATAGATATGGCATCACTTATAACATATGGGAAAACAGTGGACATTAGAGTGAGGTGAGTTTCTAAAAATAGAACTGTTGTGTTGTTGGAGTTGTACTTCTGAGATTATGTATGCAAGAACAAAAACACCGTGTATTGAATAAAACTAGTTTTAATCACAACAAAACTCGACCTAACTATAGCTCAGAGGGCTAAAGCGCTCTGTCTAACGTGTAGTGCGAGTGCATGTGGCATTAGAAATCAGTTTATCTATACCACGGTCAGTGATTGCACAGAAAAATTTCATATAAACGCAATCGAACAAATAAAAACATAACAAATATTACATTATTCAAAAATTCAAAAAAAAACAGGGTCACTGACGAACGTTCAATACCAGAAACTACAAAGTCTGATTCAGAAAAAATTGAATATTTGCAATGTAGTTATGATTTTTAGAAAATACACTCATTCTTCTCTACCACGCCTTTCACAATTAAATTAAATAAAATTGCATATTAATTATAGTATTAACTGCAATTGTCTGAAAAAGACGTTAAAATTCAAACTCAATCGAAAATTAAATTATTGTTAAAGAAATGAAAGAAAATTCCAAACAATCTTATATATGTTTAATTTAGAACGAGCTCTCAACCTCCGTATATTTACAAAAATAAAGCAAATCAAACATATTAGCTAGGTTAATACTAGTATTTCGATCTGGTTAAAGATCTCATCAGAACCCAATGTTTTAGAAAAGTTATAGCCTCCATAATAGGCAGAACTTTAACAAAAAACCGATTAATCATTAATTTTGCTCCATTCTTGTCTTCTTAGTAAAAATATTACTTGAGCCAGAGTAAAAACTAAAATTTTTTTAACTGAAGTCGTTAAAAAATTAAAACGTTTGTAGTTTTTGGTCGTAGAAGCTAATTTTCAAAATGAACTGAATGTCAATATGTTTCCAGACATTTCTAGTCGTTGCTGGAATTTTATCCATTCCACACTGGTCTGCAAATGTGGAAAGAGTTTTTTTCTTTTCAAAATATAATAAAAACTAAGGAAAGAAACAGACTACATTAGCCAACATTATCAAGTCTCATACAGACTAAGGATTGGTTAAGAGCGACAAATTTATGCTGCTATGATGTAGAAATTCCAAATAGTTTATTAACTAAACAAATAATTCCATGATTTGGTCTCATATATTCATAAGACTTTTTTATGCCTTATTTTATTCATACATATAATGTATGTTATTGGAAGGTTTTGTTTTTTTTTTCTGTACAAGAGAATTTTTATGTATTTTTTTTGTTTTAATAAATTTAAAAAAAATGGTACCGTCAACGTCCAAAAAGTACAATTTTTTTTGGATGTTGGTACAAAATTGAAAACTCCATTTAACATCCCTGATACAAATACATTTTTGTTTCAGTAGTGCCAATTACATTTTTTTTTCTTTATTAAAATAGAACAACATGCTTGGTTGTAGACACGTATATAAAGTTCACTTAAAAATACAATTACTTATTTATAATACATTATTATAACGTGAAAATAAATTTATATAACCCCTCTTGAATATTAATGCAATTATACCATTTGATGTTGCGACGTTTTTTGTGTTTAACAAAATAAAATATTTGTAAGCACTAATTTGTTACATATTTTGTTTTATTGTCAACACTATTTTTGTTTTGCAGCCAACAAAAATAGAAATTAACCTAAGTTGACTACAGCGGCAAAAGTAGTCGGGTAGCCGTGTAGTTGTGTTGGTGCCAAAATAATCGTTTTCATATAAACGTGTGTATTTTATTTTTGACAGGCTGTAGTCGTGTAGCTGCAGTCGTCTATGTGTTTATAGCATTATCGTTTTTGTTATGATTTTTAATTGTCAACTAATTACTTTTAATTAACTAAAATTCAGCTTTGAACTATTTTTTAGTTGTTTTGAAAACATTTTTCCTAATTTTATTTTATTATTTTTATCGCATAAAAGAATTTTATTTATGCTGATTTTTGCACATTAATTTGCAGCTTTCATTTAACTGAAATTTAGCTCAGATAAAACTTAAATTTTGTAGATTTAACAGATTTATTTTCACTATTCCTATCTTATTAGTATTTAGCATATAAAATTAATTTTTAGTAGAATTAGCAAACATTTTTACCGGCTTTTTACTATTAGTGCAAGTACAAAAAAAAATTGGAAAATTCTTTTTTTTAACAAATGAATGAAAAAAGGATGCAGAGTAGAATCTTTCCTTTTATATCCACAGTAACACTTATGCTCCTCTAAAACCTCAAGTGAAATGCGACTGTTGAACGGAGCAAAATTGAATTAAAGTGCTAAAGTCATCAAAATTACTTTCTGAGCCATATTTTATAACTAAATGTTAAATTGATTAATTTAAATGCAATTCACCTTTGGCATTATTGGTCTATACTGAGAGAATTTTCTGCATAATAGTAATGAATAGAAGGAATTAAGTTGCACTAGAACTCGTTCATTGAAACTAACATATGACAACTAGGTACATGAACAAAATTTAAATATAAATTACTGCTAAGTAGTCATGTTTTCTTTCACGATGCAAGTCTATAAAATCTTATATTATATTATAAACATTATTGTAAATATTCAAAAGTGAAAAATTTTAAATTAAAGTAGTTGAACAAAACAGTTTAAGCAAAATGGCTATGACATGCTTAGAGGGTATCCTAAATGTTACATTATTTCCTTAAGAAACAAGTACCACGTAGCACAATTTATTCCATATTCCAACAGTTTAAAAATGGAGTGGCATCTACCGGCATAAAAAATAAAGGACGTCAAAAAAAGTTGACCACAACTGAGCTTACTTACTCCAAATGAACGTGAAACAATATTAGAGGAAGACAGTAAAAAACAATTGACAGAAACACCAAAAAAATGTGAAAAAACTTTATGAAAAACAATATAAAGTAATTTTGAATGATGAAAAATACTTTTCTTTTGTTTGGAACAACGGAAATATTAAATCTGGATTTTATTCTAAAGACTGGAAAATACTGCAGACAAGGTACGGTATTCGGTATTACGACAAGGATTCAAAAGCTATGGCTGAAAACGCGGATGTTCACATTAATAAATGTTTAGTAAAACTGGAAAAATTTATCAGAAATTGACACCTTAAATATGACATGTTATTTGGATCAGCTTTAGCAAGCTGTCGTTATTGCAAAAAGACGTTAGAATGGCCTAATGCAAAAAACATACCCTTTGTACCGAAATACGCAAATCCCCCAAGTGTCCCAAAAGTACGTTCGATTTTGGACTTTTGGTTTCATTTATGCCAAAAAGTGTATGAAAATAGTTGGGATGCTAAATGCACTGAAGAAGCAGCTGAACTTTTTCTACAGGAAAAAGACTCTGAAAACTTTTTTTAAAGAAATACTAACCGAGTAGTTTATTTAAAAACAAACCACATCAAAGACTGTTTTATCATTTTACATTCATTTTGTATAGTAGTTTTTGTTATTTAAAAATTAAATAAACAAATGCTTGTTTATTTTTGACTAACGTGTGTTTTTACTACAATTGTGGTAAATTTTTTGAACATTAAAAAACAAATGACAATGTTATTTAGTTGAATTTACTGAAATGTAAGTCGTATTTTCAAATCAAAATTATGTTTGAAGGTGTCAAATGTTGGGATTGCAATGATTGGTTTAAAGTATTAACTTTATTTTTGTTTCTTATCATATAAGAAGTTATACAAAAAAATAATACATAAAAATGTTATCGTGTCCATGCTTTATTACCACTACTGCCACTATCATATACATCAATATGAAAAAGTATATTTTTTTTTTATTTTTCATTGTACATTCAGTAAAGGAAGTGCATGTCATAATAAATGATTTCAGTATTCAATCAACTGTAACATCATGAATTAAATTGATAAAATTTTTATAAAAAAAGTGACTTTGTTCAACTGTGACAAAAATGTTGCTCATAAGAATTGTGCTAAACTTTTTTTCATAAATTTTTTTGTAGCCTGTGGTCTTTCTTTATAAAAACATACAAAAAATATCAAATTTAAGATATAAAGAAATTCTAGGTTTCACAAAAGAAGGTGAACATAATCGTCAATACAATCTAATTAATTTATGTTGAAATTTACTCAACTTAAAATAGGAAACTGTACTCCTACTATAAGTTGGATAAATTTACTCTGTGTGTAAATGAAAAAAAAAAATACACGCAACTTCCACCTTCCTATGTGGAAGTTGTGTGTATTTGGTCAACAAAAAGTGTGTAAATTTACTATGCAAGTGCGTAAAAATGTAATTGAATTTAGAAATATATGAATAATTTTACGCAATTTTATGTAAAAAAATACTTTACGTATAAATATGCGGATAAAATGAGTAAAAATACATTTGTATATGCTTAAAAACCCCCCAAAAATGCATACAAATAAATTTTTATATGAGTAAAATCATCCAAAAATGCGTATATTTGCCATGCGGTAAGAAAGAAAAAAAGGCCCAAAAATTGTTTCAAATAAAACAAAGACTTAATTTTTAGAAAGGGTTTTATTAACGTGGTGTATCATAATAAATTTAACAATCAATATTTCTATATAAGTGGTTGTACAAATACAGAGCTTCGAAGATTGAATTCAATTTATATTGAATTCCTTAAAAATTAAATCGGATTTTATTAAATTGAATTAATTCAATTTAAAAACAATTAGTAAAAAATAATAATTAGTAACAAATAATTAAATAACAAAAAACAAAAAATTAATGATGTGTGTGATTTGATGTGGTTTGCTTTTTTTTAAATGATCTACAAGGTCAGTAAAAAATTATATTTGTACTACAAATGACTGACATCTACATTTAAAATAAAGAAACTGTATTACCACCAAATCAACTATACATTTTTAAAGCAGAGTGTACATTTGGGTGCGAAAAAAATGTCAACTTTCGATTTTATACCGTCACTATAAAAATACACTGCAAAAAACTATAAATATCGCTTAAGGGGAAAGGGTGCCTCAAACGCCTTTTTGTTATTCATTTCGCAAAAAAAAAAAACTGTTTCTACTAACTTCGATGAAAACTATTTACAAAACAAAATATTAGCTTTCCAGGACATCGTTAAACTATTTTAACTTACGATACAAAAACGGACAGTTATTTTTAGGGTAGCCAAAAGCAACATTTTTACATATTTGAAAATTTTATTAACGACAACTTATAAAAATTAAAATCGCTCTCCACTAGTTTTTCTATATATCGTAAAAATAAAAAATGTGAAATATTATAAGCATACTTTCTCTAGTTTTTTTTATATCGATTTGAATTTAGCGGATTTCAAGGAAATTTAATTTTTGGCTGTATTTTTTTTAATTTTAAACTTATAACTACGTTTTATACAAAATTGACGAAATTGGCTTTGCAAATAATTTAATAGGATTAGTAATTTTAGCAAGTACATACTTTTTAGAGTTCAGCTTTAAAAGTCAGTAATCATGACTCTGTAGCGGTACCCATTGACTGTAGCGTTCTGACCAGCATCGTTTTCAAAGAAGTATGGACCAGTGATTCCACTAGCCCATTAAAGCACACCAAACAGTCAGTTTTTCTGGATGTAACGGTGTCTCAACATACACTTGAGGATTATCATCACTCCAAATACGGCAGTTTGGTTTATAGACGTACCCATTTAACCAAAAGTGAGCTTCATCGCAAAACAAAAATTCGCTTATGAAAATTGGGATTGGGATTTCGAACAGAACCATGATTCTCAAATTAAATTTGCAGTATTTGGAAGCGTTGTTCAGTCTATTCATGTTAAAATGCCAAACCGAACTAAACATAAATCACCTGACAGCTGACAAAATGGCCGCCAGTTAAAAAGTGTTGCCAACTTGAAGTTCTATACCTGTATGAAAAACGCCCTTTATTTTATACATCATCTCTAATTTCAGACATTATTTTGATCAGATGAAAGCATGTTTTGTGTAGTATTTAACTGCCAAAACAAAAAAATGTTGGGATAATCTTTAAAAATTCGTAGAATAAAAGAAAAAGTTGTCACTTTTATTAAAAATCGTAATATCTCGAAAACCGCTGGTAAAATAAAAATAACTAAATGGAAAAAATAAAAATTTAAGTTTTGTAAATGTAGTTGCACCTAATTGCCCATATCTTTTTAACGGTTTAAGCTACAATAGTTATTGCTGCCTCTTTTTAAAGGTACTTATTTGTGGTTATGCTGGTACACAAAAATAATTCAATTCTTGACGGTAAAATACATTTTTTCAAATTTGGTAGTTCAAACCGCTGCATTTAAAAAAACTGGGCTTCTTAAATTTGTAAAAAATATATGTTTATTATAAATTATTCTTCTATACCGTTACCGAATCCCTATATGGTACTTTTTCATATTTCTGAGTTATCAGCTTCTTAGTTAAATCTTTCTACTTTTTTTTCATAACTCAGGATACCGTAAAAGCTCCACATAGGGATTTGGATACGGCATAGGAAAGTAATTTATAACTAACATATATTTTTTAAAAAATTAAAAAAAAACATTTTTTTTTAAATACAGCTTTTTGAACCGCGGTTTTTGAATTTCAAAATTTAGGGGTGTATAATTTATGTGCAATAGTAAAACCAAAATTTGTGTTGTTTTAAAATGAGCTATCAATGACTATAATAGCTTAAGCCATTAAAAAGATATGTAGTATTATGTAAAACTACTTTTTTCAAATTTTAGAATATTTTTCAAATTTTGAAACGCGATATTTCAAGATACGCTGGGATTAGCTGTTCATTTGGATGAGGTTATATCTAAATAATGTACATCGTCTGTACTAAGTTTGGTTGAAATCAGAAGGGGTGGAGCAAATGGAGTGGTTGATATGTTTTCAGTCATTTGCAAAATGGAGGAAAAACTCCATTTTTAGTAAAAATCATGTCGCAATATCTCGAAAAGGGTTAGTCCAGAGTCAAAAATGTTTAAATATTAGTGCTTAGAATCCCAGTATAGAAACAGTAACTACCCAGTAAAAAACGATGCTTACCTGCGAGCAGGTTTGTAAGGGAGTATGCCAAAAAGAATCCCTTGCAAACCTGCTTACATATGCCATGATTTTTATATGGCGAATTCCCACTTGGAAGCATTACTTTTGGGCAAAATAAGCGCGGGTTTTAGCGCTTACAAAAAGCTGTGATTTCATGGCTTCCAGTAAAATCATATTTCATGTCTATATTATTATGATTAAAAGCAATAATATGAATAATATGTAATTTATTTTACATCAAATTCTACAGACATTAATTTTAGACATAATATAACAATTTTATTGTTTTACCGCATCACGGGGTAGCTCCTCAGGAACAGTGAAGTGACTAATTATTTTTTTTAACATACTCGAAAACACCTAACACAATCGGAAATCACTCGGGAAAACTGGTTCAGATCGTTTAAAATCTACGACATGAAACTTTCTGCATTACAACCTGCATCCTCGTAAGGGATTAACGTAAGCTGCTTACAACCTGCATCATTGTAAGGGAAAACAGTAAGCTCAACAAATTTTTTGTTATTTTTATACGAACAACATAATAGTAAGCACTTATTTCAGCGCATTTGTTTTATCCTGCTTCTAAAAACAGGAAAAATTTTTACTGGGTACATGTTACTTTTCGAACTACCAGTAATGACACCAGTGTAGAAACGAAATAATAGACTCGTTGTTCTTTGTTTACGCTCTTATGAGCAACTACTTTATTATCATTTATTCTACTTAAAATTTACCTTAATTATATTTCGTGGGTAACCATCAAATGAGTGGTTCCCACGGTTCATATTATGAAAGTGTCAGATTAATCAACCAAAAAAGTACGGCTTTTAGCCAATCACAATTAAGTGTCAAGTTATGACAGTGATTGCTATTGCACGACAATGTTGACTTATTAATCACACTACACCTCCTTTTTTTGGAAAAAGATTGATCAGTAGCTAATTGATCAATCTTTTTATATAACTTAGTTAAATAAAAATTAATTTTAGTTTAAAAATTAATTTATATATTATATTTCTATTTTATTTAATATTTATTTTAACATTTTGTTTTTTTTAAAAAAATTAAATATTTTTCTTTTATTTTATTTATTTGTTAATTATTTGTTATCTATTTAAAAATGTTTTTTTTTTTTTTTTTAATGTAAAAATTATAATTTAATTATTATTTTTTAATTTTTAAAAAGTTTAAATTTATAATTTAAGTTGTAATTTTATTAAAAAAAAATTTTATTCTAGAATTTTTTTTTTATAATGTATAAAAATATATTAGAATTTAATTAAATAATTTACAATATTTACAGTTGGAATTTTCTAAGACGATTTTTATGGACTTTCATAATCCTTGTATCGTCGATTGCTAATAAACAATTGCCATGGTCATCCACTTCTTTGATCTCAAAGGGACCCTTAAAGAGTGGTTCTAATTTATGACCGGCATTGTCCTCCAAAAGAACTAGATCTCCAATATTTACGCTTATCGGCCTTGTTGACTCATCATATAGGCCTTTGTTGGTCAATTTTGCCTTTTCGAGCATCAATGCAGCCCTCTTCTGTGCTGTCTGGAGTCTATACTTCACTTCTTTCTCATATGAGTCTATGTTATAAAGTGGACTAATTTTATCCGACTTTAAAGCGTCTATGGATGGTGGTATTTTACCAAAGACTAGTTCATATGGACAGTAATTATATACTGTTGAAGGTGTTGTATTAAAGCAATACGTGAAGTAAGCTAACCATTCATCCCAATCAGTTCTATCTGAGGATATGTACGAACGTACGTACTCATTGAATGTTCTATGGGATCGTTCTATGGTACCCAGTGTTTGATGATGATAGGCTGTTGAAGTGACGAAGTCGATATTCAACAATTGACATAATTCCATTATGGTCTGATTTCTATATTCTGTTCCCATATCAGAAATCATTTTCCGCATGGGTCCATAAATTAAAACAAAACCTTCGAAAATCGCTTTGGCGACCGTTCGAGCTGATTTGTTTGGAATTGGGACAGTAACTAAGTATTTAGTTAAGTCGCATATTATCGTTACAGCGTATTCATTACCATTATTAGATCTCATGAAGGGACCAATTGTGTCTATGACAATTGTGTCAAATGCGCGCGTTGGCGTTTCAGTTTCAATCATTGGTTCCCTTGTTTTTGGCAATGACTTGTTCTTTTGGCACTCAGCACAGGATTTCACATAACGAGTTATATCTCTTGTCATGTTCTTCCAGTGGTATTGCAATCTTATCTTCCTGAGCATTCTTGTAATGCCAGGGTGACCTCCAAACAATGGATTGTTATGATACATTTCCATTATTTTAAATTTTTCGGAATCCGTTTGGATTTTAATAAGTGGTGGTACGAGTACTATGTTTAACTTCTGAAGTTTTTCATTACCTACTTTCTTGAAGTGGTTTAATTTTACGTTCGCGAACAACGCATCATTCAAAGACATGCGGAGAGTCGTGATTTTAAGATTACCAGCTACTTTTTCAAGCTTTGGAAAAAAATGATCTAAATTCACTATTCCATTAGTAATAAAATCTCGTGACTCAAATTGAAAAATCTTGGTTTTTCCTTTTTGGATAAATAGTTTATCCTTAGCAAAATACAATCTTGTACTTTTATTGTACTCATGGGCATTTATGGCCTCATGTACCCGGATATTTTCCGATTTTGTGTTTGGTTTATTAGCGGTCACTTTGTCCAAATTTTTGGTAGACTGAAGTCTTGTAGTTACCTTCAGTATTTTGTTACCATTATTGGTATTTCGTATGTCCTCAAATTCTAGTCGGGACAGTGCGTCTGCTGCACAATTTTCCTTACCCCTGATATATTCCACTGTAAAATCATATTCCTCCAGATCCAATCTCATCCTCGTTAGTTTTGACGAAGGATTTTTCATTGAAAATAGGTATGTTAAGGGACGGTGGTCACTTCGGACCAAAAATTTACGTCCATAAATATATGGTCTAAAATATTTTATTGCCCAATGTATTGCTGCTAATTCCTGTTCTATAGTAGACTTATTGCTCTCGCCCTTCGTAAAGGATCGTGAAGCATAAGCCACAGGTAGCTGCTTATCAAAGTATTGCTGACTTAAAACTGCACCACAAGCGAATTTGCTTGCATCTGTTGTTATGCAGAATTCTTTTTCAAAGTCAGGATACTGCAAAATTGTTGGGTTTAATAATTGGTTTTTGAGATAGTTGAATGATTTTTCACATTCACTGTTCCAATCGAATGGTACATTTTTCCTACATAACCTTGTTATGTGCCTTGAATACTCGGCAAAATTAGGAATAAATCTCCGATAATAGTTGCAGAAGGCTACGAAGCGTTTAGCTTCATCACCGTTCTTTGGTGTTGGGTAATTTAAAATTATAGAAAATTTACCATCATCAGGCAATATGCCTTTATCCGTACACCTGTGTCCCAAAAATGTGACCTCGTTACAGAAAAAGGTACATTGTCTGGATGTAATTTCAGGTTATATTTTCGACAAGTTTCGAAAACATCTCTTAAATTTTTCAACATGTGTTGTTCGGAGCAACCAATTACTACTAAATCATCCATATAAAGAAATGCTTGTTCGGATGATAATCCCGAAAAAGCTAGCGACATCATTCGCTGAAATGAGTTTGGAGCAATTTTTATACCGTAGGGTAATCGTTTGAATCGAAACGAACCCTTAGAGAAAGATGTTACGTCCCTGGAGTCTTCCTCTAATTCAATTTGATGGAAACCTGACATTAAGTCGAGGCAAGAAAAGAATTTGGCTCTGCCCAGTTGGTCTAGAATATCGTCTATTCTAGGGAGTGGAAATTTATCTGCTACGAGTTTTTTATTAATTCCTCTGTAGTCAATTACCAATCTCCATCTCTTTTGATCCGTACCGGGCAGAGATTTCTTAGGTACTAATAAGATTGGACTGTTATATTCTGAAATGGAGGGTTCTACAATGTCATCCTCTATAAGCTTATCAACCTGTTTATGCACTTCCGTTTTATGAGAGTGTGGTATCCTATATGATTTAATATATACAGGATCATTATCTTTCAATCTTAGCCTCTGTTTGTAGAAGTTATTGACAGTTACTTTTTCGGATTCTAATCCAAAAATATCAATATATTCAGAGCATATGTTTCTCAGGTTTTTTCTTGCAAATTCCGGGAAATTCCTGGATAATCTACATAGTTTTTCCTGATCTCCGCGAGGATCTCTGGTTGGGTGTACAATTTTATAGTCGTTAAGACTTTCGGTTTTAACTTTAGTATTCAAAATAACAACATCCCTATTGGTTGTGTTGACAATTTTGACTAGTGGTCTTGACCTTGAGACTATTGTGCTTGCTATGAATATCCCATTCTGAATTATCTGACTTGGAATTAATACATTTTCCTCATCAGTTTGAATGTTAACGTGGCGAATTACCTCTGATCTTGCTGGTAATGAGATCGCGTTAATCTGTGGAGCGCTGCGCATTGCTATTGCAATATGTTGTGGAAGGTCGTTGGATCTCAGGACTAACCAATCTTGGTCATCCTGGTAATCCAAAAGGCACTTATATTTTCGCAAAAAATCCATACCAATGATTCCGTCTGAGGGAATCTGAAAATCATTCTCGACCACATGAAATGTATGTGGTATTAGGAGTTCTTCAAATTTCAAATCAGTATGAATTTCACCAAGGGTAGTAGTCAATCCTTGGCCGACTCCACTTAATTGGGTAGTTATAGTCTCGTCTATGTATCCGTTAAGGATTTCTCCAATTTTTAATAAAGAAATATCTGCACCCGTGTCAACTAAAAATGTTGACTTTCCATTATTCAAAGATGTTCTACAGGGAAGATAGCTATAGAGACTTAAATTTATGTTGTATATTCTCTTATATTCAGGGGAACTAACTCGTTTCCCGAAACATTTTCGGTAACGTGTCGTATATTGTGGCGATTTCCGTTATTATTTGAACGGTTCCGTCCACGGTTGTTATTATAATTATTATTATTGTTATTATGTTATTGCCATTGTAATTATTATTACGGCCATTTCCGCGAATATTGCCATTTCTATAGCCGGATCTATTGTTATTTGGCCGATTTTGGCGATTATTGCCATTACGGATTTGAGATTTATTTTTCATAAATAGAACGGAGTTTTGCTGCCCGTAAGCTTCCGTGCAGCTATTGACGAATTTAGCCGTCACTTCGTTCATATTTGAAAAGGTTCCTGATTCCATGACCAGTTTAACCCTTTCGTTTGTCGCATTCTTTGTAATCGCTTTAACTGCCGCTTGGGTCGAGTACCTCTGGGCTAGTTGTTGTGGGAGGCCATCTGTAATATAGGCACTCTCCAATGATTTGGTTAGGGAGTCTATTTCTGCCACGTAGCTATTGGCGTTTTTGCCACCTTGACGGACATTCATCAATTTGGCCGATATGACTTCGACCGACTCACCTTTGACAGTTCCTTTTAATGTAGTTATAACCGCATTAATTGTGGTTTCATTCGAAATTAAATTTCTGGCTGAGCCCTTTAGTTTTGTTTTAATTAAATTTACCGCCACTACCTCATGGGTATCCTTTACGGAATCCAAGAGTGTCAGTGCGTCGAGGAAACTCTGTAAGTTTTCCGGTTTACCATCGAAATCTGGTAAAAGTTTCGATGCCAAACCGAGAAATTCAGTTATTGATTGAGGCATTGTGTTTTCTATACTGGACACTATGCCACCACTATTCATGTTAGATATGGTTTTCGCGGTTTGGATAACTGGTTTTTCGGATTCTACATTTAAATCTTGGCTAGTCCAAGCATTAACAAGAGCAGGGTCGTAGACCACTCTCTCATGGATAGTTTTTGGTAATTCCGCTTTCAAATTCCTTTTTGTTAAGAGGTTTGAAAGTTTATTACGAATGTCATCGAAGAAAGCGTTCGCTGCCAACTGATGATTATTGGTGAGACGAGAATAATGTTCGTCAAATAACGCCCTAACTTCTTCAAGACTGTTGAACAAATTCTTAATGTGTTTTTTCTACCGTTTCGTTCCTTGAAGGTCCTTTGTAGGTATTTAAACACTTAAAGGATTTGTCGAAATCCTCTCTCAGAAGTCTTGCTTTGGCAACTATGTCTATCCAATCCATAGAATGGCATGATCAATTTAAGTTGAAAAAAAAAATTTAGGACAAAAATGAAGTGTTAAAAAAAATTAGACTCTATCAAGACCGTTTCCTAAGGACGCAGTTCTGATATAGTTTTTTCTCAACGACCTCTTATGTAGTTGATACATGGTCGTGAGTAATTGCAATGCCAGTATAGATATTATTATTATTAGGTATATCACTGGAAGGTGCACTTCTACAGTGATTTCATTTATAACATTAGCGTTGGGGTTCTCGATTTTCGAATCGTGATTCCCCATCTTCAATTCTCGTTAAAAAATACAATTCATAAAAAAATTTTGTTAGAATGAATCCAAAACAAAATTCAGTTATGTCACATCATCCCCTATCCGTTTCCTTCAGGACAACAGACTGAGGTGGATGTGGCATAAATCAGTCACTCATTATTTGGTGACTGTATGATTTCTGTCGCGCTGTGAGAGTGTCCCTTGAGAATCTTCCCAGCCGACGGAAATTAAAAAAAAAAATTGGTTAGTAGTTAAAAAAAAATTAATTATAATTAATTTGTATATTAATTTTTAAAAAAAATTAATCACAATAACGGACTATTAAAAAACATTAATAATTCCGTTTTAGTTATTTTAAATTTATTTTAATTCTTATATATATTTTTTTTTTGACTGATCTTTTTTTTTTTTTTTTTTTTTTTAAAAAAAACTTTATAATTGAAATATTTAAATTATTTTTTTTTATTGTGCAATATGAATTGTTTAAGTTTAATTTAAAACAAAAAAAAATGTAGTTGGAAAAAACAAATTTAATATTGACATCTGTACTGTACTGTACGGAACAGACGACGCTATATCTTAAAATATGTTTACCTTGTTTAAATCTGTTATTATCTCGTTGAATTTTCATCTTACTGTTGTTGAATTTTCATCTTACTGTTGTTGTATTGCTGTAGTTTTAAGTTGTTGTTGATGATGTTTTAACTTTGCTGCCTATGCTCCAATGGTTTTTGCTGTTGTTAATATCAATTGATGCGGTTGTTGGGCTATTAAATTTAAACTAGTCTAGGTCCGATGGTGTATCGGACACACCATCCTTGGAGCAACCCGGCATGTTGCCCCGCAATGTTTTGGCCACATTGCTTCTTCTTGTATTCTTAATTATTTGTAGGGTTGAAAGCAATTTTTGTGTGTTTTAGAGAAGCCGGTGTATGTTACTACACATTTTTAAAATTTTTGCTAACGACATCAGTATTTTTGTTTTCACTAGCAAACACATTGCATCTTTGTTTTTATGTTAGTTTTTTATTTCGTAATTTTTTTTTTGTCTTTTGTTTCCAATGCTAACAAATTCGGCACATCGGATTTTAATGCTTCCACTTGTTTTTATTTTATTTTAGTTTTAAAATTTTTTTTTTTATATTAAAATTGTATATATTAGTTTAGGCACATATTTTAATATAATTATTCTTTAAGTTTCTATTTTTTTTTGTATTCAATTTAATTTTTAAATTTTATTGTTTTTTAAAAATTGTTTTTATTTTGAATGTTTTGATTTTATATATCAAAAAAAATTGTTTTTTTTTTTTTTTATAAGTTTAAGTATCTCAAAACTTTTTTTTTTAGTTTCACAAATAATTTCATTTAAACGGGTAGTTTATACTGCAACTTTTTATTTAAAATTTTTTTTTTCAATTTTATATGTTTTTTTTTTAGATTTTATTGATATATTTAGATAAGTGTTTTCACGTCTGCCTCCTGGCAGGATCGCCATGTAGAAACGAAATAATAGACTCGTTGTTCTTTGTTTACGCTCTTATGAGCAACTACTTTATTATCATTTATTCTACTTAAAATTTACCTTAATTATATTTCGTGGGTAACCATCAAATGAGTGGTTCCCACGGTTCATATTATGAAGGTGTCAGATTAACCAACCAAAAAAGTACGGCTTTTAGCCAATCACAATTAAGTGTCAAGTTTATGACAGTGATTGCTATTGCACGACAATGTTGACTTATTAATCACACTACACCAGCTTACAATCTGTACTAATTTCACACACATATAAAGGACTTACCAATAAGTAAGTAGTTAATTCTCCCATTAATTAAAAACAACAAAAAAAATGCGTTACCTATAGTACTTATTATTACCTATAAGTACTTATTTTTAACTCATTATTTTTCAACTCTACACAATTTCCACTTTAATTGAGGAAATGCAAATTTATATTGAGAATTTCAAATTGATGTTCAGAAAACGATATTAATATTTAGAAAAAGTATTTACATTATGAGAATATGTATCTGTTTTGAGAATAAACAACTTGATATTCAGAAACAAAAATTGACATTGAGAAAAAAATGAATATTGAGAAACTAATACTAACATTGAGAAAATGATTTCTTAAAATACAAAATCATATTGAGAATTAAAAATTAGAAATGGGAAAATAGAAATTGATATTGAGGAGGAACAATTTAACTTGAGAAAAGCTGAATTTAAATTAGGAAATACGAAAAAGATATTGAGAAATTCAAAATAAATTTTAAAATATTAAAAGTATATATTTTCTCAATATCAATTTGGATTTCTTAATATATTTTGTTTGCTCAGTTGCAATATAAAACGAAGTGCGATTGATAAAATTTAAACTTAGCTGATACAAATTAGTATTAAAATAAGTTAAAATTAAGTATTAAAATAACCCGAAAAAAATGAATGCCAATATATCTTGTGTGTTTATCCTTTGTAAAACACCTTGAATATAGAAAATTTAAAAAAATAGCGCCGGAGCAGTCCAACATTGCACAACGTTTTACCAAAGATCGATAGATATGGATGATATATGCCTGTGGGAGAGTAATTTTATTTTTTATGTACAAATTTTTTTTAAATATCAGTTTTTACTGGTTATTACATAGTATCAACTTTGATTTTCGCAATATCAATTATCAATTTGTATTGCAAATATGAATTTCTATTTTCTCAATAATAATTTGTTATCAATTTGTGTTTTCTCAATTTGAATTTTTAATTCTTAATATAAAATACTTTGTTGTCAATTTAAATTTTTATTTTTCAATATCAATTTAGTTTTGTTAACTTTAACTTACACTATCAAAATATAAGTTCCCAATATTAATAAATATTTCTCAAAATTAATTTGTATTTCTTAATATTAAATTTCGTTTATCAACATCAATTTGTTGTTTGTGAATAACAATTTGTTTTTCCCAATAACAATTTGTATATTCCCAAAATTTATTTTGCTTTCAGAATTTCAATTTGTATTTTCTCAATTAAATTTGGATTTTCGCAATTTAAAGTAGAAATGGTAGAAATACAACAACAATTAATTCCAAAAATGCAAACCGAGTTAATAAATATTAGTAAACGAAAATTTTTTGATTTGCTTTCATTGATATTCTAATGTCACAGCAACACAGCACTAATTCTCATTACGTCTGCCTTGATGGAACCTACACTATGAAAAAAAAATAGTTAAAAAAATTTTCATTCGCACTTAAGTATTTTTGTATTTATTTTTAATAAAAATTTTTATTGTAGTAAAATTTTTTTCTAATCTCATTTTACAAATTATTAAATTTTGAACTAACTTTTGTTGCTCATTTTAGCAAAATATTTTACAAAAAGTTTGCAAATCAGCAAAAAAAATAATATACATATTTTAAATACATACAATTTTTATTACAGAGCTAATATTAAAATAATATTTTTAAAGTTTTTTTTCATCTATTATGCTAAAAAAAAAAGTCAGCAAAGTCAGCAACATTTGTTAATATCAGTAAAATATTTGCTAAAAATCAGCAATATTTTGCTGAATTTACAATTCGTTTTGCTGATATTAGCTATTTTTCTGCAAGTATCCTCCCAGAAAAATTGTTGCTGACTTCAGCGAAGTAAGCGAGGGTACAGATTTTTTTTTTACGTGTGAAGAAAATAATGCAAAATGCACAAAATTTGTACCCTCGCTTGCCCGCTGCATTACAAAAAAGTAAGTGGTTACCAAAATTATTCTAGAGCTTATTAGCAACTAATAATAGTGCTTATTGCAACTGTGGTTACAAGTTTGTAAGTAATAATATACCCAGTGTGCCAAACGTATCCGTAACGGATCCGCATCTTCGTATTTTCTATCCGTAACGGAATCCGTTACTGATCCGTTACGGATCCGCAAGCGGGAGAAATTCCTCTCGAAAAACGGATTCAAAAACGGATTTTATGTCCGTTTTTTGGATCCGTTACGGACTCGTTACGGACATCATATTAGGATCCGTTACGGACCCGTTTGTTTTCATAAAACGGATCCGTAGCGGAATCCGTTACGGATCCGCAAGCGGGAGAAATTCCTCTCGAAAAAACGGATTCAAAAACGGATTTTATGTCCGTTTTTTGGATCCGTTACGGACTCGTTCGGGACATCATATTAGGATCCGTTACGGACCCGTTTGTTTTCATAAAACGGATCCGTAGCGGAATCCGTTACGGATCAGTTTTGGATCCGCAAGCGGGAGAAATTCTTTAAAAAAACGGATCCAAAAACGGATTTTATGTCCGTTTTTTGGATCCGTTACGGACTCGTTACGGACATCATATTAGGATCCGTTGCGGACCCGTGTATTTTAATAAAACGGAATACACTGCGTGGTTTTAATAAAAAAGATTTAATATTGTGATGAATTTTTTGTTTTAATTTTTTTTTATTATTATTATTAAATTCACAGTCATTTGATAGTAAAGTAAAAACAATTAGCGATTACACTGTCAAATCGCGATTACACTGATTCCGTTTTTTTACTCTATTACGGATCCGGAACGGGTCCGTAACGGATCCGCATCCGTTTTTGTGCGCATTGGGTACTTATCGGTAATTCAAAAATATGTAGATGCCAATATTACATTATTTTTGTAATTAAATAAATACACTCACAATATTATTACAATAAAAAATACTTAAAATACCTATTAAATTAACTGAAAATACAATTAAAAAAATTACTACTCATTTTTCTGTATATTCAACCCATTTTAATGTTTATTTTTAAAGGCTGTTTAAATAATCGATAAAAGTAGTAAAAAATCAGAAAGTATTTTAAAACAACCTTTAATATTAAACTGACAAAACACAAACAACGATTTTTTTCCTTTGTTTCAGAAATTTAACCTTTTCTTGGGATTACTAAACATTCACAAGCCACTGTTTGTATTTGTTTGTAGGCTTGTTATGTTGTTATGTTTGTATAAGGTGGCGCAAAAATAACCTTCTGATGTTTTTTTTTTATTATGTATTTATTATGTATAGCATTTTCTGATAGGAGGATTACTTTTGCGCCACCTTATATTTCTTGTAAATTCAATTGAAAGAATTTTGTATATAAACAAACTATTTTTTTAAAAAAAGTTTATGGGCATTATTGGACTTTTTTTTTTTTGAAAGAGAAAAAATAAAACTCTAAATTTAATTGCCAATATTTAATAACTATCGAATGAACGTTTATTTCTATAGTTTGTCTTTTAAACTACCGAAAGAAAAAGTTGCAAAAAAGTTTGTATTATAAATAAAAAATATTTTAAAAATATATTTTTGGAGAAAGAAACACATTTTACATTCCAAATTATTTTATTTGATCGCAATTACTCAGCTCCAAGATAATACATATTTGGCACATCGTTAACTCATGTCCGTAGGTATAAAATGTTAGATAAAATAAAGTTTATGGTTAAAACTAAATATTTTGAAATAAAAAAAATTTTAAAAAGGACAACATTGTGTACAAAAGAGGTAAAAAATGGAAAGTTTTAGAATATTATCCACATTTTTTTTTGTTTTTGAATCCTAATACTTACAAAAAATGACTCATCATTAAAATCACCTCATGTACAAAAAACGGTTCTGATATTTTTTTGTCGGGAGTTTTTTGGGTATTTCTTCAGCAAGGTTAAATGATTTTTAATTCGAGGGCGGATCAATAAGTCCGTGACTTTTTGAATGAAACACAGTTTTTTTGCAAAAAAAAAAAAAAAAATATTTTTCAACATAATCTCCTTTTAGCTCAATACACCTAGTAAAACGTTTTCTCCAATTTTTTATCCCTTCCAAAAAATAGGAGGCATTTGTTTTATCAATAATTTCATCGATGGAGCTTAATCTCTTCCCACTGAGCCATTTCTTTAAGTTTGGAAATAGAAATAGTCACTGGGGACTAAATTCGGAGAATATGGCGGATGAGGTACCAATTCGTAGCCAAATTCATCGAATTTTGCCATTGAGACTGCACACGTGTGCATTATCTGGATGAAAAAGAACTTTTTTCTTGGCCATATGGGGTAGTCTTTTTTTAAATCCTCGTTAAATAGGCCCAATAAGTTGGCATAATATTCGCCGTTTATTGTGTTTCCCTTTTGAAGGTAATCGATGTGGATTATCCCGCGTGCATCCCAAAAAACTGTGCATCCCAAAACACCTTATTGGCCGACAAACTTACCTTGGTCTTCTTCGGAGCCGGTTTACCCGAAGAAACCCATTGTTTAGACTGGTCTCCGGAGTGTTGTAATGTATCTCCGGAGTGTTGTAATGTATGGTGCAGAGTGCCCATAGTATTTATCAAGCTTTTACTTGGTTTGATTAACAGTTTTTTTTCTCAAAAAATAATGTTTAATGAGCACTCAAAATTCACTTTTTTACATTTTTTAAAAAAATCCACAAAGTTGTATGTTTTGAACAGCTGTTAAACGCAAAGTTAATGACTTGCTCAAGATTTGACAGTAGTCTATTAACAGGTGGTACTTGATGGGAGCAGTGTTGCATTTCATATTACTACGAGGGAAGTTCAAAAAGTCACGGACTTATTGATACACCCTCGTACTAATGATTTATTACTCTTAAAATTTTACTTAATTAAGAACTAAACATATTTTCATTTGGTTAAATTAAACAAAAAAAAAAAAGAAAACACATTCGTTGTGACAATAAATTATATTCCAGGATTAATTGAAATTTGATGCTCTAAACCGAATTTTTTTTTTTATCAACCGATTTTTTTGTTGCTCCAAACAATGCTGAACTATGCGGTTGGCAAAAAATTCGGTAGTCACAATTAATTACAAAAATTAGTTTTTTTAAGAAGCATCCAAATATACCCTCTTGGTGAGAAACATACATTTGAAATTGTTGTTCTCTGTTGTATTTGCTACTTCATTGATAAGTTATATTTTAGAGATTTGGAAAAGAATGGCGTAAAATGCGGATTTATTTGACTGCTCCTAAAAGCGCCTAAAAGCGCTTAAAGTATCATCTTAAATTTGGTTTGTCAATGTACACAGCATGAGCCGTTGAATCTATGAACTTATAATTTGGTGCAGGCATCCACTTAAAATGGGTATTTAAAAATGTTTTAGGTGAGGGGCTTTCCGTTAACGTACTGCACAAACGATTTAGGCAAAAAGTCTGAAATTAAAATTGTTTACCAGGTATTGGTTAATTTATTCAATATATCTGTTGGGTTTTATAAAATCTTGGTATAAGTTTAGGTTTATTAAGGTAGAAACTTGAAAAACCAAAAAAAAAAAACACTTCAAAAGGATAAATTTGAAACAAGTTCCTTCATTCTAATATATTCCGATAAATATAAATACTCGTCTTTTACTTTATGCTGACATAGTCATATTAGCCGATGATATTGCCGTAATGCAGAAAATGATTAAAAACCTTGAAAATTATTGTTACATGTGGAATCTTGAGGTAAATCTAAATAAATCTGAAATTCTAATATTTAGAAATGGTGGTCGATTAAGTCAGCTAGAAAAATGGGTTTTTAAAGGAGAAGAAGTAAAAATACCATCCGAGTTTAATTACTTTTGCGTAATCTTTAAGCCGAAGCTTAAGTTCAATAAACATTTAGAAAAAAGAAACATACAAACAAAAACAAAAACGCAATAAACAGAACATGGCAGATTTAAATGGAAAACATGAATTAAATTTAAGAATGAATTGGAAGGTTTATATTGCAGTATGCAGAGCAATACAATCATACGTGGGCTTAGGATTTTGCTTTAGAGATTTTGAAGAAGTCAATAAGCTTCAACGATATTATATGAAAAGAATTTTAAATTTACCATGCTTTACTCCAAACTACATTCTTATGCTAGAAACTATTGCTGAAGACTGTCATCTTTATACTTTGGGGCTTAGTCTTAAATATTTAAGCAAAACAATGTTCCATTATGGAGAAAGCAGATTGCCTCATCAACTATCCTTAATATTATTACGTCGTAAAATTTTCTGGGTAAACGAATTAAAGTCGAAAGCTTTGTCATTTAACATTAATTGGCCAGAAACAAACCCAACTGAGCCACAATGGAATCGATTTAGCACGAAATTACTAAATAATATGAAAAGTAGTACTTTAAATGATAGATTACAAAGAAAATCTGAATCCACCCCAAGAATCTACAAATGTATGGATTATTAAAGAGGAAACCACTATTTCCAAGAAAATTTTAACACAAACAATATCACTTGGATCTTTGACAGGTGTTGTAAAATTTTCAAAAATTTGCTTGGGGGTCTGTCCAGTGCTTAAAGAATTTAGCGTTGCTTGCTTTCAGAAATCTAACTAAACGGAAGAAGAGATGATTCATATATTAAATGGTAGAAATGAAGAAGACTGGTGAAATATTTAGTGAAATATTTAAAATGTGCCTTAAAATTCAGAAATTTTTTGATAATTTTTTAAATTTATAATAATAATTATAACTTATTTTTTAGCAAAAATGCTGATAATTAATTTAATTTAAAAAAACATGTTAAAATTTTATTTAATTTTCTTGTTTATATGCATTAAAAATAATTAAATTACATGTGTAAATTAATCTTTAAGATATTTTATAAATAAAGAAAAATTCTAATTATAATTATATTCTGATAAATAAAACTACCGGTAAAGATGTATCGGGTTTTTCACCTCGTCATAAATGAAATAACATATAGTAATATTTACGTTTGTTTAATCAAATAATAATATACACTCAGAATATTATGTAGTTTACAGGTTGCAGTTTAATAAAAATGTTTTCAATTGAGTTAAAAATAAAGAAATATGCATTTATTTTTCAAATAAACATTTTTTTAGGCTAGAAACGTTGAGATTAAGAAGAATAAAAGTTTTTCTCTAAAAATTATAAACACTATTATTTTTTAAATCAGACTAGACTAGTTTCTGCCTCTTTTAATGGACAGGCATCATCAGTGATTTTTCATTTAAATTGTATTATTATTTGTGTATTTATAATTGTCAGATTGTCTCTATATGATAAATTTTTCAACAACCTGCGGCTGTAAGAATCAAACCTGCGCTCTTCTTACATTACAAACGTAAAAATACCAAGTTATGACCGTTTATCGATCACACCCAAGTATGGCCTCGAATGTAAGGCAGCTAAATTTCAGTTTTCTTTCCTATTAGCTTTTCTGTCACTTCTGAGTGTGACAATACTAACAACACAAATGTTCTATTTTTAGGTTTTTGTTTATTTTTCTAATCTCCTCCGTCTCTATTTCCCAATGTTACCAGATTGACGTATGGTTTTTACGTTCAGTGTTGACAGTGTTATTTTCACGTCATATAGACAGTCGCAATTAATTTTTAATTAATATGCATTTGACAAATTTTAATTTAGAAATGTTGAGGTTAAGAAGAAAAAAAAAAACGTTTTGCTCAAAAAATTATAAACACTATTAATTTTTAAATCAGACTAGACTAGTTTCTGCCTCTTTTTATGGACAGGCGTCATAATTTTTTTATTAATTTGTGCAAAATAATTTACTACCATTTACAGATTTTTTAGTTTAATTTATTAATTCAATTTATTTAGAGTTTCAGACAATTTAACCACAAAAATGGAATCTTGTCATTTATTTGTTTCCGTTGCAGTTATTATCAATTTAAATTATTATGTTCAAAAAAAAATTATTCAAAAAATTCGTGTCTGTTTTGAAATTATTTCAATTCAAATTACAAGAGATTTAAAACTTTATGCTAAATGTATGAATACATTTTGTAGAAGAAAACAACAAACCAAAACAAAAAAGTGAAACAATTTGAAATAACTGAACATAACTTTTATTTTTACTGATCTGTAGGTTAAATTTGAACATTTATTTTTAACTTACTATTCTTTTGTTCTAATGGATTTGTTAATTATTTAAACAAAATTGAAAAGTAAGTAGACCGGATTATAAATGCTTTATCATTTATGTTGTATTACATTTTTAGTTAATTTAAATAACAGACTATTTTGAGTGTATGCAAAAGCTATTTCCATCTACATACGTACCAACAAGTCATACATATTTTGTCAAATTCACTGAATCTGCATATTTAGTTCACATAAGAGAATTAGCAACATTCAATGAAGTCTGTGTAGCTACTTATAATTTTCAAAGTAAATAATAGTAAAATTAAACTGGAATATTATTAATATTTTGCAAAAGGTAAATTTGCTTAAGAAATCATAATAAGATATTTGAACTAATATAGGATGTATGGACAGAAATAATGTGTATAATTAATTTAAATTATTTTATGAAAACTAAATAGAACTTACCTATTGGATATAGTATATTACGATGATCATAAATGCGAATTATAAGCAGAAATTTTGAATGGAATTTATGATATTTATGCCAAATGAGTTCTAAATCATACAGATGTTATTCATTTGCCATACTTAAGTAAAATTTGATATTACAAAATTTGAGTTAAGTAGTCTCCATTTATTGGCACCCAGCAAAACCACACATTACCAAATAAAGGAAATCACTCATAACGCATTCACTTGCTACGAGGCTAGTTACTGGCTTAATTATACACAGAAAAAAATTTTGTAGTTGCAACAGTGCAACTATTATTAATTTTTAATATTATTGTAACAACCGACATTTATTTAAAACTACTTGCAAAATGTTTGTCACAACTACAAAATTACCGATATTTATTTATAAATTTCGAATTTTTTTTTTGTAACAATTGAATACTTTATGTTTATGGACTATAATATTCTATATATAGATTTACATGCGTTCAACAAAATTTATTTTAATAATAAAAAAATTATATTGTCAGGCAAGTATTTCTCCTCTAGCCTAATCCCAATTTGAATATGTTAATTTGCATTTCTGTCTTGAATATTTTCAAGTTTCAATTTAAGTATTTTTCTAAAAATAGATTTTTATGTACAATGGAAATTCGGTTGCTAATCTCAATATTTTATTAGAGTTACCAAAACTATAAAAAAATTTATGTTATTTTAAAATTATTTTATTAATAAAAAATTCGTATTCCGCGAACTGGGTGCGAACCGGCGACCTCCTGCTTGTCAGGCACTTACTGTGCCTCTAGCGTAAACCCACTTTGAAATTGTATTTTCTAATTTCAATCGTGAATGTTTTTTGTTTCAAATTTAATATGTATGTCTAAAAATAGACTTGTATAAACAACAGAAAGTTTGGTTTTTAAATACTTCGATATATTTGTAATTAAATTTAAATACAAACTTCAGTACCCACCAAAACCACACATTACCCAATAATGGGTAAAGTAATGTATCGCCATAGGGCTTCACGCATTACATTACACCTTACATTACACCTTACTTCACTGATGAATTTTACAGGCGATGAGCCTAAAAGTAATGGGTGGACTCATTACCTTGTAGGGGGTAAAGTAACTGGTTACTTATATGGTTACATGGTGGCAAAAAGTAATGTGTGTATAAATAGATTTTCATAAAAAAAAAATGCATAAAAATTTTTTTACAGATATTTTTTTTTAATTAAATAAATTCAAAACGTGTTCTGATGATGGGAACCTAGAAAATTCCCGAAATAGATCTATCAACAGCATTCCTGAAAGGGTCAAAAAATAAATTTGAAAACAAAAACTCTATAGATTATTTGTTAGGACAATATCCTAATAAAGAAATATAGAGTATGGCCTCGAACTTGAATAATTTTATTTTCATTAAATAAATAACTTTTTTTTATTAAATAAATAACTTGGTCATGCTGGAATTCGAACCTGGGGTATCTGGTATTTAACAATTAGTTAGGCGAGAACTCTACCAACTGATTTATTGCTTAAATATTTTATTGCTTAAAATGTAAATGAGTTTTTGTGCTTCGTGTTTTCGTTCGTGATATCAAAAATATACACCTTATCCTCATGCTTACAAAAAAATCACAAACTAATGTGTCTATAAATATATTAATAATTACTTTACGTTTATAATTCATGTATTATGTAATTGATGATCGGTCAGTCATTATTTTATGTTTTGAAGTAATGTAAAATGTAATGAGGTGTCATTACAAGGTAAAAAATGAGTGCTCAATTATCGGTAACTCATTGCTTCTTGCTGGAAATAATGATACAGGTAAAGAGTACACATTACAAGGTAATGCATTACTTTATCGCACCCATTACCAAAGTTTTGCTGGGTACACTCAAAAAAAAAAGTTTGTAAAGTCAGCAAAAAATTTTGGCCGAGTCAGCAAAATTTTATTGTCAGGAGGGTGCTAGCAAAAAACTTGCTAATGTCAGCAACATCTTTTGCTAAAAAATCAGTGAGCTTTACTCTGTCACATGTCATATATAACATAACAAACATTTTCTTTGAACTACTTACATCAATGGTAGTCTAAATGATGCTTTCTTTAAAGAACGCAACTGCCGAAGATAATTATAGAAGTGAAACGAAAAAAATAAACAAAAACAAACGAAACGAAAAAACAACCCTTTTTTGCAATAAGAAAAAGGAACCATAAAAATCTACCTAAGATGTGTGTTTTTGTTTTGTCTTTCGCTTTACTCTGTCTACATGTCTGTATATGTTTGTTTGCAATTTGACCACACTAGATTATTAATCTATTAACATTTATTATAGAAATACATATTAAATTTAAATATTTTCTTTTGGCTTTTATTTTATTAATAGACAATTATTTTCACAAGCCGGTGACAACGCAAAATTTAAGTTGTTTTAATCCTCAATTGAATATGAAAAAGAGATACAAAAGTCTTCCATGGTTGATTTTTTTATATGTCTTATTAGAGTTGTACTTTTTAGTATCATTTTCCTCTTCTCTACTACATCTTGACATGCAGCGACATCTGCTTCATTCTGCGTATATCTTTCAATCTAGTTGTCGTCCACATTATTAATGCGCTTATCAGCACAATTTCTTTAGCAAAATTAATTAGTAAAACATTAGTATATTAGTAAAGCATTAGTATAAAACAGTTAAGTGCTGAATAAGTATAACAAAAATTTTAGCTGAAAACTCGATTTTAGCAAAAAAAATTTGCTAAAAAATAGTATACTTGATTTACAAGACGTTTTACTAACTTTTCTACTAACTTATTTTTTTGAGTGTAAGTATATTTTTTTTTTTGATAAAAATGCCTATTTTGTATTTTTACAAATGCATATATACCTATATGTAAATTTATTTGAATTAGTTTCGATTTTACATCTTAATATCTCAAAACCTGTTTCTGGCAACTTTATAATTTCTACATGCCTTATAGTTCGGAATAATGTTAAATAAATACAAATAATTTTGAGCCAAAGATATAAAATGTTTGTACATTTATTTTTAAATAGGAAATGGTCTATTCAAAAATTTTTACACAAATCAGCATTGGTGATCTTATTTATTGGCCGGGTATCAGATTTCTAAAGCAAATAACCATTATAAATAAAGCAATTATAAAATTCTACGTGACATTTTTTTGACACAATCGAAACTTTAAATTTTTTTAAAACTTTATAAAAAATTTTATAAAAATTTTTAAAATTGTGTTCATAACGATTCCTAAAGCCTGTTTTTTAAAAAAAAAATAATTATAATGTTAAAGTTTTTAAACAAAATTTTGGAAAAAAAAATGTGAAAGACTAAAAGTATAACATTTGCAGAAATCTTTAATGTTGGACATTTTTTTTAAAGTTTTGATTTTAAGGGTTTTTCACTCCGCTAAGATAATAACATGAAGTAAACAAAATATTATTTCCAGTTTTATTGGTAAAATTAAATATTTTTTAAAAAATTTTCCCTATCAAAAAATTAAAATTTTTATTTTCAGAAGGAATTATCTCTATAACTGTAATATAAAGAATGCAACTTTTTTCACATTGATCTTACCGAATGTATTATTTAACCACAAAATGTTTGAAATTGGTACACAGTGGTATAGGTTATAGAAAGGGTTTGCCGCACTTTTTATTTGAATTTAGAATATATGGGAGGTAGGCGTGTCCTTGCACCGATTTTCTTAAAATTTGGAATATGTTCATCTTTGGCACAAATAAAATATTGTAACAAGTTTATTGTATATACGACAATGTTATCTATTTTTGTCCATACGCTATATGGGAACACGCACTGTGCTGCGTGTTTGGATGATTCAAAATCAAAACTTAAGCTCGATACTACGTTAATTATGCCTGTGCCAAATTTCTTCAATGGCTACTAGTAAGAAATGGCCGAATTATTTCCAAAAATGTTGTTATATATCCCACTGTGCACTTTAGGCTCTATAGAAAATATTATGTTATTGATATAAAGAAAATCGGAAGATATGAAATAAAAAAATTCAACTTTTTATTATTTATCAAAGAATAAATGAATGCTTAAATTTGTTATTACTACATTGCAACACGAAACCTTCATCAATTGCTTTAAATGTGTAGTAGAGCTAGACACAAAACTAAGAATCAAAAAGACAAAACTAACAAGTAAATTAAAAATAAAATGTCAATAATAATGTCAACACAATATAATACAATATTAAATAAAATGTCACTGATTCTTACACATTTGACATATTGTTAACAATGGGTTTTATATGTAAAAAAGGACAAGTGTTATATTGAATTTGAATTTTACCAACAATTTTAAATACAGAATAAAAAAGGCATAACATACTATTTATTACTAAACGTATTTGGTATATATTGTTTTGAACAAAAAAAAATGTTTTCGGTTGGAGAGAATAAAGTAATTTTCAAAACAATTTCTTGGTGTCTAAAATTTCAAGAAAATCTCTTTAAATTTTCTCAATTTCAATATACAACGTTACTGAATAATTTTCTTATAATATCAAAACTTTTATCTCAGTCAGCCCAGAATTTTCTTATGAGAATAAATGGCAACAGGATTGGTGTCTTTTAATACAGACATACCCAATTGGAATTTTAATATTAGTACTAAAATCAATATCTAAGATAAAAGGCAGCAGTCAGTATCATAGTTTATAAATCATTTTAAGAAAGTAAGTCAGTTTTATAAAGTTTTAAAAACATGTAACACAACAATCTCCACCATCCGCTAATGCAAAAAAAAATTTTGCTTCAAATAATGATTTATTTGGTGTATAATTTAAACACGTCATAATACCCAACAGGGTTTTTTACTAACCTGCTTATGTTTCTTATAAAAATCTCTCAAAATTGTCATTGTGTAAAAAAGATGAAATTTAGTATTAGCAGCAGTTGTTGTAGATGCTATTGTATACTTTCTATCAAGCTTTAAAGCTTTTAACTGAACAGGAAGCTATAAAAATGCATTCAAGTGAATTTATTGCAAATTGCAAATAAATCAAAATGCGGAAGTGCAGCAAAAAGTTTTTTTTTGTCATTCATATTGTATGTATTTTAAAATATAGCTAACGGTAAGGATATATTTTATACATAATTTTTTTTATAAAAAAAAAAATTTTGCTGAATTTTTTATTATCAGCTTTTTATTATTTACATTTTTATTAGAAAGGAGTTTACGTTAGAACGTATGAGTGTTATTAAAATTATTATAACACTCATACGTTTAGGTAGAATATGTTCAAGATATAAAAAAGAAATATTATTTTTATTATATTTAATCAGGCGTATGAAGAAGAGAATAGAATATTGAAATAGCTAATTAAAATTAAAAAGTATATAATTATAATTTGAATTCAAACTTAAATTAATTAAACGTAGCATGCGTTACTTTAAATATAATTTCAGATTTGAACCATATAAGACGATTGCTTATTGAAGGCTCCTATTTTTGGAACACTCGAAAAAAATTATTTCTCGATTTACATAATAATTTTTATTTTTTTTATTTTATTTTATTAATTAGTAATCATATAATTACAAATTATATACTATTGCCCTAACCAAGCACTAGCTACTATGGCTTTCGGCTCGTTGTAGCGAAAACAGACCAGTGCCTCTCGAACCCACGACGCCAGCACTGATAAGTCAGCACGCTTACCGGGGCACACGATCGCAATACCTGTTTTTACATGATTTTATTTTAAAACAATTTTTTTTATTTCTCGTGTAAATCGCCGGATGTGAAAATAACCTCGATTTATAAGATTATTTTTTAAAATTTTTGGTCAATGCAATAAAATTGCAGAAACGCATAATAATATTGTTTTCTTTTAATCTAGGTGCTCTAAAAATGTTGCTTCGTAGTAAATAAAATACCAGGGATAGCTTTCGGTAAGTAATATGAACAATTTGATGTTATTTCCAACTGCGTTTACTGAATTCGTTTAATTAACTTAAAGGTATTAGGATTAAGCATTTAAAAAACTCATATTGATTTTCTTTTTAATTATGTGATTAAGAATAAATAAAAAAAAAATTCAGCTCATAAAACAACTTAAGTAAGAGATAATCACTATCAAATAACGAACTTTTGTTTATAGAAATCACTGCACTGATAATGATTAATGGTTTTTTTTTTTAAATAATCTTCAGGTTTTAAGAAAATTCCTAGATTTATACCCGTATTGCCAGATTGTTTGGTCAGAATAGATATATAAATAAAACAAAGTTTTCGGCAATATCTAAAAGCAAAAAAAAAACATTTACTTATTTTAATTTAAATTTGTTTTTATCGGGACAAACATTAATTGCAGTTGTGGTAATTAAGTGTGCTACAAATTCCAAAACTTAATTAACGAATTGTAAAAAAATTATTTCTGGAATGCTGGGCCCTATCCGGATTTCATTCATGCCTAAGGAAATCCTCATTCAGCAAAATCTCGGTAATGGGCCCTCATTAACAGTATCTTAATAATAAGCAGTAGTATTAGGGCAAACTGCATATAATTCGGCGTCGAAACTCATTAGTTTTGTTCGACGAGGTCGTTCTTGTAAGTAGTTTTACATATATGTAAAACTACTTAAATAAACTAAAAAGTTCAATGGTTTTAAACGAAAAGCAAGTAGTCCTGTTTTTAACTGATTTTCAATTAATTTAATGTGTCTTTACGGACAAAATATCTGCTTCATGAAAAACTCACCCAAGCTCTTATATTTGGTAGATCAGCATTGGCTTTATGTACACAATCAGCAAAACTTCACAACCGATGTGGAGTTCACATCATCAGCATAAATTTGGACACTACGGTGAGTTAATTCAGTCGGAAGATCATTGGCATAAACTGAGTACAAAAAAGGTCTTAAGATATATCCTTGCGGTACAGCTCTGGTAAACTCAGTGCTGCTTGTGACAAAATGTTCATTAAAAACTGATTGTGATCTACCGGTTAAGTACGAGTATATCAGTTCAGTTGGTAGTAATTGAAAGCTTGAAAATTGTATTTAGCTTCAATGCTAAAATATCGGCGTTAACTGCATCAAATGCCTTAGAATGGTCCAGGAGATTTAAAAAGCAATTTTATTATCATCAAATTGTGATCTTAAGTATTCCGAGACATCAATCAAGGCGGACACACTGTGTTGTCGTCGAAATTACCGATTGCCGGGGCGAGAGCAGGTTGTGTTGTTCAAATTCAATGATTTGATTGTGCATTAGACTATCTTACAATTCTATGACTTTGGACAGATAAGTCAAACTGGCTATATGACGAAACTCATGTTCCGATTTTGGAATTTGGACAATCTTTGCGTATTTCCATTTGGTAGGAAAAACTGATTAAGTTAAACAAATTTGTAATGTAACACAGTATAAACGCGAAAATTATTTTGATAAATTTAGGATGAACGCCATCATAACTAGTAGCATTTGATTTTCTACTATGGAAACTTTTATATACATCTACTTCAGAAAAACAATTGAACTGAAATTCAATTTGATCATTTGTTATAATGTGGTTTCTGTAGTGCTGAACGTTATCATCAGACTGTGGTAGATCAGTAAATTTTCTATTTAAATCATCGATATTTACGTTATCTACACAACCTGGAGATTTTTTGTTCGTAATTAATACATTTAAAATCTCTATAGATAAAGCTATCTCCGATTTATTTTGCTTGAAATTGAAATTGGTAAAAATAAGGTCATGTTTAGAAAAAAATATGCGCAGAAATTTGTTGAAACATCTGAAGTTTTGATAACAAATTCGTAGAAAAAACAAATCAAGTAGTGAATTTGAACGACTTGAAAAATGTGTTCGTATAATATTATTGAAAGCATCCAACTCAACTAACTTCATTTCGTCTTTAAAATTTAAATGAACCGAGATGTTACAATTAAAAACTCCAGAAATTAGAATATTTGAGTACCGAACAGCAATATTGGATAATTCCAAGAAGAACGTTTCGGAGTTTATGTTTTAATTTGGTCTGTAAACATTTCCAAGCAATAATTTTTCATAATTGTTATATAATTCCAAAAAAAAAGATGTAAATTGTTTCTCCCTCCCTTGATTTGGGCCTAAATACATTGCACATTATTTTTTTACTAATATCGCAACTCCAGGGACTTTGCTTTATCTTTTTTGACCTTTTTTGTCTGACGATCATCTCTAAAAGGTCTATATCCCCGTAATTTTTAGGTTTCATCATTAATTCCATCATTAAACCATGTTTCGGAAATACATACCCCCGTCAACATTTGAGGGTTCAAAGATTGTATCGAAACTCTTCAATTTTATTTTTTAAGCTTTATGCGTTTATATGTGCGATATTAACACCAATTTTCAACTTAGTAAATATTCTGATCATGTATTGTCTTTGGGAATCACCCTCAACAAATCACCAACTATTCGCATGATTCTCCATCATGCACGGTGCAGACAACAACGCAAGCGGTAAATTTTAATGTTTCAATAATGCTGGTACATATGATATGATTAATTAAATAAAAGTGTAAATTTAATTTGCTTAAAAGTATAGAATAAGGGGTTAAATTATTAAATGTAGTTTTTAAGACCAAATATTAGTTTAAAGTAAGCAACAAAATTATTTGATAATTCATCTCTAAAAGTGAAATTATAATTACTTTGCGAACGAAATAAACTATAAATGTCATTAATACTGGCGACTGGGTTTTGTATTCCTATTTACCTTAGCATACATAATACCTCGCAGCGAAAACAGATGAAAGTTTTTTATCCTTCCAGAGTTTTATAGGTTCAATGAGCTTGAAATATTCACTTAATTTTCTATTTTGTGATTATTATTTCGAAGTTGCGAAATATTAACACATTATGTTAACTTATATTCTACTTAATTCGTTTTTAGCGAAAAAACATTCGCTTTCATCAAAATTATCCGAAAATTCAATCTGATAAATAAACATTTTAGACGTTATTTTTAAATTTAACTCTCACTTCAAACTACTAAAACTTTGTTGGCATTGATAAAGGCCAGTTCACATAAACACACAAGGGAGTTTTACATTGCAGAAATGTGTTGTATAATGTATTAATGTATGTGAACTCAATTCGTTATAAAGGGTGATTTTTTAAGAGCTTTCTGATTTGATTTAAAAAAAAAAAACACATACAATTTAGAGAAATGTATGAAATCTTTATTTGAGTCAATAAAGCGATCAATATAATTCAGTGTTTAAATATGATTGCATGTAAATGATGACCGCGACTACGGCTCAAATGGTTCACACGCTGGGTCCCATTTTGGTATATTCTCTCCACCATATATGGACATGAGCCATAACAAAGCCCGACAAAAAATGGTCTAAAGGCGTTAAATCTCACGATCTAGGTGGCCAATTAACCGGCCCCAAACGTGAAAAAAACTGTTCACCGAACTCGCCTCTCAATTGGGAAATTGTTTCGCGTGCTGTGTAGCATGTGGCTTCGTCTTGTTGAAACCACATGTCACCCAAGTCCAGCTCTTCCATTTTGGGCAAAAAAAAATTGTATTCATTGCACGTTAGCGCTCACCATTCACTGTAACGTTCCTGCCTTCGTCGTCTTTGAAAACGTACGGCCCATTATCCACACCAAACAGTGCATTTTTCGGGATCAATTGGCAGTTCTTGCAATGCGGCAATTTTGTTTGTTCACGTATCGATTCAACCAAAACGAGCTTCGTCGCTGAACTCAATTTTCCGATAAAAATGTGGATCTTCATCCAACTTTGCCAGCTCCCATTCACCAAAAGTTAGTCGTTGCGGTAGGTAGTGTGGCTTCAATTCTTGCAACAGCTGTATTTTAAACGGTTTTTGCTTCTGCAAAATTTTCCACGTGGTTGAGTAACTGAGGCCCAATTGCTGCGACCGGCGCCGAATCGATAATTCACGGTCATCAACAACACTGGCGGATACAGCTGCGATATTTTGCTCTGTCCGCACGCTACGTATGCGTGTTGGTGGTTTAATGTCCAATAATGCAAATTTGGTGCGAAATTTAGTCACAATATTCCGAACAGCCTCCTCAGAAGGTCGCCCAAACTGACCATAATTGGAAGAAGTGCACGATGCACTTTCTTAACCGAGCATGAATTTTGATAATAAAATTCAATAATCTGCAAGCGCTGTTCGGTTGGTAGTCGATTCATGGTAAAATTATAGACCAACCTGAACATGTTTAACAGTAACATGTGACACGAAAATAGCTGAGCTGTTAAAAAATCACTCTTTATATAATATATTAAATTTAAAATCATAGTCCATTCTGTTTAAATGTTGTAAAAACGAACCGATATTGCTTTCAATTTTGGAAATTTTTGCAAATAATTTATCAAAAAAATGTAATTTTTTACAAAAAGTTTTTTGCAAGTGTTTTTTTTTTAACTGAAGCTAACTCTAAAATTCTTAGTTCATATTCGTGATCTGCGTCCCTAAGACATTTACAAATTATAGGTCGCAACTCCGACACATCAACCTCTACAACCTCCGACACATCAACCGTACAGTCATGATCTTTCAGTTAAAGGATTTTTTCAATTATATTTTCTAAATTTAAGATAATTTCATGTCGTTACTCACTTGTATTACAAATCTCACGTTAAGAGAATAAAATATGTCCAGGCAAAAGAATAGAGTCCTTTTTTTAAGAATATGTTAGATTAACAACAGCTACGTAAAAGTTATAAATTTTATTGAAGGAATTTACTTTTTTTATATTTATGTATTTTAAATTTTTAAATATTTGACTTCTGGTCCTGTTTAATTTTTATTTAAAACTCGAACGAAAAACTTTCAACACAATAGCTTTGTTTTTTTATTGTCTTTTTAGTTATTTAAAAACTTTTTTGTTTTGATCGCAAAATAATTGTTAAAAATAAATATTAATAGAGATATAACGTAAAGCTTCAAAATGAATTGAGTCTGTATTTATCGGAAAAGTATTGGTCGGGAGTATATATTAACATATTTAACGAAAATAAAATAAATAAAACGTCTAGCAAATAATTTTTGTTAAGAATTTAAAAACAAACAATAGCAATTATATTTCGTATTATTATTTTAAAAATAAAAATTATATAAAAATTATTTTAAAAAAATCAATAAATAACAAATAAATAGATTATAAGATTATAAGATGAAAACCAGAAAAATTATGTGAATGGAAAAGAAAACCATTACAGAAAATTGTAAATTTTTATCATACGTTTAATGAACATTTTATATAAAATCATACAGAATTATTCTCAAATATAAACTAAAATAGTGCTTATTTAAACCATTTTTTGTTTACTTTTTTAAATCGTAATGTTTAAAAAATTATTGTTTTTGTATCTCGTCGGAGTCTCAATCTAACGATCGGGAGTTATATAATCAGTTACTTAGTTGTGAAAACCAATAATATTTTGGATTCCATTTTTGTCTCATGTTATATTCCTTTTTGATACTCCAATTAGAGAATTATAACGAACATGATTGGACATTAGTGTTTTATTTAATTAATTTACGTACAGTTACGTACTTGTTTTTAAATACAAATATAAGCATGATAGATCTTGCACAATCATGTTTGCTAACATATTCGCATACGAATATTGCATACAAGAGAATATAGAATACAAATTCGTGACAGATCTTTAATGTGCATTCACAATCACGCTCTTATAGTTAAACGCTTTTTTCAATTATATTTTCAGAAATTTGGTTATTCTAAGATTTTTTAATATTTGAAAGTTATTATTGAAATATGATTACTACTAACTACAGGGACTCACAGCTTATTTCGTGTGAGACCATATTTTTACTTCTTATTGAAGAAAAAAAAACATCAACAATGCAATTTAACAAAATATTTTTTTTTAACATTTTATTATCTGTTTACTTCTTCATGTAACAAGACAAAAACGATATTTGAAAAATGTTTCAAAAAAGAAAAAATATAACAAAATCAAAAATTCATACAAAAGCAAAGTCACAGCTTATTTCTTACTTAAATTTAAAAACAATTCTTACCTAAAAATTAAAAAAAAGGTGAATTAATATTTTTGGGGTAACGTTTTTGCTTTATCATACTTCTTAAGCGAGAATTCATCGAAGAAACCAATTTTTTCGTGTAATCCGGGGAAATCTTATACCATTCAAGGTCGTTTATGTTGGATATGTTATAAACTCTGATTTTTGTTTCAATCAGATGCCAGAAATTTCCAATTACATTTATCTCTTTTGATTTGGGTGGCGTTTTGAGCACATGTGGACAATTCCACATCAACCATGTTTGGACTACACCCCACTTGTGCTTGAGGTCGTTGTCTTGATAGAAGCTGAAATTCTCTCCTATGCCCAATTTTTCCGCGCTCTGAAGAAAATTTGCCTTCAAAATATTTAGGTATTGAATTTTGTCCATATTTCCTTCAATAAAGTCCAAACTTCCAATTTCTGATTCCGACATACACCCCAAAACCATCACATGACCACCGCCATGGTTTACAGTACCACGTACATTTTGAGTTTAGAGCTCCGTATTTGGTTTCCTCAGCAAGCAAACCTTTCCGCAAACACATTGTTGGTGTTTTTTTTTTTTCATAAGAAGTAAAAATATTGTCTCACACTAAATAATCTGTGAGTCACTGTATTTACATCGTGCAAACAATACAATCGTTGAAATAGTTGACAGCAATTATTAAAAATATTATTTGTATAAAGTTGTAAATAAATAACTATAAATAAAAAGTAATATTTATAAATCATTATAAAATTAATTAAAAACTATCAAAACAGTCGCAAGATAATTTTTAAAAATAATTATAAAAATAAATATTAAATAAAAATTTAAAATTAAAAAAATAGGTTTTTTTTTAGTACAGTTATTGCTAAACAAAATTTACTTTGGGCTTCTGACTACAAATAAAACTTAACGTCTATGCCCTGCTCATTACAAATAACAAAATAATACACTTACAATACTATATATAGTTAAAAACAAATTAAATTTCACTTGAAAAAACGACGGCTTACATTTCATTAAAGTCAACTAACATTGTTATCTGTTTACTATTAAAAAAATTAACCACAGTTGTGATTGTAAAAAATAAACAAATATTTATTTGTATTGTTTTTTTTTAAATAAAAAAAAAACTACCATATAAAATGAATGTAAAATCATAATACAGTAATTTTATGTGGTTTGTTTTTTTTTTTTAATGAACTAGTCAAAGATAAAATTTATTTTTCAATGTACTGTTTTCACTTCAAAATGAAGGTACTGTTTTACAACTCAAACAACTAAAAATATTTACAGCAGAAATTCCCTGAGGGATGTCCTAAAGCTTTTAGGACACCGGGAACAAAAATAATATTTATTATTTTTTCTTGGATTATTATTTCAACCAATTCGAAAAGAATACCATAATTTATAATATTTTTTCACAAAGTTTAGCTTTTTTAAGTACAAACATATTTTGTTTGGTATTAAATTTGGGAATAAAGCCATTGTTTGTTTTCGTTTATATAGAGTAACATCAAAATTATTTATGTTTTCTTTATTTAACTTTAATATACAAATGTACTTTATCATATTTAACTTTCATTGACTTTTGTGAAATAAACTTTTCAATAAAAACTAATAAAATTAAATGTGAAAAACAAAACTGAAAGCCATTTTTAATACCCCAAAAGCACACAATAACCATTACTACTTAATTCTCTAATGCATAATTAGTATTACTTTACTTTAGCCAAGTCACAAAATATATACAAAATAAACTTTTATAGTTCAACACAACAACGGATATTTATATGAATTCAAAAGTTAAATCTTCAACATACATATCTACAAATGAAAATATAATATAAAGTTTATATCGTCATCATTACAGTGTGCTGCAGCATTAAAACGGTTCAAGTGTTGGGCTGGAGGAAATCATTGATAAGGAATTGTAAATACACACAGAAAAATAAAGTGCCAACCGAATTGAAAAGTGTATTTTAATGGTATAAATTCAGATAGTATAGCGATATTTACACAAGATGTCTTAATATTTTGGGTGTTTCAAGTAAAATTCAGTTTAATTCACCGATCTTCGTTGTGAACACTAATATTGAGTTATACCAACCGACTGAAACTCGTAATAACCGCATTTGAGTCGTAGTAAGCGAATTTCAGTAGGCAAATACCTAAATTTTTCTCTGTGTGTACTCTTTGTTGAAAAATAATTTGAACTTATGCAATAAAAACAATATTTTAGCTATGTTCACGTCAAATTCAAATGTTGAATTAAATCAATTGTATAACTTTGTAAAACTATTAAAATAGTATACTCGAATAAAAAAGTTCATATTGTATTCTTTTCAATCTCAGTGTATGTACTTTAGGGTGCTCATTAAAAATTGATTTGTCATTACACCCCCAGTTGCAGACACGTAGCTAGGAATTTCTTTCGTGGAGGGCTTTTTCAATTTTTTTTTTTTTGATTATATATTTTTTTTGTAACCCGGGAAAACTTATAAAAATAGGGTTATAACTGTTCTTAAATTCTTACCTCCAGCATGTAATGGGCAATAATGTATTAATAATTGAAATCGCTTTTTCAGGCCATTTTAATACAAAAACCTCCCGCATAGAGTGCATTTCCTTAAAATGCATTTTTCTCAAGTTTTTAACATTAAAGTTGTACTAGTTGACCAATAATACTGCACAACATATCCTAAATAACTTTTTACTTATTTGGTCGCTATTTTGCGAATTTGTATAGCGAAACCACGCTTTAATCTGTTTTTTTTTTTTAAATCTGCGAAACACGTAAAATTTGAAAACGTTTGTGTCCTTTAAGTTGGATATGTATCGTTATTGTATAATTACGTTAAAATTTAAGCTAACTATTAATTACAAAAAGAGGATTATGCGGAAACCTTTTTAAAAATCGCGAAAAGATAAAATTGCGTTATTTTATATTTTATATTTTTACGTTTTAGCTTTTTGTTTTTTATTCATGAAAATCTATTTTAAAAAGTTATAATATTCCAAAAACAAAGAAATTTTATACTTTTTAGACGAACTCTTGCAATTATGTTATAAAAATATTAATCGACATCTACAAAAAAGTAATTTTAAAAAAACCTTTTATGAACAACACGTTTCTGCAGTTTTATCAAATTTGTGCATCATTTTTGATCCCATACCTAAATAATTTTGGGTATATTATAGAAATAAATGCAAAAATCAATAATTTTTGAAATTTTCGAATTTTTGGAAGTTTTAATAAAAAATACAGTTTTTTGTTTTAAGGATCATCTTAACCTATGCCAATTTTAGTAGTTGGACAATTTTAAAACGCTTGTAGTTAAAAAAATATTTTTTTTTTTTTTTTTAATTATTTTCATTTATAACACAGCATAGACCATAAATTATTAATTCAATTTTTGTAGACAGCCGCGATTTTCTATTTGGCGTATTTTATGTTTGATACCCCCAATCATGCTTGGGATGATGTCATGTAAATTTGTTTACTCTGCTTTTTAATTTTTTCTACAATTCTTCAGTGCATTTGACTTCCCAACCATTTGCATATACTTTTTGCATAAAATACCCCAAAAATCCTAAATTTGACGTGCTTTTGGGATGTCTGGAGGATTTGCGTATTTCGGTACAAAAGGTATATATTTTGCATTAAACCATTCTAAAGCCTTTTTGGCATAATGAGAGCTTGCTAAAGCTGGCCAAAATAATATGACATTAAACATAATTTTTATTTTTAATAAAAATTATAACAAACTTATTATTATAGACATTTTTTCATAAACAGTTTTGTTTGCATTTTGAAAAAAAGATGCCTACTTAGCAGAAATTTATATTTGAATTAAACCATTTACTTAGTTGGCATAGGTTAGTATATATGTATGTGATTTTGTTATTGTTCCTTCCATTTACATTGCACTAACTATATGACACCAGCCAACTAAATAGTCATCATCGTCACCATCATCGACATGATCTACTTTGTAAAAGCGGTATGCAAGTAGTAGCGATGTTCATCGTCATCATCATCATATCATGCATTATGCGTTGGTTGGCTTAATACGAAAAAGCAGAAAAAGTTTAACACAACACTAACAAAGTTTATTTTAAAAAATAAAAATAGTATGTTTTTATCTAAAATGCAGACGTTGCAGCTATTTTATTGCGGTTTTTACAGCTTGAAAACTTTTTAAAACTCACACATATTCAGACATGTGCACATATACCACTAACAAGTTACAATATTATAGAAAAAACGATTTTTGTCTTGTCTAACTTACTGTGGATAAGTACACTTAGAATACTATGTAGGTAAAAACCATTGAAAATGTAGTTAAAAACAAATGAAATTTCACATGAAAAAATGACGAATTACATTTTAATATATTCAACTAACATTGTCATTTGTTTTATACTCTTCAATAAATTAACCACAATTAGAAAAGTTAAGGTTAAGAGTAAGAATATACGATTTTGTCTAAAAATTATATACACTATTAATTTTCAAATCAGACTAGACTAGTTTCTGCCTTTTTTAGAGGACAGGAGTCGTCAGTGATTGTCCATGTAAATTGCATTATTATTTTTATCTTATAATTGTCAGATTGTCTCTATATGATAAATTTTCCAACAATATGCTGGCTGTAAGAATAGGACCTTCGTTTCTTCTTACATTACACACGTATCAATACCAAGTCATTGCCGCTTAACGATCACACTCAAGTATGGCCTCGAATAAAATCCAGTTAAATTTAAGTTTTCTTTTCTGTTAGCGTTTCTGTTATTGTATATTATACAAACACTAACAAACAAAAACATTTAGATTTTAGTTTATTTTCTAATCTCCTCATACTCCATTTTACAACTTTAACGGATTGACGTATGGTTTTTACATTCAGGGTAGCCAACTTTACTTTTATGTTGAGACATCGCCACAGTGCAAATTTTGTAATGTATTTTAAAACAGTGTTATTTTAACCTCATATAGACAGTCGCAATTTATTCTTAATTAATATGCATTTGACAAATGTAATTGAAAACAAAAAATAAACAATCTACCCCATTTTGCAAACGGATTTCTGAAAATTTAAAAAATTGACAAAAGAGTTAAAATGTTAAGAAAAATGTATGAAACGTTGAACTACATCTGAAATTGCATTTAAAATAAATCTTTATTCGTTTTAAATATAAAAAAGATTGTCTAAAAAATGTTCAGTAGAAAACAAATAAAAACTTTAGAAAAAAGGTAAAAACTTAATTTTTCTTGTACGATTTCTGGCCATTTTCAATTTCAATATTAAAAAAATTGTAATTTTTTTGCGCTTTACACAGGCATTTTTTTTAATATTAAAAAAAAGTGAAAGTTTCTTAACTAAGAAAAAAAAAGTTGCTCTTAAAAGACGAACTTTCAATTTTGAATTAGTTTTGTAAAGAAAAGTGACTGTAACAATTGCTCTATTTATTATAAAAAAATTTCGAAGACCTTAAATTGGTAATATTTTAGCTAGGAATATGAAATGGTAGGTACGTGTAAAGTTCTGTATTAGTTTATTATAAATTTATATATCATAATTCTTTAGCTTTTGCCTTTCCTGATTTCATCATATACGACACAGTGAAACAAAATGGAAGCTGTCTGTAAGTGTGTGCTGTCTTATATTTGTAAAATCTTCGTTGAATTTATGACCGCTTAACCGTACGATGCATACCCAGCTTGTTCTACGAGAACACACACCCGGGATACGTTTGATCCTACTAGCTTATTTTGGCTTTTTATAATGTTTAAATGGTCCAATTTCATTATATTTTTTAAGTGCGTATATTAATATTTTACAAATGTTTAAGTTTTTGTTTTATGCTAATCTTCTAACTGGTTCAAGGACATATCGGCAAAAAAGATCACGGACATGGGATAGACAAATGTTGTGTGTGTTTACGTAGGTGTCGACTTTGGAAGCTCGTATCCACTGAACTGAATTGGATCAAATAATCTTTAAAAGATTAGAAATTACTTATATTTTCTAGATCCGAAATCTCTATGCCCTAAGTTAAGCCGTTCCTGAGTTACAGCACTGCAAAGTTGCAAGTGGATACATTTGTACCAGGGTGTGTTTTTTAGGGTTAAGTGTTAAAGGGCATTACTACATCAACACAATCGATTGCAGAACAGGAAACACGAAGGTTTGTAGTGGATGGTAATTAGATTTATACAGTTTATGAAAAAATTTCTTTCATTTATGAACTTTTTTTTCTGAGTATATTATTTGGGGAAAGAAAATTTGGAAAAGTTTCCCGGAAAATTGGAACATTCGTAGCATGTTGAATAAATTGAAAATACGTTTCTTCATGCATTTTTGTACAACTCGAGGCCATGACCCACGACTCGAACGATGGTTATTCATTTTTGCAAGTGGATAAATTTGTACCCGGGTGTGTGTTATAGGGCTAAGTATTAAAAGGCATTACTACATCAACACAATCGATTGCAGAACAGGAAACACGAAGGTTTGTAGAGGATGTTAATTAGATTTATTCAGTTTATGAAAAAATTTCTTTCATTTATAAACTTTTTTTTTCTGTGTATATTAATTGGGGAAAGAAAAATTGGAAAAGTTGCCCGGAAAATTGGAACATTCGTTGCATTTTGAATAAATTTAAATTATGTTTCTTTATGAATTTTTTGTACAACTCGAGGCAATAACAAACGACTCGAACGATGGTTATTTGTTTTGTTTGCCTTTGCCGTGAAAAATATCTATAAAAGACAATTAGGTTGCAAAATCGGAAACTTTGCACAAAGTTCAAAAATATAAACTTTTGTATGCATTCTTGTTGACAAAAACTAACGCTACGAATGACATTATTTGAGTTTTGTAGCAATATTGTTCTGAGACAACCGATATATATAATCAAGAAAAACATTTTTGGTGCTTTTGGGTTGGAGATTTTTCCGACGAGGCGTTTAATTATAATATTAGCTATAAATTCAGTAAAATAATAAAATAAAATCCCAAAAATTCCTTGGGTAGGAATTAAATCCGGATAGGGACACGCCTACAGCAGATTGTTTTTCACAATTTGTTAAATAAGTTTTGGGACTTTAGCACATTTAATTACTATAAATACTACACTATATATTATCAGATTATGAAATGTAAAAAGAGAGATATTGTCGGGAATTCCAGCCATCAACCCGCGTTGCTGCTGTTCTTCACTATTGTTTTGTTAAGAGATATCACAAAAACCCACCGAACGGTAGAGAATATGCAATATTTGTCGAGTAATATTATATAATAATTCCAATAACATTTGAGAAAACTCATTCGTACTGTCAACCGAATTTGTTGCGATAACAGAAATTTAGTTAAGAAGAACAATTATGACCCTAACAAAACAATTTCAGTTGCTTTGATTACAAGTCGGTACACATAACCAAAAAAATCGGTTGCTGCAAAATATTGGATTGGCAACGAATTATTTGTGATATCATTACGTTAGTCTTGCACATTGTTTATAACCGACTGGACTACATGACGTATGAGTAATAATTAAATATCACTCATACTACATGTTGTACCCCATAACCTTTATTTTTAAAAGTAATCGTGATTTAAAAGAAAAATTTTAATGTATCGGTGCAATTGCACGGAAAAAAATCTCTCCGTTATAATTGTTTAAATAGCATTTATATACAAGGCACTCAGCTTCATACCAATACACATACCCATTTTATGAAACAGTGAAGCATAAACATGCTCTGCTGATTGTGAAAAGCCGATTGTGATCATCACTCAGGGTATAGTTTGAAAAGCATTGCTTTAAAATAATATAATTAATAACTAAATAAATGTTTGATATCACCAAAATAGAGTTTATATTAATTTATGTCATATCTACACTCAAAAAAAAAAAAATAAGTTAGTAAGACGTCTTGAAAATCAAGTATACTATTTATCAGCAAATGTTTTTGCAGAAATTGTGTTTTTAGCACTTAACTGATTTGAACTAATGTTTTACTTCTATTTTACTAATGTTTTTCTAATATATTTTGCTAAAAAAAATGTACTGATAAGCACATTAAAAGATATACGCAGAATCAAGTAGATGTCGCTTCATGTCAAGATGTAGTAGAAACGAGGAAAATGATAATAAATAGTACAACTCTTGTAAGACAAGAGAAGAAGTTTGTATTTGTTTTTCATACAGAAGAACACTAATAATCTGAATACACTCAGGGAACTTCTGCTTTAAAAATATTTAGTTGGTTTGGTTGTAATACAGTTTCTTTATTTTAATGTAAATGTAAGTCATTTGTAGAACAAATAAAATTTTTATTCAAAAAAACAACTCACATCAAATGACTGTTTAGTGATTTTACATTCATTTTTTACCGTTGTTTTTTGTTATTTAAAAAAATAAAAATAAATAAATATTTGTTTATTTTTTACTACCATGTGGTTCATTTTTACTACAATTGTTAGTCATTTTTTTGGACATTAAAAAACAAATGACAATGTTAGTTGAATTTAATGAAATGTAAGTCGTCCTTTCTTTAAATGAAATTTCATTTGTTTTTGACTACAATTGCTGTCGTCTTTACCAACATAATTTCCTAAGTGTACATATGTTTATTAAATAAACTTTAATTTTATGTTGTAACCGGCTTGTCAAAGTAATTGTCTATTAATTAAACTAAAGATAAAATTAAATATTTAAATTTAATAAACATTAAATGCAAACAAATATATGTTCAGATAGACATACCAAAGCGAAAGACAAGAACGCACTTCCTAGATAATTTTTTATATTTCTTTATCTTATTGCAAAAAAGGTTGTATATTTCGACAACCATTGCTGTAAGTAGTTGAAAGATAATTTTTATATATTATATATAAATATTTCTATATATTTTCAGATATTAAATTAATTCATGTCGTCATTGTGGGAGTATGAACATTTTTATATTTTGTAACGTATTGTAAAATGATTTTAAAAAATCATAAATTTTTTTTAAAGATTTCCAACAAATAAATTAACTAAAATAAAATTTTCTACAAATTTTTTTTTTAATTTGTTTTAGTCTACTAATATCCACAAAAATTTTATTAACTTTGAGCAAGGATTTTTTAATTTTAAATCAACTAAGTGTTAGCACAACTTTTGCAGAATTGTTTCTAAAAATCGGTGTACATAAATAATGATATTCATTAGTAAGCGCACAACTTATTTTTATTTTTTTGTATATTTATTAATTTAAATTGATCCATACATAAGACTAAAAGTCTTATTTTGCAGTATGGAACTGAGAATATGAAAAATTATAAGATCATTAATTAAATTATAATTTAATAGTAAATTCCAATTTTTGTATAGAAAACAAAAAAACAATTGAAACTAAACAAAAAGAAGAAAAAAAAATTTAAATAATTTAAACATATGTATTATAATATCAAATAATTATGATTCGTGCGTTACATTAAAGTTGAGAGCTATTTGGTATAGAATTTCAGAGAGATACTGCGAATATATGGAAATGCCACTCCGAAATTAAACTTTTGTATCCAAATGATCTAAGTCTTTTTCCCCTGCTTATATCTGAAATACAAAGTTTGCTGTACAGATGACTTAACTGACACTTCAGATAATAAAAATAAAATAATATTTTTATAAAAATAAAGAAAAATTGGCTTGTAAAAACAAAATATTTTATAAGCATTTCATTTCATTTGTGTGTCAAATATAACTATACAACATAGATGAGTGTTGAAAAGAGATAAAATTGAGCCATGAGTAAAACAACGAAATAAACTAAAATATAGAAAAATGGTGAACTCCACCCAGAAAACAGACTCGGTAGTAGCAACCGTATTTGTTGCAAATCGAATGCTTCGGTTGTTGCTACCAAATTTTTCGGTTGCGACAACAGCCATTCGATTGAAACAACAAAAATTATGTTACGACAATCGAACCATTCGATTGGCTACAAATGCGGTTGTTACTACCGAATCTGTTTTTGTGCGTCTGTCATTTCGTTCAATTGAGTGAACAGTTTAATTGAACTAAATAGTTTACGAGCAACACAAGGCTAATCTATTTTGTTCGTGTCCTAGGTAGAAACATATCCTTCTCTTCTACCTTCAATATATTCTTCACAGTCTCACAAAATAGCTAAACTAGTTTTAAAGAAACTTCAAGAAAGAAAACACACATTAGTCGTGTATATTTATTAGTCAAGCACGACTGTAAGCGGAAAAGGAAAATTATAAATTTATATATGTACATTAGGCTGGTCCTTCGTTGTATGGGCAAAAAATAAAAATGAGATTTTGACTGTACCCCCCCCCCCCCCCCCTCTTAAAATATTTGTTAGGGTGTCAGAATACGGCACGCAAAAAATTAGAGTTCTTGCATAACGGGAAGATGTCCCGCATCGCCCTTGAAAATCGGGCCCCTTTGGAAAAATGGGCATAATTTAAAAAAAAATTACAAATTTTTTTTCTTCAAAATTAAAAAAATATCAAATATTTTTTGTGTTGGGTTTAATCATAACTACTCAGATAAAAAATATTACTTTGCCAGAAAATCGCTAACTTACCCTAACTTTGTGTCAAAAAAATTAATAAATATTTTGGGTGGTAGTGACTTTTTTGCATTTTTGAAAACTTTATTCAACTAAAATCAAAAATCTAGTGTTTGCTGTCGAGTATTTCATTAAACACATCTCAAGTATTAAATAAGCCAAGTACTGTGGATATCCGTTGGCAAAATTTTTTTTAGAGCATTTTGATTCAAGGTTTTTCAAGTTTTTTTTTTTATTTTATACATTTTTACTTTAAAACAAGGTTTTAATAATATTTCATCAATATATATATATATATATATATATATATATATATGCTATATGCTCTTTTATATGATTGTAATAACTTTATTATAAAATACTATTTTTTCTGTTGATAGTAAACCCATGTTAACCGGGGGTCAAATATGACCCACGTAAGAAAAATGCAGCTTTGTGGCAAAATTTCTAAATAAAATAAAAAAAGGAATAATTCAATTTATATTTATTCTAAAAAATTTTCGCTAACCGTTTCTAGTCTTCGAGTAGGTCAATTTAGTAAAAATTAGAACTTAAAACTTTTCCACAATAATAATTTTGAGAGAAAAAAATTGACACTATTAAATTAAAAATACGTTTTTCAAAAATACTCCTGAATATGTACAAAAAAATCAATTTAAATATTAATACAAATATCTGAATTTATACTAAATAATTAGTTTTAATTAATTTTAAAATGTAAATAAATTAAAATTCGAAAAATAAACAAAAATTAATTTTATGTCATCTTTGTGATTTTTGACTTTTTAAAATACGAGGGTCAATTGTTACCCCATGAAAACACAGGTTAACTATGAACACGAAAAATTATAATTTATAAAAAAGTAATTACAATTATATAAAATAGCATACACAATAACATTGATGAAATATTACAAAAATCTTGTTAAAAAAAAGTCTATACAAATTTAAAAAAACGTTGAAATCCGCTAGAATCAAAATGCTCTACCAAAAATTTTTCCCAACGGATATCCGTAAAACTTATGTTATTTAATATTTGGGATGTGTTTAATAAAACATGTGACAGCAAGAACTAGTTCTTTGGTTTTTGTTAAATAAAATTTTCAAAAATGTAAAAAAGTAACTTTTAGGTACACCCCAAATATATGTGCATTTTTTTGACTCCAAGTTAGAATAAGTTAGCGATTTTCTGGGAAAGTAATATTTTTATCTGAATAGTTGTTATTGAACCCAACACAAAAATTATATTACATTTTTAAATTTAGACAATTTTTTTTTTTTTTTATATTTGGTAAAATTTTCCAAGGAGGCCTGATATTCAAGGGTGATGCGGGAGACATTCCCGTTATACTAGCACTCTAATTTTTTGCATGGTGAGTTTTTGTACCCAAACAAATATTTTAAGAGGGGGTCAGCCCCAAAAATCGCAAGTTGAAAAATAAGGGCCACCCTAATGTACATACTCTTTTTTAAAAGACATTATTAAACAATTGTTTAATAACATATTTTTCATATTTAATTTTTTATCGTATTACAGTGTATATAATTTTTAAAGCAAATTAGTTAATGCATAAACATATTATGAATGTTTTTTCTGTGACAAAAGCAATCATGATCGAAATTGATGAAATATTTTAAAACTGCAAATAAACCCATTTTACAGCAGTTGAGTCCGTGGCTTTTCAAACTTCCCTCGTAGTTATATGAAATGTAACACTTCTCCCATCAAGTACCACCTGTTAGTAGAGCAAGTTTCGTCATTTACTTTGCGTTTAACAGCTGTTCGAAACATACAACCTCGTGCATTTTTTTAAAAATTAAAAACAGGGAATTTCAAGGAAAATCTTGATAAATACTATGGGGACTCTGCACCATCGATTTCAATGGTAAAACTGTGGTTTACTGGCTTTCGTTGTGGTCGCACAAGTAGAAATGACGCTGAACTTTCTGGACGGCCAATTGAGGTTAATACACCCGAAAATGGCGAAAAAATCCACGATATAGTGTTGGCCGATCGAAGAGTAAATATGCGTGAGATTGTTGATGCCATAGGCCTTTCATATGGCAGTGTGGTTTCGATTTTAAATGATCAGTTGGGTTTAAGAAAGCTGTCTAAAAGATGGGTGCCGCGTTTGCCCTCAATTGACAATAAACGTAATCGTGGCCAATAAGGTGATGGCAAAAGTTTTTTTGGGAATCACGCTGGATAATCCACAGCGATTACCTTCAAAAGGGAAAAACAATAAACGGCAAAAATTATGCCAACTTATTAGACCGATTTAACGAGAATTTAAAAAAAGGACCCCATATTTCCATGAAATGCCTATTTTATGGACCTCGAAAAATCCTATTTTTGGGAAGGGATACAAAAAGTGGAGAAACGTTGGACTAAGTGTATTGAGCTAAAAGGAGATTATGTTGAAAAATAATTTTTTTGTTGCTAAAAAACTGTTCATTCAAAAAGTCACGGACTTATTGATCCGCCCTCGTAGATCTCATTCAGAATTTTTGTTTATATCAGTTGTATTTTACTCTTTTCATAGCCACCTAAATTAATTAAAAAATCATCTTATAAACTGAACAAAATGTAATGCGTCATTAATGATTTTAATATACCTGTAAATATGCAACACATTATATTCATTTTCAAGCTGCCAATCTTCCACAGAACCCTTTCAATTTTGAGTACGTTAGTCACCTAGATGTTCTCAAAAGCTGACTATCCATTAAATTAAAAGCCACAGGTATTGATGGTATTCACCCTGCCTTCCTTAAAATTATTCTTCCGTCGCTATTACCTCAAATCACACACATTTTTAATAAAATTATCATGACAGGCACTTTTCCACTAAGATGGAAACAGGCGAAAATTCTTCCAATACCCAAATCATCAACTGAATATCGGCCTTTAGCTATATTACCTTTTCTTTCAAAGGCATTTGAAAAACTTTTACACAATCAGATAACTAATTATATTAATGACAATAATTTGCTAACCGATAAACAATCTGGGTTTCGGGCCAAACATAGCTGTATAACTGCTCTAACTGATGTAGCAGAAGATCTCAGAAAGGAAATTGATGATGGCTGCGTCGCATTTTTAGTGTTATTGGATCATTCGAAGGCCTTTGATACCGTTGACCATACAATTTTAATTCAAAAACTTGAGAAAATGATGAATTTTTCTTCAACAGCTATCAAATTGATTAATTCATATCTTAGGGATAGAGTACAGTGTGTTGAAACTAATGCTTCAACAATCTCAACTTTTCTTCCAGTTGTTAGGGGTGTTCCACAGGGCCCTATTTTTGGGCCCTCTCCTTTTCTCTATTTACGCAAACGGTCTCCCTGAACAGTTGCTCCACTGTAACATTAGGATGTATGCCGATGACGTCCAATTGTATATAAGTAACAAATAGGGACTAATTGAGGAATGTACTGCAAGGCTAAATGAATATCAAAATGTATTGTAATGCGAAAAAGAACACAAAAAGTTGTTGTTACTCCCAACGTTGTTACTCCCAATGTTGTTACTCCCAACTCAAAACTGCTCTCCATTAAAAATTAGGTTACTACTTGCAAAGGCATACTTGATTCCAATTCTAACCTACGGATGTGAGACTTTTGCAAGTTGTGATGCTACAAGTAAATCTAGATTAAATGTAACATATAACAACATTGCAAGGTACATTTATGGTGTCAGAATCTTTGATAATAATGGTAGTTACATTAATATTACTCCATATTCAAAACAAATTTTTGGTGTGCAGTTTGAAGACCTACTGAAAATAAGGACTCTTGTATTTCTACACAAAATTATTACCACTCGTGAGCCACTTCATTTGTTTAACCGTTTGAGATTTAGTCGACTAAGAAGAAACAGAAATATTATTCAAATCAGACATCACACATTAATATCCGAATGGCAATTTCTTATAACTGCAATACGTCTTTGGAATAATATTCCTCCAACAATTAAAGAAACCAGCAATGCTTTACATTTTAGAAAGAAAATTTTTAAACATTATTCGTAGATAACATGTTTGTATGTTTATATAGTTCGATATAGTTCACAATGATTTCATTGTTAATAAATAAATTTATTTATATTTATGTAATTTTTTATGTTTTGTTAAATTCTTTTTTTCTTTGCTTGTATAGTTTATATATTCATTTCAATTTTAATTTTTACATTCTTATTTTAAATGTTTACATTATTATTTATTACAATTTATTTTTAACTACACCTAGATTTAAGTTTTTTTTTTTTCTCCCAATCATAATAACATCATAAGATTTCTACTGTTTAAGACGTATGTTTTGTTGTAGAAGTAACCATATTAAATAAATAAATAACAAATAAAATGATATTCAAAATAATTTTCTATTATAATAAATACATTCATTCTAATTATAAAGAAAACATATCGCAAGGTTTTTGGAACATATTTTATGAAATCCATAAAATTTTATGAAAAATGTTTTTAGTACATATTTTTTAAACATTTTTTGTTATATTCTTGTTCTTCTACTTCTAAAACATGTGTAAAATTACAATAGAAAAAGTAAACAACTTTCTCATTTGTACTAATTACACAGGCCTACAAAAAAAAATTTTTTGTTTTTTGCCGCTAATTCTATGTTATAATTTGATTAATTAGTCCGCAAGACGTCATGGTTAGCTGTCAAAATCGCGAAGCTACGTTCAGGTTTGTATCGATCGGTCATAACCTAAAAAATATATTTTATTATACTTAATGTCATTATAGTCAATTATTTTCTTTGATTAAATGATAATATCGATATGCCGTCGTCGAGAAGGTGTTGTGTAAATAATCCAAATACATTTTGTTATATTTGTGGTGAATATGTAGTAAAAAAGTTTGTTTTTTTAATAAATTTATTAAATGTTATTTAATTTATTTATTCCTTGCGAAATCTCGAAAACTACACGTAGCATTAAAAAAGTAAGTATCAATTTTTTATCAGTGTACCGAGCGTACTTGAAATCTGTTTTATTTTTAGCGGAACCAAAATCATTGTAGGCCTGTGTTATGTACTATTTTTATACTAATTTTATACTATTTTTATACTATTTTTATACTAAATTAATTTCCCTAATATTAAGTACAAAATTGATTTAGTACAAAATTGATTTAGTACAAAATTGATTTTAGCAAATCGATTTCCATTAAGAGTTTAGTAAAATTTTACTACATTGTAGTAACTTTTACAATTCTGTTTACTACTTTTACTTTACTAAAGTAAAGTAAAAATAGATTGTTTTGCTAAAAACGATCTGCTGGCCTAATGTTAACACATTTTCTGTAACAATTACAGTTTTATCTGTAACTGTTACAGACTCTTTTATTTGAGTGTACACTCAGGGAACATCTGCTTTAAAAATATGTAGTTGTTTGGGTTGTAATACAGTTTCTTTATTTTTAATGTAAATGTCATTCATTTGTAGAACAAATCAAAATATTTACTAACCGTGTAGTTCACTTAAAAAAACAACTCACATCAAATGACTGTTTTATGATTTTACATTAATTTTTTACAGGTGTTTTTTGTTATTTAAAAAAATAAAAAAAAAAATTTTTGTTTCTTTTTTACTACCATGTGGTTAATTTTTACTACAATTGTTAGTCATTTTTTGAACATTAAAAGCAAATGACAATGTTAGTTGAATTTAATGAAATGTAAGTCGTTCCTTTTTTTAAGTGAAATTTCATTTGTTTTCAACTACAATTGCAGTGGTCTTTACCTACATAAGTGTAGTCATGATACAATTTAGTAGTTTACACGAGCAAATATTTAATAATTTGCGTCCGAGCGAAAAAACGCTTTAATAAAATAAACTTTTTCTTACTAATATAAAAACTTTTGAACTATTCATTAGACTGCGTAAATATTTGATTAGCTCGATTAATTATTTAGCAATAGAATTAGCGGAAAACGAAAAAAAAAAACTCTTAACTACGACTTTCGTATTAATCATTGGGAATCAAATATGTGCCATAAATATTATTTAGATTTATTGCATTTGCACATTTTTGTACATAAAAAACAGCATGAAGATGCGTCAAACATGAAAGTTATTTTTTGCGGAAAACTGTACTATACATCAAAAAATAAAGTACGCCATTGTAATCAGCATGTCCAAAATATATAAAATTAATGGTCGGAACCTTAGTAATTTTTTGATATCATGCCGTGTTATTTTACATTTAATATTTAGTTATTTTAATGTTGGAAAATACTGCAAAATAACTGACACTACAACCATAAAAATCGTCAAATTATTGTTTTACATATTCTCTATATGATCCCTAAAAATCACATCGTTAAGAAATATGAACCTTGTTTATAATCGGGACGCCCTATTATCCATATTTTTTCAAAAACAATAATATTTTTTTTAACAATAGTAAAAAAAAATTTTGTTTTCTCTAAAATTGAACATTCCCTTAAACAATTTTTTAAATTACCTACTAGGCGTATGTGTGATATTTAGAGCATTCAAATATTTTCCCATCACTCATACGTACAGTGTTTCCATTAGCACTTTTTTGAACAAATTACATTTTCTCAATTCTTGACCGTTTTCAAAAATTCTTTTTTTGCATATTTCATAGTAAATTTTTCTACAAATCTGTCATTTCCTATATTTTAATTTTATATTTTTTGTATTTGAAACATTTTGTCTAACTTTTTTGTTCTAAAACAATTAAATTTACTGATATGGAAGGTATTTTAATACTCCATTAATCTATTTAAAAAATGTATATTTTTTTTAGATTTCGGTTTGTTTAGTAAACAATTTATTGTCTAAATATTGGTGTGAGCACTGGACGTGGGTTCGATGAACACCATATATTACAGAAACAACAAAAGGTATATAAAGTATTATAACAAAAAAAATACAATTTTTTTGATTTTTATACTGTGAAATATTAACTAAATACAAACAATAAATTAAAAAAAGAGAGAAGTGATGTGAAAACCGCATGCGCAAATGCATAATTTTGTGAACAGACAAAAAAATCTAACCAATTGACTAAAACTTAAAAAAAACAAAAAACGTTGCAATGATTTTAAAATCTGCAATATAAAGATAAACAAAATTTTAATTTTGTAACCCAATTTCTTAAATGTTAAGTAGAAAATAAATATCACTGAAATGTCAATAAGTGGAATGCCTGATGCGGCCAAAGCTCCAGAGAACTAAGTTACTGGTGTGGCCAAAACACCAGTGATCACCAACAGTAACATTTACAACATTAATAATTAGAGATGTCCCAATGAAAAAAGTTTATATATACTTATATACAACTTGATATCATCATACATGCTTATATGTATATATACTTATATACAACTTGATATCATCATACATGCTTATATGTGTGGCAATATATTGCGGCATATGTTCATAAATTATACTTAGTTTATTTTGTAATTTTGTAATATGGCGTAATATATCAGCATATATCATTGTATCCTATGTTATACATTAGCATATATTTTATATCTGCTCATATGAAATATATATAGATCTATATATGACCAAATATTCTACCACATATGATGTGTATATGCTACAATTAATCATACCAAAATCTATCACTTTTATATATAATTATATATGGGAAAACATATATAATTGTATATACAATGAAAAAATCTATAAGTTTTTATACTTTTTTAGCAACCTTTATAATTATAAATGAGTTTCAAAATTGAATGCCAAAAAATTAAAAACCACGTTTTTTGTTTTGTAATGATTATTATTTGTTTTTTTATTTAGTAAAGTACTAAAAAAACAACGTTATAATTATTAGATTTTAGGCAGGGCTGCCACTCAATATCTTTTCATAATAAAGGCGTGGGTACCACAGTTACATCAAGACCGAAATGGAAATTGAAAAAAGCGACTCAATTAGAGATACGTATGTTTTTGTATTTTTGATTTGCAATATATAGAAATAAAGTTAAAATAACGCTAAAACAGCGAAACACCGATTTATAACGGTATTTTGTAGACATAACAAAATTTAATTGATTGATATTAGAAGACACATGCCACTATTGGAATCGTGCTTTAAAAATGTTCACATCGGTATTGAGATAGGGCAGGCAACTATCGTTATAATGAAAATGTAGTGTTTGCTAACCTTGATTTTAAGCAACGAACACATAGACTAAACAAGAACAACATCTCAACATCTGTTAAATTTTATATGCCACCTGGTTTTAAGAGAACTAGTTTATTCGATGTTTTTTTAATGCATATTTTTTAATATATTTAAACAAAATCTTGTGTTAGTTATGCAAAACGAATGCAGAGTGTGACGGCAAAAGTCACCAAGCTTCGTTTTTGCCTACACAACAGAATATATTGCCCATTTATAATATATTTGAATTTAAATAATGGTAAAGGAAAATAAATTACAACTAATCGAGTCACCCTGTGTAACGACAGAGCAGTCTGATAGTCTGGCAACACCAACCAGATGGTACATACAGCTGACAAAAAACATCAAATAAACACTAATGTCAAACTAACTAAGATAACAAAAGATCAGTCAGTGCGTGGCCGGCAGCAGGCACAGGTCGTCGTGACAAATATCCGGAGTTCTATAAATTGGTTCCTCTATTTGAAATCGAGCTAAGTAGTGTTTTTGGGAGTTCCGGTTAGGTTCCCATAATTTTCTCTTCGGGTAATTCGCGTGTGTTTGTGAGTTCATTTTTCTCTTCGTTCCGTAGAGGTTCCCATATTTTTCTCTTCTGGTAATTCGCGTGTTTTTTTTGGGAATTCCGTTTAGGTTTATATATTTTTCTCTTCGCTCCTTTCAGATTACACCGCGTATTTAAGGGAGTTCCGGTTAAGTTCCCTCTTCGTTCGCTCAGGTGATATATGGTATTTAAGGAAGTTCCGTTCAGTTTCCCGCTTCGTTCTCTTTATGCGATATCGTGTATTTAAGGGAGGTCCGTCTAGGTTTCTCCTTCGTTTTCTTTGTCTACTACTGCTGTTTCTCTGGAATAAGTTTGAAGTAAAACACTAAAGTACCTGGAAATAAAAAAAAACAAAACCCAACGACTCGTTTCATTCCTCATTCTCTGTCACTAACAAATAAATTTTCTGTGATGAACCTAGGACCTCAACGAGCGATTCCCTAGCAACCGGAGAAAACTCGTAGTTACAAGAGAATACAGCACACAACACAAATCAACTTTAAAATCTAATTAGTTATTTAAAAAGCATTAAAACTAATTAATTAAAAGTACCACTGTAAACAAATTTTGTTACGAAACTCTCTAAAGCCAGTTCAGGTTTTCAGAAGAGAGCGTTGGAAATGGTCTGTTTAAACAAATGAAACACCCAACCTTTACAACATGCGAATTGGAATCTAAACTTTCAATTTAAAAATTAAAGAGTTGATTAGTTCCGCTATCTACAATATACTTTCTACCACTGATTATGTTTTGTATTTAACAAAATAGTTGCTTTGAACAATCTGATATTGCTGAAATACTAAATAGGGAGATTTATCCTTTACAAAAAAAAATATCATATTGATCCATAATACCTACCGTATAGTTATTATTTTTAATAATTTTATATAAAAAGGCTTATACAATATATACGCGATTTTTAAAAAATTTTGTATGGCAGCAAAGATTTCCAAGTTGACCCAGAGTCATTGTTTTGATATATATGTGAGTACATCTAAAACGTGTTGTTGGAAAATTAAATGATTTTTTTTTCAGGAACATTAAATTAAACAATTAAAATACTAAAATAATATAATAATAAAAAACTAAAACTGCAAAATATAAATAGCAAACTTTGTTGCTTCAGTTTTAGCAACAAGATTTTTTAGATGGCTTTTATAAATGCGTTCTTTGAAGCAGTGAATAATTCATTCCATGAAGAATTCATTTTGTCAACACTCACAAAAATCGCTTTTTATTGCCTACGAAGGCATGAATTTATTGCTTATTAGAGCACATAAAAGAAGTGCTTTTCACCATCTTAAAAGAGAAATACCCTGGTGGGACATTGCGAACAAAAATCATGCCTTCTGGATTTGATTTGGAGGCGCTCGGTAATTAAGTAATGCCTTCCGAAACTGCTTCTGGGTAAACACTATTTTTTGCTGGAATACTTCTAATAATCATAACTACTCTGTAAATTTTTCAATTGAACTAGACTGTACAACTAAGTATAATATGTAGGCAAAGACGGCAGGAATTGTAATTATCACGTTTTTTGATGCGCTTTATTCACATACAATAGTTGGATACCAAGTGTATGTTAGAGATTGAGTCGCCGTTAAGCAAGTTTCTTCAAATTTCATGTTAGAAAGTGTTTTGCAGATAATGAAAAACAAACACAAAACACTTTCTAACATGAAATTTGAAGAAACTTGCTTAACGGCGACTCAATCTCTAACCTACACTTGGTATCCAACTATTGTATGTGAATAAAGCGCATCAAAAAACGTGATAATTACTTGTGAAAAAGAGATAGGATTAAGAAGAAGGAGTATTCTAGTTGAGAAATGAATTGTGCATTGGTATTAGTCAATTCTGTCTCTTCTGATCGAAACAATACTTGTGTGTACGTAGTGTGACAAAACTCCACTTTAGCCACAGTCATCGCTGTGTCGACCGTGGCTCAACTCGTTAAGAGGTGAGATTACGATGCATAGCTTGATGCTAAGGCATTGAGTTCAAATACCAGTACGACACCAAAAAATAAAAAAGTTTTTCATATAGAGCAAATTAACAATATAAAATACTTTGTTCAATTGACAAATAAATTAACCACTGACGAGTCCCAGGAGGGGGACGAAACTGCGACAGTCTGGTGTATCCCTTGTGTCCGTAAAATTTTTCAATAAAATTTTTTTTTTATTTTTTTAAATAAAAAACAACGACTGTAAAATCATAAAACAGTCATTTGATGTGGTTTGTTTTTTTTTAAATGAACTACAAGATAAGTAAAAAATTAAATTTGTTCCACAAATGACTGTCATTTACATTAAACATAAAGAAACATCATTACAACCCAAACAACTGCAAATTTTTTAAAGCAGAAGTTCCCTGAGTGCAGTTTGTGGTACTAAACCTTCGTCAGTACAATATAGTATTTGTTATAGTTTAATTGTTTGATTGCGTCTATATGCATTTATTGTGCAATCGCTTACCGCTGTATAGATAAACATACATGCATAATACCACATACATACCCTACTACTCTTTCGACTGAGCATTTAGCACACTCGTTTAAAGTCAAGTCTATTTTTGCTGTGACTTAAAACAAGTTTTCAATACACGGTGTTTTGTTTTTGCACACATAATTGCAGAAGTACAACACAGACAAAAGAACATTATTATATTTTTAGAAATAATGCATTTTTAACATCTATATCTATGATGTTATGGGCTTTACATTAGATAAGGCGGCATGTCATGTATTTAGGAAAGTGTTGCCAGAGAGCAAGTACTGATTTTGTTTAAGTTTTTATTATTTTTATGTTTTTTTTTGGACAAGTGCAGTTTATAGTATAATTTTTATGCAATTGATTTTTAATTATTTATAAAAGGTGTTTTTTGTACTTTCCCTTTTTTTTTGCAAAAATTCACCAAATCCATTTTAATGCTTTTACATAAATATCTTTTCACCCTTCACATTAGCCCATAATGTATTAAACTTTAAGAATCGTGTGTCTCACCATACTGCCACAAAATTGGTTATATATATGTGGTAAAGACAATGTCTGGTGTGCGGTTAAATCCCTTTTCAAAGTCAAAGTGGTCAAAGCTTATAAATTAAATGCTTGGATGAATATTTTTAACAAAATTTATTTATCACATTAAGGGTATTCATGTCAGAAAATTTGGCATTAAAAAAACAAAAAAAGTAAGTTTTTTTTTTAAAAAACAAATACAAAGAAAATAATTTCACACAAATGTTGTAAAATTGTCTTGGTCAGAGCGATTGCGAAAGTGTCAGGATCAAAATAACTCTAAACATATGTTTTGTGTAATACTTTATAGCATTGCCAACATTGAAAAATTTTAGAAATAGTATTAAAAAATGTAACTCTAAATAAAAAATACATATAAATATTAAGCAAAAAATTAATTCTAAAACTAAACATATTAAAAACGATGTAATAAATTATAAATAATTGAAAAAAACACATCCAAAAAGTGGATGAATGCTAAAGTACTCTATCAATTCTTAATTTTTATCTGAAAATCGAGCTTTTGAGGTAAAAAAATTATATCGTTTCTTGGAAAAATAATATTGAATAGTACGTTTTTCTAAGTTTTCTTTAGCTCAAATCTATTATAAACATTTTTAGAATAAACAAAGGCAGATCGTACTTAGGGTATTGTTAAATCGATGCCTTATCTAAAACTTGATTTAGAAATGCAGAAAAATGAAAATCTAACACAGCTTCTGGCATTCTCACAATCATAATTGATAAAAAAAAAAGCTCAAGTTAAGATATGGTATACCATACCTTAATATAAAATTATTTCAAAACATTAATTTGTGGTAACTTCGGTTACACGAGCAAAATATTTTATGCTGACAACACGTCAGCAATTGTTTTATTTAATTGTAATTCAAAACTCTATTTTTTAGTTTCCCACAGTGTGACTGCATTCTTTAATAAAATGCAATACAGCCAAAATGAATAATAGTTTTTGATAGGTCAGTTTTAAGTGAGCTCTTGGAAGGGGTAGTAAATAAAAGAAAGATAAAATAAAATAAAAATATAAAAACAAATTTTTTTATTATGGAATATACAGAAAAACTTAATTCTCACGTCAGCAATAGTGTATTAAATTTTTGCAAAAGCTAAATTTCCGACATGAATATCCTTATTATATTGTGTATATTTTATTCTATATATTTATAAACTATATACATAAATACACAAGCAATGGATAAAGGTAAAGAGCAATTCCATATGAAAGCGATCCCCTTTTGGACGACCCCTCTTCGATTTTAAAATAAATAGTCTCAATCGATTGCCCAGCAAAAAATAATGTACCTACATATTTTTTTTTTTTTTTATAGTAACTGGTTTAGTGGTGGTGTGCACCACTGTCATGTGACAAAATTGAAGAATTCTTCATAAGGGACCTCATTGAAAGTTGTTTTTTCTCATTGTTTTTATATTTTTTATAATTGAATTATTTTTAATTATTTAACAAGAAAAATTAGGAAAATTTTATTTTTCAATTAAAGCCTGATTCAATACCTTTCCAACGAGCTATCACTCGTTGCGATCGCTTTAGTAGTTTTTTAAAACAACTTGCAATGAGGTCCCTTATGAAGAATTCTTCAATTTTGTCACATGACAGTGGTGCACACTACCACTAAACCAGTCACTATAGAGCAATTCCATATGACATGTGACAAAATTGAAGAATTCTTCATAAGGGACCTCATTGAAAGTTGTTTTAAAAAAAAAACTACTAAAGCGATCGCAACGAGTGATAGCTCGTTGGAAAGGTATTGAATCAGGCTTTAATTGAAAAATAAAATTTTCCTAATTTTTCTTGTTAAATAATTAAAAATAATTCAATTATAAAAAATATAAAAACAATGAGAAAAAACAACTTTCAATGAGGTCCCTTATGAAGAATTCTTCAATTTTGTCACATGACAGTGGTGCACACCACCACTAAACCAGTCACTATAAAAAAAAAAATATGTAGGTACATTATTTTTTGCTGGGCAATCGATTGAGACTATTTATTTTAAAATCGGAGAGGGGTCGTCCAAAAATTTGCCAATTTTGATCGTTTTCATATGGAATTGCTCTAAAACAAAATGTTTGTTGTTTGATACAATATATAAAATTTGAGTATGCAGATTAAAGAAGATTCTTTTAATTAGCGCTGTCTAATACAAAAGAAATTTAAAAACAAGTCAAAAGTTGTTGTTCGTTATTTTTTAAAACAAAAATAAATTAATTAAAACATATTTTTTTGGTCACTTTTAATGTCAGAAACTTTTATTAGAGACCAACATAGTATTACGGGTATCTTCTAATAAAGGTATTTTGGTAAATGTCAAAGACTTACATAAAAAACTATAATTTTAAACAAATGACAAACGTGTCTTGTCCATTACTTAAAATACATCGGTTAACCATAAGTATCGGTGTATTACAGAGATGAGGGTATAATATAATTATTTGTGAATAAGAGTGAAATTTTGAGTTGCTGAACTCAGAAAACATATTAACGCTAACAACCGAATTAGTGGCCAATTTATTGATTTGAATGAATTAGAAAAATTTTTCACTTGCGATTAGCTAATTTTTGTTAAGTCGCAGTAAAGCTTCTTTTCGCTCGTCTGATTATTATAATATTTAACCAACCCGATTGATAATAAAGCATGGACAATGTTAAATTTTTACAAAGTCAAATATCGATTACGTCACTCCTCCCAGCAAAAAATAGTGCTTACCCAGAAGAGCTTCCGGAATACATTATTTAATTACGAAGCGCTTCCAAAGCAAATCGAGAAGGCATGATTTACTTTAGGTTGGCAACACTTTTTTAACTGGCGGCCATTTTGTTTGCTATCAAGTAATTTATGTTTAATTTGGTTTGGCATTTCAACATGAATAGACTGACGCGTGAACAACGCTTCCAAATTGTGAAAATATATTTTGAAAATCTTGGTTCTGTTCGAAATACGTATCGTGCACTACGTCCATTTTACGGTCAACATAATCGTCCATCAGAGCAATTAATTCGATTAACTATGGAACGTCTTCGCACAACGTTTACTCTAAATGATAATATGTATCTACAGAGACGTACAGTGCGTACAGAAGAAGTCATTGCTGCTGTAGAACGTAGCGTAGAGGAAGAATACAATCAGCCCATCCCCCATCGTGCACAGGAATTGGATATGTGTCCATCCAGTTTATGGAAGATTTTGTAAAAAGCTCTTGGTTTGCGTGCTTAAAAATCCAACTCGTGCAACAATGTAAACCACGCGATCACCTAGCAAGGCGTAGATTCGGTGAATGGGCCAAACACAAGATTGCCGTTGATCCCGATTTTCAAAATCGAATATTGTTTATCGATGAAGCTTATTTTTGTTAAATGGATACGTCAATAAACAAAACTGCCGTATTTGGAGTGATGATAATCCTCAAGTTTATGTTGAGACACCGTTACATCCAGAAAAACTGACTGTTTGGTGTGCTTTATTTGCTGGTGGAATCATTGGTTCGTACTTCTTTAAAATCGATGCTGGTCACAACGTTATAGTCAATGGTGACCGCTATAGAGCCATGACTACAGACTTTATCGTTTTTCAATTGAACAACCATGATGTGCAGAAGCTTTGGTTTCAACAAGCCGACGCAACATATCACACACCTCGTGCCACAATTGATTTGTTGAAGGAAGCGTGAGGTAACCGCATTGTTTCACGTTTCGGACCCGTGAATTGGCCTCCAAGATCGTGTGATTTAATGCCGCTTGATTATTTTCTGTGGGGATATGTGAAGTCGATAGTCTACGCCGATAAGCCCGAAACGATTGACAGTTTGGAGGACATATGCCGCGATATTGCCAATATATGGCCACAAATGTTGGAAAAACTCATCGTCCGAAAAAAAACATACATCCGAGCCCGTCGTGGTGGTTATATGTCAGAAGTCATATTTAAATTATAATGCCAGAAGGTTTTCTTTCGAATAAATTAAATTTCATGTCAAGTTAATAAATATATCTTTATTTTATTAAATTTCAAAGTTCTATACCTCTATAAAAAAACATAAATTAACAGTTTCTTTAGTTTTAATGTAAATATTAGTCATTTGCATTAATTTTTTTTTTGAGTACAATTGCTGTCGTCATTGCCTACATAATGCAGTATTATTAAAAATTTGTATTCAAATTATTGAGTTTTATCATAATTTTCTAAAGGCGATGTGAAGAAACTTATCCTCTTAACTTATTCAGCTCCGTGTTTGGGATGATAAAATAAATGTAACATTCTAGAAATATCTTTGGATTTCCTTTTTTCACTTTTTTCTTACAATTTTATAAGTTGAAAATGTATTGTCTGTTTTTGTTGTTTAGTTATCGTTTGTGTAGGTGGATGAAATAAATACAGGCATATTTTCATGTTGGTCAGTTTTTTTTTATTTTTCTATGGGTCACTAGCAATTTGGATTTCATTTTAGGTTAGTTTAAGCTTCTGGTGGTTGATGGTTGTCAAATTCATAAAATAATCACAATTTTACATACATTACTGTAGTTAGTAATTAACTTTCATTGAACAAATAAATATTATACCATCAGCTCACATAAGCTATGCTCATGATTGATATTTAGTTGTTAACCATGGTGTATGATTGATAACTATAATTACGTGTTGTATAAAATCAGTTGATCATTGTACAAAATAATACAAATTTATTTAACAAAAATATATTAAAAATTAAATTAGTTTTCATATTATGTTTTGGCTTCACTTAAATAGCCAATCGAAGAATTCCGAGAGTTGCTTCTTTTTAAATTTAACTTTAGAGCTAAATCGAATTATTTTAAAGCGCGTCAAACTAAAATTAAATATTTGACTTGACTTATATTTTGTATACATCATTTCTTATTTGGTATAAAATCTTTGTCGATTTATAATTATTAAAATAAGGAAAGAATAAGTAGTTGGGTAGTTACAAGATATATAAGAGAAAATGTGCCAATAGGCTAGAAAGTGTGATTGGCTAAGTTTCATATCAATCCCATAATTTTAGCACGTGCCTCATTAAGGTTGAAATTTGAAAAAAATTAAGATTTTTCACGAAAAATCCTAGCTTTACGTCCTTAAAATCGAAATCACTTGTCCCACGAATGGTGACCGATTCGATTAGGTTATCGGTAAGGATAATGAGATGTTTTTTTATTTCGGCAACGGCAATTTAGGGTTATCGATATTTCAGTTATTTCGCTAACGATTTTCTAGCGATAACGGAATTTTGCTAATTTTAGTAATGGTATTTCAGTGGTAACGCTAATTTAATTATTTCGGTAACCTTATTATAAGGATAACGGGTTTTCAGTTATTTCGGTAACGGTATTTTAATGGTAACGTTATTTTAGTTATTCTGGTATTGTCAATGTGAACCAATATTTTTAGTTACACTATGCCCGAATTCTAATAACTGGCTAGTTTATGATCAAACTTTGGAAAGATATATCTATTTACTGCGGTTTATTTTTTCTAAACTTGTGAGATTATTTCGGTAACGGTATTTTAGTAATTTCGATAACGGTATTTTGAAGGCATTATTATTATAATTATATCGGTAATGGTATATTAAAGATAATGGTGTTTCAATTATTTCGGTGACGGTATTTTTAGGGATAATTATAGTCATTTGAAAGAGTTATGACTATGATTTGATAATGAACACTAACATTGTTAAATAAACGCATATTTTTTAATTCTCTGAACAATTTATAGTACATAAAGTTTTCAAAATTTTAAAAATAAACAAAATAACAATCAATAATTAATGAAAGAAAATTTAAGTTTATATGTCATGAAAACAAGTACTTATGTACATTTTTTTTTGCCTATGAAAGGGTTGAGATCTGATACCAGATCTGGACAAAAAAATTTATGAAATTTTATCCAGATATGAGCAGATCTGGCCATATTGGATCAATGCCAGATCTGCTCATATCTTGACACGAAAATTATAAAATATCCCAGATTCCATCAGACACGAACAGATATGGTGCTGGATCTGAGCATAAAATTAAGTCAAATGACATGTCTAATTTTATATGGGTAGATTTGGAACCAGATCTAATTAAATTCAATATAATCTAATCAGATGGAATCAAATCTGGTTAGATCTGATCAGATCTAATCTATTTTTACATCTGTTGTTAAATATTTACAAATTCTGCTCTCATTTATATTACATTATCTATATAAACTTAACTAAATTCGGAAAATTTAAGAAATTTTAAATTATTTTAAGAAGTTTATAAATAGAATTCGATAGTTCTGAACACAATTTATATAAAAATCGGCAGTGATTATTTTTTTATCGCGTTTCTTGGATTAGTTTAGTTTTATATAAAATATTCGTTGAATGTTGTCCATCTCAAATACCAAACACCGCTAAGCGTATGATGAATATTTTAATTAATCATACGCATTTTAAATATATCGGGTGTGTTTAAAAAATATTTTGTAAATAATTCAGCCATATCTTTCTGGCTGATCGGACTCATATGAAACTTCACACAACCATAAGCAACATTATATCAAGCTTGTGGTTCAAGGAAGGGTCCACGAGATACATTCGGTGCTGAGAAATTAGACTCCAAATTTGGACACCTCGGGTAATAAATAATTTCGAGATATTGCCAATTTTACATTTATCAACCTATTTAAAAAAAATTAACATAACTGTAATCTACATATAATGTGCAACATTTAGCAAGCTAACTCATGTGGGTTATCTCTTAAAGTGCATAAGTTATACGCAATTCATAATCAAAATCTTGCATTTTCGCAATAAGCTGAAACGATTTTTTGCCAATGGAAAATGCAAATTAAGCCCAATTGCTCTGAAAAGTGTTATTGATAACATGTTGTTTAATTAAGCAAATTTCACTTTATATTTGGCATTAATACACTCACAATATTTTATCATTAAAAACAAAGGAATATGTACTTTACAACTACTAAACATATAGTTAAAAGCCAGTGTAATCACTTTTCTTTTCAATCAAATATATTTATAATTATCTTTTTTAACTGTTAAAAAATTATTTCAAAATCCGTAAAAATAAACGATTTTTTTCAATTTTTACTTTCAAAACTAAAATAAAAGTTTGTAGAAAAAATTTCACAAATCCGTAAACATATATGACATCACTTACAAAATATGGGAAAATAGTGTACATTAGAGTGAGGTAAGTTTCCAAAAATAGAACTGTTGTGTAGCTGGAGTTGTACTTCTGAGGTTATGTATACAAGAACAAACAAAACTCGACCTGACGATAGATCAGTGGGCTAAAGCGCTCTGTCTAACGTGTAGTGCGAGTGCATGTGGCATTAGAAATCAGTTATCTATACCACGGTCAGTGATTGCACAGAAAAATTTCATATAGACGCAATCGAACAAATAAAAACATAACAAATATTACATTATTTAAATTCAAAAAACAGGGTCACTGACGAAGGTTCAATACCAGAAACTGCGGAGTCTGATTCAGAAAATTGAAAATTTGCAATGTAGTTATGATTTTTAGAAAATACACTCATTCTTCTCTACCACGCCTGTCACAAATAAACGATTTTATTTTAATTTCAAAAATTAACTTCTAAATTATTAAAAACAACAGTTTTTTTTCTACTATCATTAACTTTTGGGCTCAAAAAATAAATTTTTTGAAAAAAGAAAATTTTAACTGATAATAATAACTTTGTAATTTAAATGTATATTCCCTACAAAATAAAGTTTACTGATTACTTTTTAAATAAACTACATTCAGTTACTGTTAAAATATTTTTTTTATTTTTTTGCTAAACAGTTTGTATGTAAAGCCTCATATATACTGGTTTCCAGCGTTGTACAGCTGCTGCTATTAAATGGAAACCAACAAGAGACTTTTGAGAATTACTACAAAAACCATGCGGGTTTGGCATAATACGTGATTGGCAACTACTTAGCTTACGTGACATTTTTGAAAATACTAGCAACTATTTTCAATTCTTATAAGAAAAGAAAAAATGGTACAAAGAACTCAATTTTAGTTTTGTGTCACTTCTATAGTTACATGTGTGCGACTGATTTCATTTTATAAGAACTAAAACCAATTCGGCATGCATCAAACAATGACATATGCAGCAAAGTCCTGAAGACAACAAAATGTTTTATTTATATTTTGTTGTTGTGTTTATATGTAGAGGTATAACTTGTATATACCTAATTATTTTTCACAATATCAATTCTTGATGTATAGAAATTTAACGTTTTTTTTTTGGCTTTTAAAATGTTTTGAATTTTTATTGTTCATTTAATCTTTAAATTTAACATTTTTCAATATGAAAATAAAATTGTAAATTATCCAATATTTGGTTATAACCCTAATGTAAACTTTGCTCACAATTCAACAAACTGATTTGATATTCCAATTGAATTTTGACAGTTTATAATTTCTGGTTTCAAATAAAAACCGTGTCTGTAAATCAGGAATAACTTTAAATTTATTAAGCATTTCCACACTTTTGATAAATCATTGGTTTTACTGGCGACAGTTTTGGTACTTTCTTGGATGAAACTTAGCACTTCTTCTTTTCAGTGCAGATTCTGATATTCTCTTTTATTTTTTTTTTTTTATTTATTTACATCAGCTACAGTAGAAAATACATCAGCTGGAAAACAAAAATTCGAAAAATAATAATAATAATATAATATAAATATAAGAAGTAATTGATTAATATGTAATGAAGTTAGTAATTAAAAACATACAAAACAAATAAAAATAAGAATAAATTAATTTTAGGCAAAAACATAAATTTTATATATGTATATAAAAATATACATTAAAAATAAAAAAAAAATTTAAGATATAAAATTTAAAAATAAAAAATAATAAATAATAAAAAATGTATACATAGACAATAAAGGACTAACACAAGATAACAAATCAAATAGAAGAATAACATAAATACAACACAGACAATAACAAAACAAACAAATTTACATATAAGAAATAAAGTAACACAAATAAAATAAATATATTAAATGATGAGTTATTGATGATTAGGAGTAGACAAACAGCCAGGCGCAAAAGATGAAACACATCAAATAGACACACAACAAGCACAGGAGCCAAAGCAGAAACAGCACAGGAGAAAAAACCGAAACAGACAGGCAGGAATATAATTAATTAAACTGGAACAATGGATAAATAGGCAAACAACCATCACATGAGCATAAATAGGAACGAACAGACAGAGCAGACAGGAGCAATTTACAAAGTTTTCTACAAATGCCTGGAGGCAGTCAGAAAACTCTCACATACAAAAGAACATTCCGACACATCGCAACAGGCACAATATTTGGCAACAAAGGCCATAAAAAATAAAAAAATTATTTTATTTTCCCTAATAAATATCTGGATGAAGTGGGAAGATTCTCACACACAAAACCATAATCCGACACATCGCTACAGATACAGTAGTTGGAAACAACGGAAATAAAAATTAAAAGTTAAATTTTGCGTAATAATAACAATATTTGGCAACAAAGGCCATCAAAATTGAAAAAATTGTTTTATTTTCCCTAATAAATATCTGCAGGCAGTCGCAAGATTCTCACACACAAAAGAATAATCCGACACATCGCTACAGATACGGTAGTTTGCAACAACGGAAATAAAAATTTAAAGGTAAATCTCGCGTAATAATAACCGTTTTATTTTATGAATAGGATCGGACACGGAAAATAAGTTCTGAAACTCATTAAAATTTGTATATAGACATCGAAATGGATTAAATTCCTAATAATTATATCTGCAAAATGACGTTTGTATACGAACATAATTCATTGTTACACGGACTGTAACATTAAAATCTATGTTCCCAAGTAAGAAATCAATTTAACCATAAACCTTACGCCTAGCATTTATCTTCTCTTCTAGATCAATAAGCTGTAAACAATGTTCACAGGTTGGCAGATTTTGAGTCACACTCCAACCTAATCCGCGTAAAACAAATAACAAAACCTGTTTCTGAATCGATTCTATACTATTAACATAAGAACCGTAATTTGGGGACCATACGACCGATGCGTATTCTAGAATAGGCCTAACAAGACTAATGTATAAATTTTTTGTATCATAAGGATCATCAAATTCCCTAGACCACCTTTTTATAAAACCTAGCAATGATTTTGAATTATTAACGCATGAATTAACATGTAAATTAAAGCTTAACTTCTGATCGTAACGCACAAATTTTTTCGGTTTTTGAGAATCGCAATATATTTCATCTTAGTAAAAATTTTTGATCAAAAATAATCATATTATTTGTTATTCGGAATTTTGCATAATATTCATGCTTCTTTTATTTGCCTCTGCTTTTAAATAAAACTAATAACCAATAAAGCAGGGTTGGCAACGGGTATTTTGTGAATATTTCTTTAGGATATTTTATGGTAAACGATATTTCAAGTTTATCGTTATGTTATTTTAAGATTACCTTTATTTTAAGTTATTTCGTTAGGTTATATTGAAAATATATTAGGTTAATGTTATTTTTCTTTATTTAATTTGATTATTTTAGGGTTAACTTTTGTTTATGTAATTTTAGCACAACTAAATTAAAAAGTGCAAAATTCATATCTAAATTGCAACAGCAACAATAAAAATTCAGTTTTAAAGTAAACAATCGCAATTCCCAGTAGCTTCTTTAATTTTGAAGTAGCTAGTTTGTAGTAAGCAAAGGTAGGTTTTCAAAGTCCACTTGTTTGCAAATTTTTGTTTGGAAATTTGAAAAGGTGAATAAAATCCAGAGTTTTTAAAATTTAAAAGATCTAAAAACGTTAATGCCTATATTGCACTATAGAGTCTTAATGCTTTTAATACGAAAAAATTTGAATTACACGATGTCAAAAAATTCCAATTTTTCAATGATCTTTCATAGAATAAACGATATGTTTGATTTTATATTTATGATTAACAAAATTTTCCTTTATCAACTTTTGATAATTTTAATGACGTCTTGTAGAGAAAAAAAAATATATATGAGCAACTTCAAAAATTTACGGCAACTAGACATTTTTTTTAAGTTTTTTTTTTGTCTGACATCAATGTCGATTTGTGTGTGTATAAGTCGATGTTTGAGCATGTGAAATCCGTTCGCGTTAATCATTTTTATTAAACGACGTAAATTTTACGGCGGTTTTAAGTTAAAAATTAAAAAAAATATATTAAAATTACAGTTTTTGTTAAAATTGAAAAAGGATAACGCGTGTGGATTATTATTCTTAAGGGCTTTCTTAGCACACTAAAATATTTGTAAAAGCTTCAATACTTTTTAAAATACACTGAAAAAAAAAAAAAAAAATTTTTTTTTTTTGATCGTGTATGCATATAAAAATTTATTTAAAATTGTTAAACATTTTACAAAATTACGGCTAGTATAAGACATAATTTGTAATATTTTGGGAAAAAACTAGTTGGCTATCGCTAATGGTTTAAGAGATATAACCATTTAAACTTTACCACTTATGTTTTTTTGCTATATTGATTTGTTACCTTTGAAAATTTGTAAAATTGTTCTGCAAATTGGAAGCTGCAACTAACGTTTCGTTAGTTAAATCTTGGGTTCCAGTGATAAATTCTAAGCCGTTTTCAATTTTTTTTTAATCCGCAATTTTTTGTTTTGATGGCATTGTTTTTATTATTATTATTATTGTTATTTAAAACGTAACCTAACTGACTTTCTTACACCAATTTGCGATTTGTTTGTTTTTTTTCTGCTTTTTATTTTTTCAGATTGGCGATATTCGCGACTTTTATCGGTTAATTTGTTTCGCTTCTCTGTTTTCTTTTTACGAATTTCACGCTTTTTAATATATAATCTGAAACCATTTTACTAATTTTTATTCACAACTGTTCACGCACATAAATAAAATAAACTGAATTGAAACTCAAATATTTATTCTTAGAAGCATTCAGCAAAGGCTACTATGATCATAGAGTTTTTATAATAAAGCAAGTTATTTAAGATGTCATTGCATCGGCGGTAATTTGGCGGTTTTCGTGGTAATATGTTTCAATTGTTTTTTTTTGAAATTTGTTAGGGCCACCTTAACATATAGTCTCACTTTCTAGGGGTTCAAAAAAAACGCGTTTTTTTTTTGCAAATATTAATATTGGACCGATTATAAAATACTTGTTGGGATTCTGGGTTACTTATTAACCCGAATACAAAAATAATTCTTTTAAATTTTCAAAATCAAATATTTCATACAAGGATGCTTTTTGAGGTTAGAAACATTTTGTTTCCTCCATAAAATTTTGAATCCTTGAAATTTTTTGGTGCGTTTTCGATTTTAGTATCAAGCTCAGTAAAGTCTTCCATTCGATGTACGTTTGAGAGGAATTGATACAGCGCTTTAGTTGTCACAAAGCGAAATGTGTTTAGAAAAAACTGTCGCTGCACGCGCCAGGATTGAAAAAAAAAATGACTTTTTTTTGCACTTTTCAGTTTAGTCCGTCGCGAAGAATCTATTTAGACCTAAACATGTTCTCATGCCATGTTTTGATATAAAAAAAGCTTAAAAAAAAATTGTTTTTTTGCAAAAATTTTCAAAAGTTCATAAAATTTTTGCGTTTAAAAATTTTAAAGTGCGTTTTCGTCTCGGAGGTGCACTTTACGAAGTTACTCACATCACGCAATACACTAGCCAACTAAAAAGACAATTCAGATTGTCAGATACAAAAAAAGATACATTTTCAAAAAATTTACGCTAATTCCTTTTAAGTTTGTGATGTCCGTGATACGTTATTGGTGCGCTGACACCAACTTGATATACCTCTAACTTTATAAAATTACGCCGTTTTTATAATTCTGCGCTTAAAACTGATTTTTATTAAACGGCGCAAAAACCCTATTTAAAATTTTCAAAAAGTTCAAAATTCGGAAAATTTTGGTTTCACTTGTAAACCACCATGCAACTTTTCACCCAGCAGCGATATCAAAATTTTTTTTTTTTGTGGATATATCCTCCAAGTCTAGTGACTATATTTTGTATTAGTTTGGATCTGAAAACTAAAAATTATTACAGAGAAAACAGAATGAATGAAAAAACTCTTGCAAGTTTCAAGTCGTTTTTTTAATTTTTCGAATTTTAGATGATCACCAATTCTTAAGGTGAAGACTTTTCAAAGTAAAACTTTGCACGTCATATCCTTCAAGTATAGTCATCCAAACCCTGTACAACGTTTTTTTTTTCAATTTATAAAACTTAACGAAATAAGAGCCATAGTATGTCGGTTCAGCAGGTGCTCAAAAAATTTGAAATAGCCCATATGTATATCGATAGGATATTTAAAAAAAGCAATATTTTAGAATATTTCGTTTGGTTATTTTAGGGTTAACGGTAAATAATAAATTTAAACTATAAAAACAGAAAAAAATAATTCAACTTAATTGGAACCCGTTTAACAGAATTTTGTACTAATTTTTTCGTATGAATGTTTATTATGTCTTTATAGGGGTTGCCGTAATCGTGTCAACCCTGATGTTGTCATGTTGTTCTTTGTATGATTTTACGAAAACAATACTATTTTCAATTTCAAACACATGTAATTAAGATGTAGTCATACTTACTAATATGATTGTAGATGTAAATGTAAATGTATTTATAGTCAGTGACTTGTTCATAACATTAAGCGTTCAACCATATTATAAACACTGTTGTTTTTGCATAAACATAACATATTAATTAATACATAAGGGAAACATTTATACATAATATTTATTAATTTTTTTTTTATTAACATACTTTTTTAAATACACTACGTTCATATTGAGCCCCAAAATACGTATTTTCGTTTTTTTTTAAAGTTTTCGATTTAAAATATTTATGGATTTTGAAAGTAGAAAACTTAAAAAATAATACGTATTTTGGAGCTCAGCATGAATGTAGTTTAAGATGCGTTCTCTAACTTCAGATAATTTTCTTAGGTACTTTTACTAAACTAGCCAAATATGCAAAGAAATACACGAAAAAAGTTTAATTTATTTTATCTACATATATACTGAGAGAACTTCTGCTGTAAATATTTGTTTTTGTTTGAGGAGTAATAAAGTATCTTTATATCTAAGTTAAAAAAAAAAACAGTTATTTATAGAAGAAAGTTTATTTTTGACTAAATTTGCAGTTCATTTAAAAAACAAACCACTGTAAATTACGGAATTATAATTTTACAGTCATTTAATGCAGTATTTTTTATTTTTTTTTTAAATAAAACAAATATTTATATTATTAAAACAAATATTTATATTATTATTTTCAACAGTTAAAAGCAAATGACAATGTTAGTTGAGTTTACTGAAATGTAAGTCGTAATTTTTTCAAGTAAAATTTCATTTGTTTTTAACTACATTGTCAGTAGTATTTACTACAATAGCCGTCTGATTGTACATATTTGCAGTGAAAATATTTACTCGAGATTAAAAGGCCCAAATCGTAATTTAAATTGTGAAAGTAAAAAATTTTTATATTTTACAAGAAAGACAAAATCACTAAAAGCTAAAAAAGCTTACTTTTTCATTTAAAAATAATAGTATTAAACAAACAAATTTTGTAAAAAGAAATAACAAACACACTTATGAAAATTATTATTGGTAAAATAATTTTTTAATATTAATAGTTATGTTGTCAAAGTTAGCTAAAAACTAATAAAATTTACTCTAAGAAAGGACGTCTTACATTTCAGTAAATTCAACTAACATTGTCATTTGTTTTTTAGTGTTCAAAAAATTAACCACAATTGTAGTAACATATGTTAGTTAGTAAAAAATAAACAAACACTTATTTTTATTTTTTTTAAATAACAAAAAACTACATTAAAGCTAATGTAAAATCATAAAACAAGCATTTAATGTGGTTTATTTTTTTAAATGAACTACAAGTTTAGTAAAAATTTAGTTTGTTCTAGAAATGACTTACACTTACAATTAAAATAAAGAAACTGTATTACAACCCAAACAACTACATATTCTTAAAGCAGCAGACCCTAAATGTAGTAACGCTTTGCCAAGGTTTTTACTTCTATTCGCATAATTTATGCAAAAAACTTAATTACTGACATGTTTTCATTAAATATCGACGTTTATTTTCTGAGTGCTTGTAATGTGAAAACAAAAAGCAGCTCTGATACATACACAATATCTATCATATATAAAAAGTGTTGTAAATTAGGGCTTGTAATAAAAACATAGGCACAAGTCGATATTTGAAGCTAAAAATTTGTTCAAAAGGGTTTGATTTATGTATGTGTAAGTATATGTATGCACAGCGCATACTCTAGAGACATTTATTTGTTCCCCCGCATAGTTTAGGGACATTTGCTTACTTTGGGGACTGTCCGCAAAGTTTTCGCGCCTTTTCATACATCTAGCGTATAAGATGAAGACAGTTGGTTCGATACACCGCATACTTCGGGGACAATTTTGGCCGTGTCCCTAAAGTATGCGCTGTGCATACATATATATATAGCGCATACTTTAGGGACACGCCCAAAATTGTCCCTAAAATATGCGGTGTATAGAACCAATTGTCCTCATCTTATACGCTAGATGTATGAAAAGGCGCGAAAACTTTGGGGACAGTCCCCAAAGTAAGCAAATGTCCCTAAACTAAGCGGGACATTTGTTCGGTTATTGAAACTGAACTAAAAGAAATATGTACACCATTTTTACATGTAACTGTTAATACGTGACTTTTATTTGTCATACTCAGAAATAAATGCTTTAAATAAGTTTTTAATTAGTTTAGGACTATCAAAATAATCAGTGATTAAAAATTTAAGAACCAAAAAAAAAATATATTTGTTGAAAAAATCACTTAATATTTATTCCCTTGGGAAGTTTGTAATTTTATTCGCAATAGTTTTGAAAAAGAAATGGTTAAAACTAAATAATGCTCTAAATAGTGTAGTTTATTAGAAAACAGAAAATTTTTAACTGATTTAGTGTTAATGACGGTTTGAATATCATGTTTTTATTTTTTAGGAATAAAATAAGCTGAAATATTTACGGCACACTAATACCGCTTTGAACGTATATAGCCTTAGATACGAGCGACTTAAATCCGTTAGCTTCCATTAATTTGAAAGAGTGCCGCTAAAGTTACAAAATTATAGTTACACTCAGGGAACTTCTGCTTTAAAAATATGTAGTTTTTTGGATTGTAATACAGTTTCATTATTTCTAATGTAAATGTCAGTCATTTGTAGAACACACTAAATTGTTCATTAACCTTATAGTTCATATAAAAAAAAAAACAAACCACATCAAATGACAAACCACATCAAATGACTGTTTCATGATTTTACATTAATTTTTTATAGTCGGTTTTTGTTATTTAAAAAAATAAATGTTTGTTTATATATTACTAACTATGTGGTTCATTTTGTCAACATTAAAAAACTAATGACAATGTTAGTTCAATTTACAGAAATGTAAGTCGTCCTTTCTTCGAGTAAATTTAATTTAATTTATTTTTTACTACATCTGCAGTGGTCTTTACCTAAGTGTAACATCCATTTCCGGGAAAGTAATATTGTTTTTTTTTTTTTTTTGGTTTGGTTTAAATCATTTAAGAGCTAAGTTCGTCATTCATTTTAAGCTTTTAATAACATCTTTGACAAATCATATGACAAACTATATATCTCGTATAATGAACTTTCGAACAGTCGATGAATTTTTTCTAAAAATTGCGGATTCTGCGAAATTTATAGCTGATAAACAGAGTTTCAAGTCAAATTCGAATTAAAATTTCTTAAACATTGTGGATTTTGTTTAGGGATGCTAAATCAGATCAATAACATATTAAACGCTCCATATTCTCTTTAATCTTTATTTTTTTTGCTACCTCTTTACGGTTAGTAAAACACAATTAAATATTGGGATTTCTATATTTATTGCAGTATTTCCATCAGCAATTTAAGTGTGCAGTGACAAAATATGTTAAAGTAAAAGTGCGCGTAATTCGCTAAAGATAACTTATGATCATACATTCTGCACCTTAAAATGCATAGTAAGGATCAACACGAATAATTTCTTAAAATGAGTGAAAATCGAGAAAATTTGGTGTCAAAATATTAATATCATATAACTTTTTGCATATTTGGGGTACATCATCCGTACATATAGTGTAAATTAATCCCAGTGTACTGAGTCCATATTACGTGATTTGGCTTCCTAAGTTGAAAGCTGCAAATAACACTATACAACAAAATCAAATTTTTTCCAAAATTACAAGGTCCGACCGACAAATTTTGATAGAAGAGGCAAAAAAAAAAAAGACACGTGTATCTGCGTTTTGAAAGTTTACATCTGGGTTTCATTTTAGGGGGAGGTAAAGTTTCCCCTAAATGCACTTTTTGTATTGTCAATCGGCATAAAAAATCGTATAAAGCTTACGTTTAAAGTATAAAGTGTGTTTAGCAAACTTATGTAAAATATTACGGAAAACATTTTTGTAGAATATGTTAACCCTCTAACTCCTCAAGGTAAGGGTATTTTTTGTCCTTCTTTTAAAAAACAGCAAAAAACACCATTAAAACGGGGATTTAAGGGGTTAAAATGTTCCGCAAAAATATTCGCCGTGAAATTTTACTGTAAGTTCCTGAATACACCAAAACGGAAAATTCAACCAGAAAGTCAGAAATAAGACACAACAAGAATTATTAAGAATTTTATTTTAAAGTACCCCAACAATTTAGCATGAAAATAAAAATAGTGCAAATTTCACTAAAAATCAGTAATATCTTTATTATTTTACCTTCGATAGCAAATTTGGATAGGAAGTATTCATGAATTACATTTTTTTTTAGCTCTAGGCAATTCCACTTCATTACACTGTACACCGACCTATAAATTCATAGATATATAAGTATATAGATTGCCAGCTGTTCTTTGGCAGATTAGATCCGTTACATTACAACAAAAAAAAAAAAAAAATCAAATCAAATCAAAAATCAAGTGCTGTATTTTTTATTCTACTGAAAACGTGTCAATTTGCGGTGCATATATTGTGGACATAGTTTGTTTTGTAATTAGAGTGTTTTACTTAAAAAATAACAAAAAATTAAAGAAAAAAAAAAGATTTGTTTTGGCAAAAATGTTCAATTGTTTGGAAAAACTTGCTGTCTGCGGTAAACATACTATACCGGAATATAAAGTTACGTTTTTCAATAGTAAAGTTGAAGACATCTATAAAAGGTATTTTGAGCTAGAAGTTTTTTCGGATGAACTGTGGACGCCGAAGCATTGCTGTCGCATTTGTTATAACATTAGGAACATTAGGAGAGCACAATGTCGTTCATCAACTGAAAAAACTATATTACCCCCCATTGCATATCAAACTTGATGTGGTAAAAAACTTTGTTAAATGTCTGGATACAAATGGATCAGCATTGAATTTTCTGAAAACAATGTTTCCAAAATTAAGCGAAGCAAAGATTAAAGAAGGTATGTATGTGTTCTTCAAGTCGTTGTTCTTGTTAAAAGCCTTAAAATTGGTATCATACAAACAGGTGTTATTGTCGGTCAAGAAAGAAAGCTAATGCAAAACGCTGACTTCGACGAAATGCTCTGATCAATTGAGCTTAATGCGTGGAAAAGTATTAAGGAAGTACAATGTCTTATGCAAAAATCGGTCTCCTATTGCACGAATATACGTAGACACCATGCTTAGAGCTTTTGAAAAACTAGGCGTTCATTTTTTAAATTCCCATATGGATTACTTTGAGAACCAGACATGCGCACCCATTAAAGAACGCTATAAAGGCAAAAGCATTCATTTGCTTATCGCTGCAATATGCTGGACAATGTATGATAATGAAGTGGAATTGCATATAGCTAAAAAAAAATGTAATTAATGAATACTTCCTATCCAAATTTGCTATAGGAGGTAAAATAATAGTGAAATTTGAACTATTTTTTTTCATGCTGAATTTTTGGGGTACTTTAAAATAAAATTCTTAATAAATGCGAAATTAACAATAAGCTCTCTTTTGTTGTGTCTTATTTCTGACTTTCTGGTTGAATTTTCCGTTTTGGTGTATTCAGGGACTTATAGTAAAATTTTACGGCGAATATTTTTGCGGAACATTTTAACCCCTTAAATCCCCGTTTTAATGGTGTTTTTTGCTGTTTTTTAAAAGAAGGACAAAAACGACCCTTACCTTATGGAGTTAGAGGGTTAATATATTCCACAAAAATGTTCTCCGTAATATTTTACATAAGTTTGCTTAACACACTATATACTTTAAACGTAAGCTGTACTCGATTTTCTATGCCGATTGACAATACAAAATGTGCATTTAGGGGAAACTTTACCTTCCCCTAAAATGAAACCCAGATGTAAACTTTCAAAACGCCGATACACGTGTCGTTTTTTTTTGCCTCTTCTATCAAAATTTGTCGGTCGGACCTTGTAATTTTTTTTGTGTTGTACAGTGTAATATATCCTTAAAAATTAAATGTTTTGAGTCTCATTCAACGACTTTTTGAGTATTTTTAACTTTGAGCGTTAATAACTATAAGGGTGTTTGCTTCACTTATCACGAAATTTTCTAAAAAGAACGTTCACATATTCGCACATAAATATATATGCCAATATGCTCTGACTTCAAAAATATGGAAGTTATTGTGAAGTCATCAATATAAAAAATTTTTAAAAATTTTGTAACATTCTATTAAAAATAAAAACGAAGCAATTTTTAACCTCAATTTTTCACCAATTTGAACCACAAAGCCAAAGCCAAAGCAACTACATAGGATGCCATTTTTAGAGGCAATGAAACATTTTCTCTTATTAATTGAAAACTGGTTTGATGATGAATATTAGTTTCATCAAAAATAAATTTTAAGAAAAATTCTGCTTTTAATTGAAATGGTTTCAGCGATCGATCACCCCCCGCTCAGGTTATCGTAATTTCCATGGCAAGAGTAGTAATGTCTTCTTAGACAAAACAAACTTTTGTTACTTATAACACGATAATAAATCACGCATTGCGCCTCACCATCCATATTCTCTATAAAAAATCATATTCCTATTTTTCATTGAACATTTTTCTTTGGGTGTAATTAAAAATTTGCGTAGCGAGATCTTACTTCAACAAGTGCTGATCTGCAACTGATTTAAATACCTTTGACGAAATGACAACAAAGCAACAGCCGAACCTTCATTGCCAGAGACCACACGAAGAAGTTTATAGTGTACATGTGTCGACGTCACACAAGCAGCATTTCTTTTCCTATGCACGCGTACATAGGATTTGCAAAAGTGCCCTTCACTGCTTTAAACGTTGTATAAAAAAAGTATGTTCTGGTGAATGTCCTATTGCCAAACAGATTTGTCAAAAAATTTAAATAGTTAAAAGCATCTCATACACCTTTTCGTTGTTAAAATTTTGTGTCAATGCAATAATTTGTAAAAGAATTATAGCCATTTTAGAAAGGGAATATATGACATCTGTACGAGTCCTTGCTGCGATTTAAATCTAAAGCAGCGCAAATATTTCTGATTCCATTTCACTAATATCCAATTGCAAGGAGAATTACAGCTTTTATTCACAATTAACAAAATTTAGGCTATATGGAATTTTACAATATCTTTGCAAATTTTTGGAGCAAAAAATATATTTTATAATTCTGACAAAAAAAATAAAATAAAAATGTGTCAATCGGATGATTTTCAAAAGATTTATAGCCTTTTTAGAAAAAACGCGATTAAAAAGCAAATGCTGCGATTAAAATGCAAATCGGCACAGATATAAGTGACTCCTTTCCTAGAATTATAATCAATTTGTGACAAATTCTAAGGATAATTATAGCTTTTATTCAAATTTGACAAAATTAAGGATACACCTATCCCTTGATTTACACGATACTTTTTTACACGATTTTTTTATTTCTCGTGTAAATCGAGGAATATGGAAATTACCTCGAATTACACAATTTTTTTTTTTTTTGATTATTTAATTAAAAAACTTTTTTATACATATTTACGTTAGAAAAAAATTAATATACAAGTTAACTTCTTTTTTTTACTTCTTTAATTGATCTTTTAAAATATCGGAATAAAACACACAAGTTCATTGACAATAAAATTAAAAAGGGAATTATCCATTTATGCACGTACATACAAAATAATCGGATTATATATACATATATAACTTTTATAACTCGATCGATATTTTATAAAAATAAATATGGCGAAAAAAATTGTAAAGAAGCAGATAAAAATAAAAATTATATCTTTAGAAACCAAAATTAAAATTTTGGATTGTCTCCGCAAAGGAGAAAAATTATCAAGAGTTTCTAAAAAATATACCATTCATGAAGCCACAATTAGATCTATAAAAAAGAATGAAAACGCTATCAGGAAAAGTTTAGCAGCTGGGTATGATGTATCTAAGCGTACAACTTTGTACGTTCGGGACACTATAATTGAAAAAATGGAGAGGGCATTAATGATTTGGATTGAAGACCTAACCCAAAACCGAATTCCAATTGACACTAACGTAATTACAAATAAGGCATTTCGTATTTACGAAAAAATTAAGGATGAGCTCAATATCCTCAGCAGCAAAAAAATCTTTTACAGCCAGTCATGGTTGGCTTGAAAATTTAAAAAAAAGGCATTCTTTATAAATTTTTTAAAACTAAAAGGGGAACAAGTATCTGCTGATGTTGATGCTGCAGAAGAATATCCAGAAAAGTTCGCCGAAATTATTTCATATACTCCTGATCAAGTCTTCAATGCTGAAGTGTCGGGTTTATTTTGGAAAAAAATGCCTGAGAGAACTTAATTGTCAAAGGGTATTATACAATGAAATCATTGGTTTTAAATAAATAATAATAATGACTCAGGTGAAGACGAGTAAGAAAGGGTTGCACTGAGAACTAAAATTATTTGTGAAGGCCTTGAAATAGGACGAAAGTAAGGAAATCTCTTTGTCCAACATGACCAAAATGTTGAAAGAGCTCTAAAGTTATAAATAATTGAACAATAACACGTCACATGTTCTTATAACAAAATATATTTCCAAAACTCTGCGGGCTGAAGTTATCTCCAACATCGAAACAGAAACTTTTGAAATACTATCGAGTGATGAAAGTGATTCGTCACCAACCAGAAAGATAAGATTAGTTGACACTATTAGCTTGAAATGAACTGATCTCTTTTAATGAACTGAATTTTAATTTTTTATTAATAAATAAAGGGTGTCCCAAGAAGAGCGCAATTTTTAAATTTTAAATAAAACACAGATATTTAAAAAAAATCGTGAAACTTTATTATATCGTAATGTAGACAGAATGAGGTTATGTATGGTACAATATATCGTGCAGATGGCCGCCGCGGCTTTGCTGGCATGCACGCGATCTTTTAATGAAATTTTCAATGACCGTTTTGCATGAATGCTGCGGTATTTCATTAATGCAGCGTCCAATTTCCTCTTTTAAGGCTTGAGTCGTCGTCGGCTTATTCGCGTAAACCATCGACTTCAAAAAACCCCAAAGAAAAAAATCTAGTGGTGTTAAATCACACGATCTAGGCGGCCAATTCTGATCTCCAAAACGCGAAATAACACGACCGGGAAATGACTGATGCAGCAATTGAATTGTTTCTCTGGCTGTATGACATGTGGCGCCGTCTTGTTGGAACCACATGCCCTCCACATTCATTTCTTCAATTCTAGGCAAGAAAAAACTGGTTATCATTTCACGATACCGAACACCATTGACTGTTTGCGCTTGACCTGCCTCATTTTCATAAAAAAAAGTTCCAATGATTCCTCCAGCCCAAAAACCACACCACACAGTGACACGTTGAGGATGCATTTGCTTCTCGTGAATCACTCGAGGATTTTCCTCACCCCAAATGCGACAATTCTGCCTATTGACGAAGCCATCAAGATGAAAATGGGCCTCGTCACTGAAGATGATTTTATCGGCAAAATCAGCATTTTCATGTTGTCTCTCCAATACCCAATTAACGAACTCCCTTCGCTGTCCATGGTCAGCTGGCTCCATTTTTACTAACCTCGTATATTCTACTAGCAAACAATAACAATTGTTTAAATGTCAAACAATGACACTTCGAATGTTGCCAGATTTAAAAATTGCGTTCTTCTTGGGACACCCTTTAGTAGACTGATTTTTTATTGATTTTTTGCTTAATTTATAGTACCTGGTTTTATGGATTTTTGATGGTTTTCCAGGCTTCATAATTTATTTTTTAGTTTTATGAATTTTATAACTAAATTTTGTTTATAAATTAACTCATTTTGTAAGTTTTTTGTTTTATTTACGTTTTTTGCATTAAAACACATAAATAAATATATTAAAAAATTACTTTATATACAGCATTTGCCTATTTTTCGATTTACACGATTTTCCATAAAAACTTTTTTGAATTTGATTTACACGATTTTTTCTTTAACGTATTTATCGTGTAAATCGAGGGATAGGTGTATATAGAAATGGAGCATATCATTGCAACTATTAAAAAAAAGCTTTTATATTTGTGACAAAATTTAAAAAAATGTGTAACCAGCGGATGATTTTCAAAGGATTTATAAGGATATAAGACAGCTATACGAGTCCCTGTTGCGATGAAAATTTAAACGGCCAAATACAATACCAACTTTATTGCTAGAACAATAACCAATTTTTACGACATATTAATGAGAATTGTGGATTTTATTCTAAATTTATTCTTCATGATGTATGGTATGCGTATACATGTGGCGATATTCTCGCAAATTATGTTTTTTCTAATTTTTAAAAATGAAACCAGCATACCAATTTAAATGCAAATACGTCAACTCCTTCTATATTAGTAAACAAAACACTGTGCCCCGTCGCTCTCCTCACGTCATCGAGAAATTGACTTTACACCGGTTCAATTGTGGTAACACATCCTCTCTTCCATTCTCTTTCTCACTCTAGCTCTAATTACATAAATAAATAAATTAAATTTTATAACGTTTTAAATATTGCTTTCACTCTCGGTTACTAGATCAAACAAATTCCAAAATTCATAACCCCGCGAACTTACCCCAGCAACCGGACGAAACTCGCCGTTACAATGTTATACACAATACTTTAACTTATCTTGTATTTTTTGGAAAATTTTTCAATACACTATTTATATTATGTAGGTGAAGACAACAGCAATTGTAGTCAAAAACAAATCAAAATTAACTTGAAGAACGGACGACTAACATTTCATTAAATTCAACTAACATTTGTCATTTGTTTTTACTGTTCAAAAAATTACTGACAATTGTAGTAAAAATGAACCACATATGTTAGTAAAAAATAAACAAACATTTATTTTTTTATTTTTTTAAATAAGAAAAAACGACTGCAAAAATGAATGCAAAATCATAAAACGGCGTAACGTTATATTCCCCAAAGTCATATTGCCCAAGAAAAAACGACATAGCGCCCAAAAAAATGATATGTAAATTGTTGTTGTAAAAATGTTCTTATTTTTGGGCAATACGACATTGATTTGGACGAAATAACATTTTTTGATGGGCGCTATGACGGTTTTTTGTTTGGCAAAAATAAATTTCTTCGCTATGACGGTAAAAAAAAGAAGTTATTGAACAAAATCATAATTTTTTTTTTTTTTTAAATGTCATAAGGCCTTAAATATCATGGCTGATTCATGAAATCAAACAAAAGAGTTTTAAGGAAACTTAAAAAAATTGCTTCAATTTTATTTTTTTGTGTCGCACGCAGAAAAAAACTTAATTTCGCGTAGCCGCCTGCCGCGTTCTACGGAAGAAAAATATCCTAAGAGCGGCCGAAGGCCGCCACACAGAACAACTTGTTTTTACAAATCCAATGTCGAATCCGTTGACATCTAATTTTTAAGACAATACGTAATATAATTTGACCAGTCATAGCTTTGTCATTTAAACAGCTAATTGATTGTTTTTTATCGTAAATAAAAGAGAAGAGCATTGGCCTTCTGTTTATTTAACATTTAGAATCTAATATATACGTAAAATTTTTAATAAAATAGACTTTCAAAAAAATAATTATTAAAAAACAATAAAACTTTTTGTGGGTTGGTATTTTGGGACATAAAAAGTTAAGACAGGTCAAATAAATGTTACTTGATGTCTTAAAAATATAAGATTTCAACGGATTCGACATCTGTTTTGAAAAACAAGTTCTCCTGGGTGGCGGCCTTCGGCCGCTCTTAGGGGTTTTTTTCCTCCGTAGAACGCGACAGGCGGCTTAGCGAAATAAAGTTTTTTATGCGTGATTATCATTTTTTTTTACACTTCATACATTTCTTTTTGGCAAAATTACATCAGTGTTAAAAAAAATTGTTTTACCAAAATAAAATGACATAGCGCCCAAAAAAAAAAAGTTTTTTCAAAATAAAATGCCATAGCACCCAAAAAAAAGTTTTGGATTTTCTGCCATTGATTTGGTCGTTATAACATATTAACATCCACAATATTGGGGGATATGCGGATGTTTGAGCAATATGTCATTTTGGTTTTTGGGGAATATAACGGTACGGCTCATAAAACATTTATTTGATGTGGTTTGTTTTTTAAATGTACTACAAGGTTAGTAAAAAATTAAATTTGTTCTACAAATAACTGACATTAACATTAAAAATAAAGAAACTGTATTAAATTCCAAACAACTACAAATTTTTAAAATAGAAATTCCCTGAGTGTACCGTTCGCAAAAAACAAGTTTGCATTATAAAATATACACAGCTTTGTAAAGCCATTAGATATGGTAGCTTTAAACGATACATACAAAGTTTTACTGAACAAAATTTACAAAAATAATTTGCTTTAAATACAAATACAAAGTTTATACGCTTTTATAGAGTTTTTTTTTAATTTTGGTACAAGAAAATTAACTGTGGCCTGAGTTGTCCTATAATCTGGTGTATTTACATTTGGAATATTTCAATTTGCTTTTATTTTATATAGCCCAAAAATAAGTAGTTGCTCCACATTAGTTAATATCCCCTCTATTTTCGGATCTAAGCTGATTTTTACATAATTAAAAATTATAAACTAAATTCGATCATGTTTTAAAAAATTTAAATTTTTTGAGTACTTAATTTTCGTTGATATTTCATAAAAAATTTAGATGGTAACATTGTTTATTATTTTATTTTATTATTATTTTGCATTTTCCATAACGCAGTTCGAACCACATTTGTACCTTCATAACTGTTCTGGACGTTTAGTGGTACGATAATGTCATATTTTGACAACTTTTGGTAATCTCCATAAAATATATTTTTGATCCTTATCTATCTGAATAAACTTTTTTATCATAATACTTACTATTTACATTACTTAATTGAATGAGTAATAAAAGTAAATTACATAATATTTACATATCTTTATAAGTATAATTGCTCAAGGTGTGGTTAAACGAATTTTAATTAAATGGATTTTATCAGATTATTCTATAAAGCAACCTCGCAAATAGTTTAGGACTAAATTCAAAATCTTACATCTCAGACTTTATGAGATAGTCGTATAAAGATGAAAATGTGTTGTTGAAAACAAAATTCGAGACTTTCATATGAGTCTCTAGGATGTTGGTGTCTTTTTGACAGCCTATTAAAAATTACTAAATAAATATAAAACTCTTATTTGAATTTTTTATTAAAATCAGGTCACATGTTCAAAAACAAATTGCTGTTAAGCGATGTCATCAAATAAAACAAAAATATGTTTATCTAAAAATGACTGCGATGGATTATTTTTAAATTTATCTTAAACTGTTTGTAAGGGTGCGCCTAACATCATTTGCAAAAAAAAATTCTTTCAGGAACATGAAAACTATGCAATGGTGTAACCCACAGGTCTTAATGAATAATCTATATGTTGTATAAGGCAAACAATTGTGGAACAAAACAAATTTTGAGTCGTTATTAAATGGTTACAATTAAAAATGTACATTAATGTAAAGGGTCCGCCATCTAACGGTTTTTTTTAACTAGTGCTTATTTCGTGAATGGTAACACTTAGCTCATGTCTGATTTGACAGATAATTAGTTTTATCCTTCCGCTGAACGAATATGGTCCGTATGTTAGTTATCTTGTGAAAAAAGTGAAAGATAAACCATCGATAAACCAAAGCGTGAAAAGCCAAAAACACTGCGTACACCCGAGAATATTACTGCTGTGCAGAAAGTGTGCGTGAAGCGCCATCAACATCAATTCACCGTCGTTCTCAACAATTGAACATTTCGGAGACATCATTGAGACGAATTTTGCATAAAGACCTTGGTATGACGCCATACAAAGTCCAATTGGTTCAGGAGTTCAAAAAAAAAAGTTATTTGGCGGACCCTTTATATTAAATAAATCGGGCGGGTGTCTGAGCTTTTTCCTATATTCGAAACTCCTCGTCTGTTATGTGACTTTTTTCGAAGAGATTTTTAACCTATATTTTAAATATTTTAAATAAATGGCAGCCCTAACACAATGCATAGAAAACAATGCTTTTGCTCAACCTAAAAGTTAAAACCAAAAAAAAAAATTACTCAAGCAATTATTTTAGATTATTGGAAGCTTATTGAGACAACTTCAATACTAATGTAATTTTGATTGGCTATATCTAATTTTTTTTGTACTACTTTTTGCTTATGAGCCCTTAATTTATATATTTTATGTATAAATGTATATTGAATGCAATTGCATTTTTAAAATGCATTTTTTAGCTAAGCCAATAATTCGAACTTTTAATAAATTGTTTATTAGTATAAATTGAAATCTTTACTACAATTTCCAATATCTACTTTTTAATTTCCAAAAAGTAGCTAATTTCGAGAAATTTTTCAAAAATATTAAAACTTATAATAAATTGTTCTCAGAAAATTATTTTAGATTTTTTAGAATCCAATTGAGACAACTTCAAACCTAGTCTATCACTGATTAGCTATAGCTCAGCCATTTATGAACGCTCGATATATATGGCGCTCGTTTTATTTAACCTAGTTTCTACTTTTTGCCTATGTCCTCTTAATTTATATATTTCGTGAATAGGTGCTTTTTTAACGCAATTGTATTTTTCAAATGCACATTTTTAGTTAAGGAAATATTTCGTATTTAAAAAAAATAATTTTTAATATAAATTGAAATCTTTACTGCACTTACAATATTTACTTTTTAGTTTCTAAAAACAACTTTTTTGAGACATTTTAGAAAAATATTTTAACATTTAACAAAAGAATTTACATATGATTCTTCTTCGAGCTTAAGATCTTTTGTTAAAACGATTGTAAATTATTAATTTCCAATATTTCGTCTCCACATTGGGAGACTTCTTCAGGGAAATTTATTTTAATTTAATTTTTATCAATTTTAAAATTTTTTAAATAACAAATTTTAAAAAAGGCGGGAAAATAAATTTATTGAATTTTTTTTTTTTTTTTAAATTTATTTTTATTTTCCCGCCTTTTTTAAAATTTGTTATATAAAAAATTTTAAAATTGATAAAAATTAAATTAAAATAAATTTCCCTGAAGAAGTCTCCCAATGTGGAGACGAAATATTGGAAATTAATAATTTACAATCGTTTTAACAAAAGATCTTAAGCTCGAAGAAGAATCATATATAATAAAAGAAGATCGAAGAAAATTAAACATATTCAAAAGAATTTACTTAGAAAATTTTTTCAGATTTTTCGGAAGCCAATTGAGACAAATCTAGTCCATTTCTGATCAGCTATATCTTAGACATTTCTTATCGAATCTGAACAATCCAGGGCTCATTTTGTTTGTACTAGAGTCTGCATTTTGCATATGTCTCCTAAATTTATATATTTCCTGTATGAATGCAGTTTTAATGAGCCAAATCCGCTTTTTATCGCACCGGAACGACCGAGATATTATTATACATGTAAGTGTGTCTATTATTAAACATTGTGAAAAAAAAAATGTACACTCACACTATTTTTTTCATAAAGACTACCGAATATACACATTAAATTAACTGAAAATCAGTTAAAAACAGGACTACTTACTTTTCGTTTGAAATAATTGTATTTTTTAGTTTATTTTCAACTGATGAATATTAATTGACAAAATCCATAAAAACAATAGATTGTTTTCGTTTATTTTAATACTCAATATAATATAACAGCTTTTTGTTTTGAATAGAAAATTTAAACTAAATATTTTAAATATTACGGAAAGTCCGTTTTTTGTTTATTTTTTTTTTGTTGAATAACAGACAGAAAGTTAAAAAATATATGTCTTTGATAATATAACTATATATTCCATTGAAACAACTTTACCGATTAACTGTGGATTTTTCATGGAAAAGTTCTTGTGAGTGTATACTTTAATTTGAAAACTATATTTAATGCAATTCTACGGGAGTTGGCTCAATTGGCTTCTGGAACCTCATGTGATGTATATTTAAAAAAAAAAAATAGAATTTATGTGTACTTTGTTATCTTCGAAAAATTATACAAAACGTACCAAAAGAACTTGAATCCAAATTTATTTATAGATATTAATTACTAATTTATATGCAGTTTTGTCGGAAACGAAAAAAATCGGTCATTTTGCAACTCGGATTGTTCAAAGGCTATAAATTTAAGTTTTCGTAAATTTTCTGAGGTGATTACAGTTTAAACCTCTTACGCCTGAAAATAATATTATTTTTTTTGGCAGCAACATAAAAAATTAATAAAATTGATTTCCACAATTTTTTGGTTGACTTCAAATATTTTTTAGCACATTTTTGAAAGGAAGAACGCAAATCTATGCAACAAAAAAGGGGTTTAAATTATATCTGGTGTACATGGTAGTTTTTAAAAAAAAACTTTAGTTAAATACAGAAGTAGTTTTTTGCGACGTTAATAAGTGGATTGTGAGGGAACTTTTTCATGACAAAATTTATCGTTTTAAATCAAGTTTTAGAAAATTTTTTTAATAGTTTTCAGACATGCATAATCGTACATGTTTATTGAAATATAGATTAAAAAAACCATATGTCTCAAATTCATGGAGTTGGTAAAAGTGTCAGGAAGTGCGACTGAAAATTGCATATTTCAATTAGCCATAATTATAAAGTGGCTTTTTAATAGACAATAAAACCGACGTATAATTTAAATTAAACTAATTCCCGAAGTTGTGTAGAAAATATTTACATACAAGCATTTTTATTAACGTCGAATGAAGTCAGTGTTTACCAACGAAATTTTATAAGTGGTCGATTTAAAGTGCTTAATGAGCCACAACAATATTTTCGACTGAAAAATTTTCATTTAAAAAAGTTTATAAAATCTTTAACTATCATGAAAATGAAAATTTATTCAAGTTCAAGGCCATACTATATATTTCTTTATTAGGATATTGTCCTAACAAATAATCTATAAAGTTTTTTGTTTTCAATTTATTAATTAACCACTTTCAAGAATTTGTTGATGGCTCCATTTCGGGGATTTTCTAGGTCCCCATCATCAGAACAAGTTTAGAAAGCAGTGGCAACCTCATTCACAAACTCAAACACTTATAAACCACATTTGTTAAAACAAATAAGAATTAAGTTGAGCCTGAAAATAAAATTTCCACTAATAATTAAAAAATTGAAAACATTTGATTTTGTATACACTCTGTCTTTGACATTTGTTACTTTTATTCAAAAATAAAATAAAATATTCGCGAGGGGATATAAACTAAGATTATACTTTGTCTTTTCCTTGAACTTCAATAAATTTTCATTTTCATAACAGAATTATAGGTCGAAAAAACATAATTTTTATTTATTTTTAAATAATAGTTATAACAAATCTTTAACTATCTTTCATTAAAAAGTGATTGCACTAACTTATAACCTAGCAACAGTCCGTCACTTTTTTTTGTACATAAATGGAATAATTTAATGCGAAAATTCTCCAAAATGCCGTTCTGAAACACCAAAATGCAAAACTTTTATAACAAATGGACTATATTCATTAAGCCTGAATTTTCTAAATATTACCAAAAATCCGTTATATTTAAAATTAAAATAAAAATATTTTAATTATAAGTGTCCAAAATGTAAGCACTGAGTTTTACAACGACAAAGCGAAAATTCGCCACATTTCGCACTGAATGGAAGAAAATTTTGTTCGGAGTATTGTCCTTAATCTGTGGTATCATATTTGATTCTATTGTGTTAATAATATTAAGAATTCAAAATGGTTTTTTTTTTTTGTTTCCAAACTTTTTTTAACAACAACTTTTAAAATTTACTAACAAGTGTAATTTTTACATTTTTTTTTTTAATTTATAACTTTGAACCGCTATAGCTATATCGGCCCTCGCTCAAATCCCTGCACCCGAACAGATTAAAGTTGCTTGCACAAAGATTCATAGAAAAAATTTAGTAGATGTTTTAGCAAAGCCATCAGAAATCCAACTTCGCAAGTTTTAAACAAATTTTTAGTTCAAATTGAGATATAACTAACTATTTTGATTTCATGAAATACAAAATTTTTAATAAACATTAGCGGTGTTCATTCTTGGTAGTAAATAGCCCTTGTAGATCTAGTTAATGGTGTACGTTTGATAAATTTATCAGAATTTACCAGAACCAGCAACAAAATGTATTGTACTAAAATTTACCACGTTGTGGTAAACACGCGTGATAAATTTGTCAAAAAAATAAACAGGTGACGTTCTGGCATCAAAAAAATTTATTTTGTGTTAACTATTGGAAAAACTTAAAGATTAAACAAAATTTCGAAAAATCCAGTTGAAAACGAAACCATTTTTCAATTTACACTAAAAAATTTGTGATTTTTTTCTTTTTCTGTAAATTTGTAATACGATGTTTGCGTTTCAGTATTTGTGTATCGTATACTTATGTGTCAGTATAAATAGACAAGGGAAGTGAACAAATCGTATTAGAAAAACTATTAAGAAACATTTTTGCAAATTGTATTATTATAAAATAATAAAAATAAAACTATAAAAAATTTTCAGGAGTTTTTTAAAACAAATGTAAAAAAGTAAAGTATTTTTTTCTGAATTGAAAAACTAGAATCGCCCATGCCCAAGGTTGCCTTACTTTTTGAATAAGAATAAATTTTAAAAGCACATGAAATTGAAATTTGGTGCTTTCTAATCCCCATAAATGTATAAAATTCGAAATAATAATAGAAAAATGTCGAAAAATTATCGAAAACATATGTTTTCGGTCAAAATGCTAAATTTTAACTTATAAAGCAGTCTTATGATTTTTAAAAACTTCTGTAAGAAAAAAAGTGCTTTCGTTTTACTTTCTACAGGAAAGTAAATCAAAAATAAAAATGGGTATGTGAAAGACAAAGCATCAAAAAATCGTATTGATTTCACCTTCATGGGAATGTGAAACATAGGACAGAGGTGAATAAGTAGTTTTTCTGTTTATAAAATAATTTATAATGTTTAAAAAAATTAATGAAATAATTGAAAAAATAATTTTCTTTTAGCAATGATCCTTTTTTAATTAAATTTTACATTTCTACTTATTTTTTTCATTTTTTAGATTAAGCTTTTATCTTTGGCATATCGCATTCCGATATACATACAAAAGAAACAAAGGATATATTAAAGATAAATAAAAGACAGATACAGATCTGTATTTTAGTTGTCTTATAAACACAGAGATGCATTTTAATAGTCTTATTATTTATAATGAAAAATTTCTCGTAAAGATGGGCCTTAGTTTTCATGCAAACATTAAAAAATTGAACTAAAATTTAGTAGATTTTAAAGTTTTTATTGCTGTTTTTATTTTACTAATATTTAGCAAATAGATTCTGCTAATTCGGCTGCTTTTTTAACAGTAAAACCCAAAAAAAAAAATGGTAAAATGTCCATGTCGCAAATAATTTTTTCACAACTTAAACAGTTGCTTATAAAAAAATTAAGTTCAAATCAAAAATCAATGTTAGAAGTATTGTCTTATTATAAAACAATGAAAATTAAAAGAACTTCTTATTTAAACACAGAGAAAAATTTAGCTATTTGCCTACTGAAATTCGGTTACTACGACTTAAATTCGGTTATAACGAATTTCAGTCGGTTGGTAAAACTGAAGATTAGTACTCACAACAAAGTTTAACCGAACTTTTCTGAATTTTTCAACCGAATTTTAGTTGCAACTCCCAAAACATTCAGGCATCTAATGTTAATATCGTTATACAAACTAATTTTATAAGTTGTTACCATTAAAACACACTTTTATATTCGATTGATACTTCGTTTCTCTGTGTGTACATAGACTTCTTAGACATAGACTTCTTAACTACATACTTAAATGAAAGCTTAGCTTCCGTAGATTTAAAAACTAAAAAAGGTTTTACTATTTAAATGCCCATTATCATGGTATAAAGCTAACAAACACATCTTAAATACAGGGTCTGAAAGTCGGAATGTCTCGAAAACTGTAAAACTATTTTAAACTATTGAGCATTGTTTGCAATGGGTCAAAATTATATATCAATTTTAATTTAAAGGTCATCTTAAAACACATATAAGAAAATTTTTTTTAAAACCGCTTACCCATGAATTTTTTCTAGAACAGGTTTTTCTACCACTGATTCTATGGAACAGGTTCTAGAAATAATTCCACGAAGCTTAAATGTAAGGTTTCACTTTCGCAAAACCAGATCTATAAGTTGTTCTAGTGTCGATTACAAAGCAACGTGTTGTGGTATGAAATAACAGAACCTATAAGTCCAAATCACTGCGTTCAAAAATCACCAGTTGCAGAATATAAAGTAGAACCTCTGCTAATACAGTATAGGCTGCTATGCAACCTATTCTTTGATTTCTCCTTCTTCTTGGAATATGTGAAAAAACTTAATATTTACGTATTTTACGGTTAAAATATTGGTTTCTAATTTCATTTAATTAATTAATTTACATTCTCCATGCAAAATATAATAAAAAATCGTTAAATTCAAGTTCAGGTTTTAGCCGGCATATCTTTATTGTTAGCTGAACTCTTGTTAAAAAAAAAAAAAACATTTTATCACCCTGTATTTGTATTTCATAAAGTTTCTGTGTGTACATTCAATTATTTACTTTAAACTTCACTGTTAAGCTGATGTTAGTCTTCATAATAGTGGAAGTACATTCAACAAAATGTAACAAGAACAACGCATATTGTAAAGTTACAACTAATTTTCACTTGGGACCTTAAACGCCTTAAGCCAACAAAATAAATTGTTGTAAGGATATTGTTGGTCGTGGTAATGTAAAAATGTTAATTTTGTGCGAGTTGCTTGTTCATCTGCTCTATTTTTGCTATTATTACGTTATATTTACATTGTCAGTTAAAAGTTAAGGCCAACATTGCAAAATTTATGAAGGGTATGAAATGTATAACAAAAAAAAAAAGAATGGTTAAAACGAAAGTTGTAAACATCAATTAAAAGTTTTAATGTGTAACAAAATATGAATAATTATAAAGATTTTAAGAATTTCTTTTTTTATAGATTGGGAAATATGTATTCGTTTTGTAATAATCTGGCTAAATGAATATTACTAAATTTATAAAGTTTGTATGAAAAGATTTTTATATATTTTTATATTTTTTCACTGAATCTGTGAGTCAAGTTGAAAATCATTGATATTTTATAAGGAGGACTTTTCTTTCATTATATGGATGGAGTAAGCTCGAAACAGAAACATAAAACAGACTTGGTAGTAGCAACCATATATGGAGCCGTTAGATTTAGTTGTAGTTTTCAGTAGTTATCACCGCACTTCTGTTAAGATAATCGAATTTCTATTATCGTATAAAAATTCGTATTGTTACAATGCTGTTCAGAGAATATATGTTCCATAGAAAAACAATTTTTTCCTATGTCACTACGATTATGTTTAATATAAAACAACAAGAACTTCCAAAAATTTAAAAAAAAATATGAAATAAAAAAAAAATTATAGAACAAACTTAAAAATGCAGTCATTTATTAACTCATTAAAAATTTTACAATATTTTGAATAATTTTCATTTTCATTGCACAATTAAAGGTCGAAAAAAACATAATTTTTATTTTTAATAAAAATTATATCAAACTTGTATTAAAGACAAAGTACAGCCTAGTTTACTCCCCATGTTTTTGTTTAAAGACAAAACAAAAAATAAAAAGCAGGAAAAAACAAAAAACGTGTATTGAATATCCACCAGAGGTGGACCTTACACATAACAAACAAGTTTTCAATTTATTTTTTGATCAATGGTTATAATCTTTAACTTCAAGCTCATATATTAGTTCTCATGTAGTGAGTAAACTAGTTTATATGAATGTTTGATGTTTGGCATGGGATTGTTACCGCTTTCAAAACGTGTTCTGATGATGGGAACCTAGAAAATTCCCGAAATAGATCTATCAACACATTCCTGAAAGGGTCAAATAATAAATTTGAAAACGAAAAACTATATAGATTATTTGTTAGGACACTATCCTAATAAAGAAATATAGAGTATGGCCTCGAACTTGAATAATTTTCATTTTCATTGCACAATTAAAGGTCGAAAAAACATAATTTTTATTTTTAATAAAAATTATATCAAACTTGTATAAAAGACAAAGTACCGTCCAGTTTACTCCCCCTGTGTTGTTTATAAACTAAGCAAAATATAAAAAGGAGAGAAAAACAAAAAACGTGTATTGAATATCCACCAGAGGTTGACCTTACACATAACAAACAAGTTTTCAATTTATATTTTGATCAATGGTTATAATCTTTAACTTCAAGCTCATATATTAATTAGTTCTCATGTAGTGAGTAAACTAGTTTATATGAATGTTTGGCATGTGATTGTTACCGCTTTCAAAACGTGTTCTGATGATGGCAACCTAGAAAATTCCCGAAATATATCTATCAACACATTCCTGAAAGGGTCAAATAATAAATTTGAAAACTAAAAAACTCTATAGATTATTTGTTAGGACAATTTCCTAATAAATGTAGAGGCGCTTGTAGCCGAAATATTTCTGATTTTTATTTTTTTTATATTTATATAAATTTTTAAAGTTTTCATATTCTTTTTGTAAATACTGGTTTTATCAAATGTTAAAAACTGTTAACGATGAACATTTTGACAGTGACAGTTCTACGTTAGTACACCCTGTTGTTGAGGGTAAGGCAGTGTGTGTCAAAAAGTTTGACGTTTATGGTTTATGCTAGTGCGTGTAAAAATATGTTCATGTATTTGGTACCGCTGAATCAGCGGGTTTTTCCAAATATTTTCCAAATTTTTCCAACCCTTTTTGGGTATAAAAGACATAGCGGGAGCAAAAATCTTTTTTTTTTTTGCTGTCTATCACCTACAAGTTTTTTAAATCGTCGTGCTGATATTTTCAACATGTAAGTTTTTTTGAAATTAAAATTTAATTTTTTTGTGGGAATTTTTTTTAAATTTTCTTTAAATTTTTAATTAATTTTCATAATTTTTTTTATGAAAACGCTAAAGAATTTAATAGTGTCAATTCTTTTAATAAATTATTTTTTTCGGGAAATTAATTTTCTGTTCAAAACTTTCAATTTTTAACATATTTCCTTTTCTAAGTTCTTTAAATTAAAATTTTATTTTTTCCGAGAAATTAATTTTTCTCCGCTAAATGTTTCTTTTTCTTTTTTTTAAATCAATTTTTAACCACGGAGTTGAGTTGAAAATACTCCTAAATTGTCTTTATTTAATTGCCTAAAATTTTCCAAAACTATTTTTCTTTTCTTTCAACAGAAATTTTCTTTTATAATTAGGAAATTCCGATTAAAAATCTAATTTTTAATCAACCCCTAATTAATTTTATTTACATTGGGGCTCTGACAAAGGCTTTTTATTCATATACCTGGCTGTTAGCTATATAAAAGGTAAAACCAACATACACACACACGTAGAAATTTTACAAAACCATAACCATAACTTTTTAACATTTAATTCACAGGGACTACGCTGATTTATTTTTCAATATTAGGGATTGTTTCTACCCAAACGGAGGAATTTTCTTTGGCAGGAAAAGTTTCCAAATTTTCATGTGTACATCATTATCATCTTCAGAAAATCAACATAATTAGTGAAAGTGCAGTGAAAAACTAAGAAAAAACTTTAGTGTAAAATCTGTGAAAAGTGACTAAAAACTTTGAAAATTCATAAAGAAAAATATCGGAAAACTCTCTAAAATTTTATTAAAAAAATTAATTTTCTATAAATTTTATTAAAAATCCAAAACTATTTTTTTTTCTAAAACAACAAAAAAAAAAACGAGAGAAAAAAAAACCTAAAAGAAAAATAACCCTAAAAACAATTTTTTTTTATTATCACAGAAAAATTAATTAAAATCCATTGAAAGTGCTAAGGAAAATCTGACTCTAGAAACAACAAAAAAGTGCTGTGTCAATTAAAATCTAAAAATCTTTAATTTAAATTTTTTTTGTTAAAAATCAATTTTTTTTTATACCAAAAAAAAAAAAAATTTACACAAAAGTGTCTCAAAAGTTTGCTAAAGAAAACACTAAAAGACAACAAAAACAAAAATCATAAAGAAAAAGACATTAAAACAGATTTTAAAATAAATTTATTTTACATTAAAATTTTAAACTTCATTTATATTTCATTTCAATTTATATTTCTTAATACTAAACACTTTTCTGATTAATTTCACTTTGCTTATTTTTTTTTATTTGATCTTTAATTTCATTTAATTTTTATTTAATTTTTTTTTTCTAAATTTTTTCTTTAAAAACACAAATTTTGTCATCTAATGATTAAGTAGAACTGAGAAGAATGCAAAAATCAGTGAAAAAAAGAAATGTGCAAAAATACAAAAATAGTTTAAAACAAGTGTCAAAACAAGAATTTATCTAAATGAAAAAAACTTTAATTTTAATAAAAACAACATTAAAAACAAATAATTTTAAAACTTTAAAAGCTATTTTTGAAAAGCTATAAAAAAAAAATTAAATTTGAATGTTAAATCGGTAAAAGTAAATGTTAAGATTTCTGGAAATTTAAAAAAAAAAATTTTAACACAACAACTATTTCAATTTTTAAACAAAACTTTTGAACCAGCCTATGTACACAGGAAGGAGCCATCGAAAGATCTTTCTACGTGGAATCCAGTCCTGGTAAGTCATTTTATTAATTTCTATTTAATTGTTTTTATAAATAATTAATATATCATAAAAACACCTTTACTTATAAATGATATAAATAGTGAAGACTGCTGTTAAAATTGATATTAACAGAGTTATGATATTAACATAAGTGGCAATGTTAACCACTTTTTATTAAAAGAACAGTGAATGTGGTTTTATAATTAATTATTTAATCAGAAAATTTTAATAATTGTCGTGTTGGAGTTTAATTAACGATTAAAAATATCTTTATTTCATTAAAATCGGTTAAAAATTATAAAAGTTATTAACTAAAACGTATTTAATTATTTAATTAAGGTAACGGGCCTGAGAATATTTAGTTACATGGAGTTTACATGTTAACATAATACTCTCTCATTTTCTGTTAGTTTACATAAATGCAAAATTAACTCGTAAATTCAATATCCGGTGTAGCCTGGTTGGTTAGAGCCCGAAACAATAATCTCGAGGTCGTGGGTTCGAACTCCGGTCAAAGTAATAATTTTTTTTTATATAATGTTTTAAATAAATTGTATTAAACAATTTTTATTTTTTTTTTAAATTCGTGAGTAAAAATCCCGGTCGGTTCAAATAATTTTTATTTATTTTTTTTGTCGCCCGAGTAAAATTATTTGTGTTAATTTTTTTTTATGATAAATTTGAAACATGAATAAATAAGTTTTTTTGCACAAAAATATAAAAAAAAAAAAATCAATATTTTATTTATGCACGTATAAAAAAAAAATGATTTTTATTACACTATATTAAACATTTTTATGATAGCCGAATTGGATATCGCCATTTAAATTTCCTTTCCAGCATTTTTTTTTTTTTAACAAACTGATTTTTGCACGCTTCGTATTGCGAATTAAGTTATTTTTATTTTTCAATGTTTAATTTTTATTAGTTTTCATCATGAATACTTCATTTAATATTAATTTAAATTTTCTTTTGTTTTGTTTCACTTCGCTCTAGGTTGAGCATTTTAATTTATTTAAACGTATGTTTAAGGATTTAATTTTATTTCAATAAAATTTTGAATATTACTATGAACTTGTAAAAAGTTTGTTTTTGATTCCTGGGTAACTTGTTAGGATAGAGAATATATGGGATCATACAAAATCTACTTGCACTTCCTAGTATGATCACGGTTGGGAGGGGAATTTCGATCGTGTTAACATCTACACACGACTCTGTCAACAAAAATAACTTTCGCCGACTTAAAAACTTATTTCCGTTTCCTTTTTCCTCTTTCCTCTTTAGCTTTCCCTTTCATTTTCTCCCTCTTTTTCCTCTAAAATCTTATTGCATGCACAAAATAAAATAGCAGTGCTGTAATCGTTATGTTTCAAGATGAGAATAAGCAGCCCCGAACCTCGACCATTAGCCGACGAGATAGAAGCCGGAAACTTTGCATGCAACTGCTACTGACACTCATACAAAACTTCGAATATTCACAAAACTACGTAACGTTATATGCTACATAAAGAAATATAGAGTATGGCCTTGAACATTAATAATTTTCATTTTCATTGCACAATCAAAAAAAAACATAATTTTCATTTTTAATAAACTTATTTTATTTTTGTAAACTAAAAAAGTAGTAATATTGAAAAAAGTTGTTTTGGTAAGGAATCTTCTTTTAGAGGAGGTGCATTTTGATATATTCGCGATACAAAGAAAATCTTCAAATTTTTTATTCTTTTTGAAAAGCGTGTATACGAGTATATGAAAGCTTCATATATTTTAGAGAAAACCAAATAAGCTTTGAAATGGGATATTAATTTTAAAAATCGGACTGCACGTTTAATACTTACAACCATTTAAACAGTATGTACACTCACAATATTTTTTCCGTAAAGACTACTGAATATACACATTAAATTAACTGAAAATCAGTTAAAAAGAGGACTACTTACTACTTTCAAACAATTGTATTTCTTAGTTTATTTTCAACTGTTGACAAATTTATTGACAATATCCATAAAAACAATAGATTGTTTCGTTTATTTCAATACTCAATATAATATAACAACTTTTTGTTTTAAATAGAAAATTTTAACTGAATATTTTAACTATTACCGAAAGTCCATTTTTTGTTTATTTTGTTTATTGAATAACAGACAGATAGTTAAAGAAATTATTTCTTTGGTAATTTAACTGTATATTCCATTGAAACAACTTTACCGATTAAACTTTAAATAACTGTTGATTTTTTATGGAAAAGTTCTTGTGAGTGTATGTAATACCAACTTTAAGTGGCGATAAAACGCGAATGACAACGAATTTAAAAAAATAAAACTTGGAGTTTTGTCACACGAGTTAAGCGACTACATATAACACGTTCCATCCAAATCGGAAAGGGTGAAGCTGAAAATCATATTTTCGCCAAGATAACTTATGAAATGACCCTTAAGGCTGAAACATAATTGGATTAAATGACTAAAGTCAGGTATTTTATTTTCGTTTCATTTGAGTATCTGATTTAAGTCTTTTAATTACAATTATTTTTTAGCTTTTACTACTTTCAACAACAACACTGGTCCTTAAAAGTTTATAAAGCGGAGGAGCAAGGAAATATGGATCAGACGTATACAGCAGTGAACATGGTCAGAATGTTATTCCATTGCGGACAAAAAAGTATGACTTGGACATCATACGATTTTTCGCGAACATTTTTGTCCTTCGAGGCCCAGCGAACATCCTTCGAGGTCATGTTAGTATCATTCGAGGTTCAGAAAAGGCCTTCAACCGTCCTTTGTGCCGATGACCGCATCCCAAATATTTAGAGCACAATGTAATTTTATATTATGAGTTTGCTGTTTTTTCTTCGATACTTAAATATTGAATTACGCTCCTAGAAGATAACAAAAAATTCTCATAAGGTTTGTGATTTTGCCTAACAAATATCTCTAAAAATTCAATGATCAATTTCCCCTGACTATTTCTTTAGGCAAGAATCAAATCCGAAAAGGGACCAGTCTACAACAAATTCATTACAATTTGTTAAATAAGTTTTGGGATTATAGCACATTTAATAACTAAACATGTAATACAATAAATTGTATAACTTTGTTTTTTCAATCCTTGCCTTTTACTTTATTTCACTTAAATAAACAATTTCTGTAGCAATACACTCACAATAGTTTTACTGTAACTGATTGTAGTTTATTTAAAAAGTAATCAGTAAATTGTGGTTTTCAAGGAATATACATTTAAACTACAAAGAAATATTTTTTTAACTTATTTTATTATTTATTAAAAAAACAAACTGTACCAGTTAATTATTTTTTTCATTCCAAAATTTTTTTTTTTACCAAAAAGTTGTTAATTTTAACAAAACAGTTAATGATAGTAAAAATTGAAGAAAAACTTTTGTTTTTAATAACTAAAGAGTAAATTTTTGGTAGTTAAAATATATCAGAGTTTTTTTTTAATTTTTTATTTTATTCTTGATAGTTAACAAAAATGAAATCTTTTATTTTTCCGGATTTTAAGTTAATTTTTTAATAGTTAGAAATAAATGAATAAACATAGGATTTAAAAGAAAATAGAGTAGGCCGGATTTTAACTATTTGTTTACTAGTTTTAAAGTTCATATTGCATTGATTTTAACAACAAAATATTGTGAGTGTGCTTATCATCGCGGATTTACCCCAGCTGATATACCCCTGCTCATCATTACGGCACAAAAAGTTTCCTGAATAAAAATCCTATTTAATAACCTTCACTGGATGCGGCAGGATAATCAAATGAGGCTCAAAGATGACTCCAATTAACGGCGAACTTACTGGGTAAACAACTCTGTTGTTTTAAAAACATATTTTCTTGCACCAAAATTACCAAAATGAAATAAAATATATTTTTATTGTATTCTTTTTCTGAATTTTTTGTCTTATTAACAGTTTAAAACATTTGTTAGGGTTATATTAATTCAATATTGGGTTGCAATTTTTTTGGAATAATATTATAGAGTTCATGCAGATGGCCTATTGACGAAATTATTAATTTTTCAACTTCGCCGCTTCCGATATATAAAGCTTTGATTTATACGCTTGTGTCCTTGTTTCTTTAAAAAAAAAATATTTTTTCCGATTTATGGATAAAACAATAAAAATATATAATGGACTTTTTTTAATGAGTTCATAAATCACAGAATTTTTGAATTTATTTTATGATTATTGTTTTTAAAATTTAATATTTTTTTTAAAGTTTTTTATATCTATGTTGTTTTATATTGAATAACATGAGATCCATGATACATTACAAATGGAAATAACCATGACTTTTCAAACTAGTATAATTTTTTGTGCACACATATTTAATGGAGCCCATAACACATCTCTATATTCAGGTTTGCAAAAACTTGCGATTTTTCATGGTTTTAGTTTTCAAACAAATTTAAAAACATCAGAAAGGTATGGCTTGAAAACTATAATACATTTTGTGTATAATATAATTTTACCATGTTTACAAGATTTATGCGTGTTGATATGAGAGACCTAATATTAGTATTTTGAAAATTGGAACTAACCGCACGATTTGAATATTAAAATTTATATATAGACCATTTTTTAACTTTTTATATTAAATTTGACATATTCGTATCGTATAACGTATAATTTGATAATTATTGGAAGTGGACAAAATTCGGACAAAACTGTATAAACTCAGTTCTAGTTGTATCTAAACTAATCTGATATGATGCAATTATATGTAATTTGAAACAATTTATTCGGGACATTTTTCGGACGAAATTTTATTTAATTAATTATGGGGTCATATTAAATTACATAAAAATAATATAAAAAGCTTCATATCACTTATTTTTAATCGGGTAGTTTAAACTTCAAATATCATACTATATTTCAACGATATCACTTTATCTGCGAATTCCATAATATTGTTGGCTTGAAAGTCAAATCATATATATTTACCCATTATTAAAGCGTCCATGTCATGAAAACGATAAATAAAAGTTTTAAAATTTCAGATATTTCGTTAATATGGTTTTGATGCTACTATCATTTTTATACAAGTTTTTTTCTATTATCAAATTTTAACTAAAATTGGTAAATTTAAAAAAAAATTTAAAGGAAGCATTTTTTTAATTTATTCGTTTTATTATTTGTTATTCGAAAATCATGTTCCTTAAATTGTTCGTTCGATTTTTTTTTTTTATTCGATTAATCGAATAATTTTTATTAGAGTGACAACCCTACTAAGTACATATTTTTGATTTTTTGTAAGCTGGAAAGTAATGAAATTTTGTTCAAGAAAGCCATTTATGTCTTTATCCATCAAGTACAATATGTCGAGATAACTGAGATGATAGAGCGGTTGACTGACAACCTGGAGCAATAACATTGAATCTCGTGTGGGTACATTTTATTAACGTTAGTCGATTCGAATAACAACACTTTGATTTTTGCACACATTTTTTTTCACCGATCACTCTCAACTCGCTTGTTAGCATTTCGTACACTCATAATAATCCATGCCAAAAATATGAAAAAAATGTCAAAACAACGAAATTTGTTGTAAAATTAACAAATTTTGGTGTGCTTTACGAAAGTTTTTTATTATTTTGTAATTTTTTCCGTATTTTTATGCACCGATTGTTATCAGTGTAGGTAGTGCTGGTAAATTCGGCTACTGTTCAATATTCGACACTACTCGATGTTTTTCAGTGCAATATTCGATATTAGTAGACACTTTTAACGGTTTTTAAATTTAAAATTTGATATTTGGTTTCGCAAAATTGGGCATATAGAAAATTTAATTCATGAAAAATATTGATTAAGAAAGAATCAAATCCTTAGTCAGTGCCCAGTAAAAAAATTTAGTGTTTTTAGAAGCAGAATGAAACAAATGCGCTGATGTAAGTGCAAAAGAAACAAATAACTTTCGTATAGAAATAAGCAAACAAAAATTTTGAGCTTACTTTTTTCCTTTACAAGGATGCAGGTTGTAAGCAGCTTACGCTAATCCCTTACAATAATGCAGTTTGTAATGCAGAAAGTTTTATATTGTATATTATAAACGATCTGTATCAATTTTACCGAGCGATTTACGATTGTTTTTTACAGTTATATTAGTTTTTTGTTTTTATATACATCGAGATTATTTTTATGTTATTTTCAATTTATAACGAGCTTTCAACCTCCGTATATTTACAAAAATAAAGCAAATCAAACATATTAGCTAGGTTGATACTAGTATTTCGATCTGGCTAAAGATCTCATCAGAACCCGAAGTTTTAGAAAAGCTAGAGCCTATATAATAGGCAGAACTTTAACAAAAAATCTATTAATAATCAATTTTGCTCCATTCTTGTCTTCTTAGTAATCAACCACGTGGTTAGGTCTTTTCCTAACAAGCATCATGACGTTACTAAACTTTGAAGACAAAAATGTTCTATTTATATAAAAAATTTTTAGTGTGTACTCTGGCTCAAGTAATATTGTGTTTGGTGCTTTCGAGTATGTTCTAAAAAATAATTAGTCAATTAACTGTTTCTGAAGACTTAGCATGTGGAGCGGTAAAAAAAATAAAATAATTATATTACATGTCAAAAATTTTAACAAAAAATTAATATCTGAAGAATTTTATGTAAAACAAATTATATATTATTACACTCAGGGAACTTCTGCTTTAAAAATATGTAGTTGTAATACAGTTTCTTTATTTTTAATGTAAATGTCAGTCATTTGTAGAACAAATTAGAATATTTACTAACCTTGTAGTTCATTTAAAAAAACAACTAACATCAAATGACTGTTTTATGATTTTACATTCATTTTTTACAGTTGTTTTTTGTTATTTGAAAAAATAAAAAAAATAAATGTTTGTTTATTTTTTACTACCATGTGGTTCATTTTTACTACAATTGTTAGTCATTTTTGAACATTAAAAAACAAATGACAATGTTAGTTGAATTTAATGAAATGTAAGTCGTCCTTTTTTTAAATGAAATTTCATTTGTTTTCAACTACAATTGCAGTGGTCTTTACCTAAATAGTATTCTAAGTGTACTTTTAATCGTAATAATGTAGGCATGAAATATGATTTTACTGCAAGTCATGAAATCACAGGTTTTTATAAGCGCTTAAATCAGCGCTTATTTTGCCCAAAAGTAGTGCTTCCAAGTGGGAATTCGCAATATAAAAATCATGGCATATGTAAGCATGTTTGTAAGGGATTCTTTTTGGCTTACTCCCTTACAAACATGCTTGCATGTAAGCAGCGTTTTTTACTGGGTGTTCTTGAAGCGTACTGATTTAATATATTCAAAAATTAATATTTTTGGATCCGTTTTTTTTTTTTAAATAAATTTTTAAATAAAATTAAAGTAATCCTTCGAATTGATATAGTCTATGTTTAGCTGAACACTAAATTGGTAAATGAATATATTTTATTAGATTTGAGATCGTTTGATTTCATTTGTTGATGTTTGTAATGAAAAGAAGTTTTTATTTTTTATATTATATTAATCATTGAGAATCAATTGGGATATTTTATTCATGTACTAAAATTATAAGATTCAATCTTGTTGTACTGAAAAAAACAAATAAATAAATAAATAAAAAGAAGCTTAGTAAAAAAATATTGTCCTTTAATTATAGGGTAAAACTTAAAAAATTGTATAAAAATTGCAAATTTGTAAAAATTTTCATTTTCCATACAATGAATTTTGTAAATAAATCAATTGGCATTTATCATATTTCGCTTCAAAAATCATCAAAATTGATACAAACTGTCAAAGTTCTCAGCTCTGAGCAGACATGAGACATTGTTATAGGGCGTTTCAAATATCATGCATTTGATTTTGTATACAAAACAAATTCTTTGATTACATCTGATATCATGCACATATAACTATACCTATTTTTGTTTTTAAGCGGTTTTCTTAAAAAACATGTTTAAATGTTGTACAGAGAATTGTGGGTTTTAAACTCTCATTAAAAAAGATATTATATTGAGTTTTTAAATTTTCTTTAATATTTTTTGTTTATTTTTTCCAGACCAAAATTTTTTTTAATTTTCTTTTAAAACAAAACTAAAAAAGGTTAGAATACATTTTTTTTTTTTTTTATTTGCAACAAGATTTACCTGTTTTTTTATTATTTACTGAAAGTTAAATTTCCACACCAAGTTCTGGAACGTTACAACCTAAAGAATCCAATAAAGGGCGGAGTAACCACCAACATTTTTGTAAGTAATGGTTTTCAATTTTTTTTTTCGCTCTATAATAGAATAAAAATCATTTAATAGGCTTTAATTTAATCGGATCTTAGAAACAAACAAGAAGTCATAGAAATATCTGAAACATGTTATAAATATCAAAATATGAACATATACGACCTGAACTCATATACGAGGGCGGATCAATAAGTCCGTGACTTTTTGAATGAAACACAGTTTTTTTTTTGCAATAAGAAAATTTATATTGCAACATAATCTAATTTTAGCTCAATACACTTAGTCCAACGTTTCTCCAATTTTTGTATCCCTTCCAAAAAATAGGATTTTTTCGAGGTCCAAAAAATAAGTATTTGTTTGATCAATAATTTCATCGTTGGAGTTAATCTCTTTCCATCGATCCATTTCTTTAGGTTTGGAAGGAGCAAATAGTCACTGAGGGCTAAATCCGGAGAATATGGGCGGATGAGGTACCAATTCGTAGCCCAATTCATGGAATTTTGCCATTAAGACTGCACACGTGTGCTCCTGTGCATTATGTGGATGAAAAGAACTTTTTTCTTTGCCATATGGGGTCGTTTTTTTTAATCCTCGTTAAATCGGTCTAATAAGTTGGCGTTTATTGTTTTTCCCTTCTGAAGGTAATCGATGAGGATTATCCCGCGTGCATCCCAAAAAACTGTTGCCATCACCTTATTGGCTAACAAACTTACCTTGGCCTTCTTCGGAGCCGGTTCACCCGGTGAAAGAAATTGTTTAACTGCTGCTTGGCCTCCGGAGTGTTGTAATGGATCCATGTTTCATCCACAGTTACAAAACGCCGCAATAACTAATTCCAATTGCGGTTTAAACAGCTCCAAACAATCCTTTGAAGCTGTCACAACGATTACGTTTATGGTCAATTGAGAACAAACGCGGCACCCATCGTGCAGACAACTTCCTTAAACACAACTGATCATTTAAAATCGAAACCACGCTGCCATATGAAATGCCTATTTCATCAACAATCTCACGCGCTTTTACTCCTCGATCGGCCAACACCATAACGTGGATTGTTTCGACATTTTCGGGTGTATTGACCTCAATTGGCCGTCCAGAACGTTCAGCGTGATTTGTACTTGTGCATCCACAACGAAAGTCAGTAAACCACTTTTTGTACCTTTGAAATCGATGGTGCATAGTCCCCATAGTATTTATCAAGCTTTTCCTTGGTTTGATTGACGGTTTATTGAGCACTCGAAATTTACTTTTTTCCATTTTTAAAAAAAATCGACGAGGTTGTATGTTTTGAACAGCTGTTAAACTCAAAGTAAATGAAGTACCACTATTAACAGGTGGTACTTGATGGGAGCAGTGTTGCATTTCATACAACTACGAGGGAAGTTGGAAAAGTCACTGACTTATTGTTCCGCCCTCGTACATGATAATATATTTTCATTTTTACATGGTTACTCATGACTTTAACAGAAACGTTTTAAAAGAAATATACCTATTAATACAGTCAGTTTTAAAATTGAAAATTCATATTTTGAGGGCAATTTATTCTTGTCTCAATTAAGAATTTTGCATTTTATTAATTGTTAAAAAATGTTTGTATAAAACGCAAAAAACGTATTTGAGTATTACTTGTTTATATAAAAAATTGTGTATTTTTTAAAAACATAAACGCTTTGGAGAGGGGAAAAATAGCTAAATGCATTCAACAATTGCATTAGCAGTAAGAACGGAATTTCAAAAAAGGGGTTATCTTTATAATTGCAGATCTTAAAAGATCATATATTTTCTGAGTTTTTAAAATAGGCTATCTAAGCAACTTTAAGTATTTTTAAAGTTATTGAAAAATTAAAAACGTGCATAAAATTACGAGTTGTTTTAAATTTCAAAGCTATAAAAGCATGATTGTCTGTATTGCTTCATATAGTAGTCCAGTTCACAATAATAAAAAAAAGTTTGATATAATTTTTATTAAAAATAAAAAATGATGTTTTTTCAACCTTGAATTCTGCAATTTCTTTAAAAAAATAAATATGACATGAGGTCAAAAAATACCAATTTTTTAATGCTGTTTCCTAGAATTAATGATATATTTTGCAATAGTTATATCATTATAAACAATTGCATACAATAATATATAACAATATCAAAATGTTTTTACTTGGGTACTCAATAAGAACTACCAGGGTTATTATCAATGGTTTACGATTTTATATATTAAATTTTTAAATATATTTATCTTAATAACAATAAAAATAAAAATTTTAATGCTGTATTTAAATTCATGTTTAATTGCAATATTCTTTTGACCAGTTTGTAAAAGACGAAAAAAATAATAAACTCATAATGTTTATGAACGAAGTAATAAATTTATAGATATTATTTGATTAAATTCCATTAAAGTTTTACAACACCTGGAGTATGAAATTGTACAGTTGTTCTTTACAATCCAACCAAATTTCAGTTTCTTGGTAATTAAGAGAAATTACTGAAATGTAAAAAAATACAGCATATCATATTTCCTTTTTTTAAACTTATATCATGTGTGTGCATTAGGGTGCTTCATTTTTGAAGTAAAAAGAAAAAATTAAAAGTTTATGCAGACTTTGCTTTCGCCCCGAATCTCTGTAATTCAAAAGTAATAGATTCCAAATTTCAAGAAGATTGGTTAACGTTTAGATATTGTACACTTTGACCACTTTTGCAAAAGTAGGCCAAATTGCAATAATTCAATATTTGTTACATTTATCATTAAAAATATTACACACGGGGATTATTTTCGTCCCCTAAATACGAAATCCATATTTATCCAAACTTTAAAAAACCGAACGATGTCGATCCTCATCATCAAGAGCTTCCGAGAACCCAGAGCAAAGTGATGCACGCCGTATACAAAATCGTACTCGATTGGTGCAATTTCGCCAAAACCCTGTATCATATGATCGAATTGAATTTCAATAAGCACCCGAAATCAATTACACTCAAGATGAATTAGTTGCAATTGGAAGTATGAATAGAGTTTGTCAATACTGCAATGCTTATAATTATCAAAACGAAGCACCTGGAGTTTGCTGCGTAAATGGTAAAATTGCTTTGCCCCCAACTTCTTACAGCACCAGAACCACTACTATCACTACTGTTAGGTAAGACAGATCAAATACATTTCAGTTCATGATTATTCAAAACAATAATATTCGGCTTCACAGGAATAACACCGGATTAACGACATTTTTTAATCAACATACGAAAATATAATTCATGTTTCCAAATGACATAGTTTGGTGCTACTGAAGTAGTTCGAGCCAACTTTTCGAGTTCAAAGTCAAATATATCACCGAATGGGCTCAATATTCCCAATTCTAGATGAAGATTCCAAGTTATTACAAATTTATTTCATCGGACAAGCGGACGACAACAACCAAGTGCAACAGTATCGACATTACAATACAGGTACAAATACAGCAAATCGTAGCCGATTTACAAATATTGCTTCATGCCAACAACCAGTTGTTGAGAACATTCAAACAAGCAAAAGATGATCCCAATTAGCTTCAGATGACCACTTCCAAGGACGATACAACGCCGGGTCAGCTTCTGCATATACATACAATTTGAAGGCAAAACAACGTTTGCCGGGTCAGCTAGTATATTATAAATTAAAATTTTTAATAATAAACGTCTTTAGTTAAAATAATAAAAGAGTTATTCTGTATGAAATCACCAAATCGGCAAAGCTGGCATATCTTAGATTTTACTCAAACTAACTGGAAATGATATTTAGGGTCTGAAAACCCAAAATCCAAGAGGATTTAATTTTTGCACACGGCACTACCGGTTCACGCAAAATAAAAAAACTAAAAAGTCTTGTTTTTGTGCGTAGTGGTTTGAGCTGTTAAAATTTTTCTGCTAGAGATATCTACATGATGAACACATTGTTTTAAAGCTGAAGGATTATAGTTTCTATCAAAAATATAAAATTTGACTTAATTCATACACCCGAAAAATAACGAGGTATTGAAAATAAGCATATTTCATTGGTTTTTTGTGTTTTTCAATGAACTCCAGTGTCGGCGCTAATGAATATAAAAGCATAATAATTCTCAGATACAAATTAGACATGTCGGAGAAAATACAAAATTAAAATTGGCTCAATCTGGAAACTCGTTATGAAAAAATCGTTACTTGAAATTTGGAAATTTTGAAAATTTGCATATTTCAGGCTACAATTTGGTCATGTTTGTTAGCAGATACAAACTTGAAAATTACAGAGTATTTACTCCCTACTTTTAACTTTATAACACTTCAAGACCCGTTTAGTTATTTTCACTCCTCTCGGCTTTACAGGGTTTTAAAGAAAAGCCTTTTTGATTTTTTTTGTATGTATTTTTATACTTCCCTCAATTGTTATATACAGAGAAATTAAAATAAAAACAAGTAGTATTATGAAGAAACAAAGAATAATTATGGACTAAAAAATTTATTTAATAAATTCAGTAGATTTTTTATGTTAACAAAAATTTTACAAAATAAAAAAAATTTTATCAACATTTGTCATCACAAAGACGATTTCGGCTTAGAAGCTGAGTGGCACTTTTTTGACACTTCTCATGGCAAAAGTCCTTGTGACGGAGCAGGAGGTACAATTAAGCAGACTGTAAAGAAATCAAGTCTACAGCGAACTGCGGATCATCATATCCTAACACCTGCAGCAATGTTTGATTTTTGTTCCACCCAAATTCCTGGAATAAATTTTTTTTTTGTGTCCATTCCTGATGTTGATGCTATCGAAAACTTTTTGTCAAAAAGATATACAGTACTTTTCGCTTATAGTCACATCTCTTAGTTGCACACAAGTTGTGGACTATATCGCTAATGTGACTATATCGCTAGTTTTTTATATGCCATTTTGTTGCCGATAAATAAATTGTGATATAGTCATCATAAAATGTTACTATATGCAATGTATTTATTATTATAACAGGTGGAAAATTTGGAATATAAAAACGATGTTTGAAACGATTCAGCTCAGTTTCCTTGTTCCAATTTTCGTTTTAGCCTCTTAAATTTTTAAATAATTTTAAACCGAAAAAAATTCAAGATTTCACAATTATATTAGAAATTTTCAGTATTGTGACTATAACTTAAATTATTTGCATATAAATTTACTTTTAGTAGCCAGAGTTTAGTGGCATATAAGCCAAATGTGATTATATCGTGAATGGACTATATCCTAAATATTTTGTATGCAATTTGATTTTAGATGACAGTAAAAGTGTAAAAATGGACTATATCGCTAAATGGACTATAAGCGATGTGACTGTAAACGAAAAGTACTGTATTGATGTTTGCACAACTAAAAATACAAGATACTACCACAGTTTCTCTCCGATTTCTCACAGTCAGTTAAAAGTACGAAAGTTTTCAGCTTCTGATAACTTTGAAACTCCGAATATTATAAGAAAAAATACCTTATGAAAATAATATAAAACTTATTCCACGATTCTTAATTACCCGCATTTAAACTATAACTTTTCTACTTTAAATGATAAAAATACACCATTTGAATATTTTTTGCCACCAATGTAAAATTTTTTAACATCAAAAATATACTGAATTTATTAAATAAATTTTTAGTCCATAATTATTCTTTGTTACCTCATAATAATACTTGTTTTTATTTTAATTTCTCTGTATATAACAATTGAGGGAAGTATAAGAATACATACAAAAAATCAAAAAGGCTTTTCTTTAAAACCCTGTAAAGCCGAGAAGAGTGAAAATAACTAAACGGGTCTTGAAGTGTTATAAAGTTAAAAGTAGGGAGTAAATACTCTGTAATTTTCAAGTTTGTATCTGCTAACAAACATGACCAAATTGTAGCCTGAAATATGCAAATTTTCAAAATTTCCAAATTTCAAGTAACGATTTTTTCATAACGAGTTTCCAGATTGAGCCAATTTTAATTTTGTATTTTTCTCCGACATGTCTAATTTGTATCTGAGAATTATTATGCTTTTATATTCATTAGCGCCGACACTGGAGTTCATTGAAAAACACAAAAAACCAATGAAATATGCTTATTTTCAATACCACGTTATTTTTCGGGTGTATGAATTAAGTCAAATTTTATATTTTTGATAGAAACTATAATCCTTCAGCTTTTAAAACAATGTATTCATCATGTAGATATCTCTAGCAGAAAAATTTTAACAGCTCAAACCACTACGCACAAAAACAAGACTTTTTAGTTTTTTTATTTTGCGTGAACCGGTAGTGCCGTGTGCAAAAATTAAATCCTCTTGGATTTTGGTTCTTGGAACCCTTAGGAACATTTCCACAAAATTTTAACAAAATCCAAAATGGTCCAGCAACAATTTTTCATTTTTTTCGGTGTTTTCATAGAGAATGACTCAAAACTAAAAATTATAACGTAATTATAGAGCTGTAGAACTTTGAAATGGAATAAAACAAAGATGATTTTTTTAAATTGACATGAAATTTACTTTATCCGAAAGATTAACTTCTGGCATTATAATTTAAATATGACTTCTGGAATATGACCGCAATGGCTGGCTCGGACGTAGTCTAACCTGGAGGTCCAATTTTCGATGACTTTTGCCAAAATTTGCGGCCGAATATTGGCAATAACGTTGCGAATGTTGTCCTTTAAGTAGTCAATCGTTTCGGGCTTATCGACGTAGACTAGCAACTTCATATATCCCCACAGAAAATAGTGCAGTGGCGTTTAATCGCACGATCTTGGAGGCCAATTCACGGGTCCGAAACGTGAAACTATGCGGTTACCACACGTTTCCTTTAATAAATCAATTGTGGCAAGAGCTGTGTGATATGTTGCGCCGTCTTGTTGAAACCAAATCTCCTACACATCATGGTTGTTCAATTGAAGAATAAAAAGTCAGTAATCGTGGGTCACCATTCATTGTAACGTTCTGACCAGCATCGTTTTTAAAGAAGTACGGACCAACGATTCCACCAGCCCATAAAGCACACCAAACAGTCAGTTTTTCTGGATAAAACGGTGGCTCAATATAAACTTGAGGACTATCATAACTCCAAATACCGCGGTTTTGTTTATTGACGTATCATTTAACCAAAAGTAAGCTTCATCGCTAAACAAAATTATCAAAATTCGTGATACTTATTTCGAACAGAACCATGATATTCAAAATAAATTTTCACAATTTGGAAGCGTTGTTCAGGTGTCAGTCTATTCATGTTGAAATTGCAAACCAAACTAAACATAAATCACTTGACAGCTGACAAAATGGCAGCCAGTTTAAAAGTGTTGCCAACTTAAAGCTTTATACCTGTATAAAGAACACCCTTTAATACGTATCCAAACCAAATTTTTGAAAACACATGAATCATTGCATTTAAAAAACACATTAATTTATTTAATATTTGGATTACTAATTAATAACATTTTTGATAATTTTATAAATAGTTTTCTTCACTATAACAGATGATACCTTATATAAAAAAAAGTAATGACAGTAATAAAAGTTTACTGTTTACAAGTTAACATGAAACAAAATCAAATTAAACAAATTTATGATGTGAGCAAGATTATTCGAGTTCAAGATCATTTGTTTTTTGTTAAACAAAAAACCGTGCAATATTTATTTATTACTCAAAAAAGTTTTTGCCCGCTTTCTTATAGCAGACTTTATCTACTGACAGGTCCTTACATGTTTCATTTCGCGTCACCGAAAATCATCAGAGAACCAATGTAGAAGGGCTAGAATTATTCTACCCAAATTTTGAAGGAAAAAGATCAACGCTTTACCCGTATTGTTATATTTACTCGATGAGAAGTAAAAACAAAATTGGAAGAATTGAACTAATTCAAATCAAAAATAAAACATTTTTAAGTAATAAACATTGTTCGTGTATAGACTAGAATCTCTAGTCATAATACACTATGTTTTTATTGTTTATTAAATAATCTTGCTCACATCATAATGTATGATAAAAGATCGACAAACAAATTTATTTAAAAATAATTAATAAACACACATTTACCTATCCACTATAATTCACTGGGCTTAAAATTCACAATTCTTTTGTAATTAAACATAAAACATAATTTTATTAATTTTTACAACTTTTGCTTTCACGCGCTAACACTAGTAATGACGACAGCATGTTTACAAAAATTCACATCAATTTGAATGAAATAATTGTTGTTTTAAACAATAAAATTTGTCAAAAGTTAACAAAAATTGTATGTTGTTTTCACTTACGACTTTTGGTTCAGTGCAAACTGTTATGACAAGAAAATCCTCAAAATCTTAAACATTCACTGGAACAGCCACTCTGTCGTTCCCAATTTTAGTACTAATAGGAGTAACTGGGGCCAACACTCTTTTATTTCAAATGAGGACGATTTTTAAAGAGTAACTTTAACGTATTTTTTCGTTGCTGGGGGCCAAAACTATGTCTTTTTGTGTTTAAGGGCTAATTATGGTGGAAAGGAATGGTTACATCAAGCAGTAGCTTTGTAAAGTTTATTCAATATGTATGTAATCAATTTGGATTTTCCTTAAGGCCCTGCTCGCGAGACGAATGACGCTGCATGTATTTTGCTTTTCTGTTACATGTATTTTGTTATAGTATTTTCTTTCGCCTGATGTAAAATGTGATCTGGAAACATTACCTAAGATCTTTTTAAGATGCACTGCACTCCTAGAACAATTCAAATCATCATATCTTGTGAGACCTATGCAATTCTTTATATCCTTGCATTTCGCTGTCCATAAAATTTTCCCCAGGAAGTTTAAAAACTCTCAACAATTCCTTCACGATTCCTGTCGTTTTGTAATGGAAAATTTGGACAATCCTCTTTTGTAGGAGTTCTTATTCCTCTTTTGTAGGAAGAGTATAGTACAACGCACTTCAGTATTGGAAATTTCACTAGTTTAATAATATAGTTGTCAAAGTGTGCAAACACTTAACGTTATCCAATCTTACTGAAAGTTGGCATATGGCTTTTACATCACTTAGACCCGGCGTTCCATCAAAGTCATAAGAAAATCACATCTTTGGGAAAATGAAACACCCTAGTATTCATGTGTAGAAAAAGTTTTCATTTTCATTTCGTAGCACTAAATCCTTAATAACTCTTATAATTTTTTTTTACCAAAGCTTTCAAGAAGCAAAATCTCATCTGGTTGTACTGGTAAAAAAAAGAACAATAATCACTACACATTTATGAACGCCTAAAGACTTGAAGTGAATTTTACTACAATTCTCCTGAGTGGAGAATTCGTTGTTGTTATTCGTTCGTTACTTTTTTACAGTTAGTGCTTATTTAATATTTTCATGTTACATGTACTTGAAAGTATAATATCGGAAATATTATGAATCCCTAAGATACATACCCAGCTAACAGAAATTTAAGATTTAAGATAACTAAAAGTGTATAATCTCTGGCTATTTTGAATTCTTATTCGTGTAATGTACTTAAGCCACATTGTGTTTAAACAGAGTAAACTTTTGTAATGTTTTAAATAAACTCTTTTCAAATTGCTTATTGGGCAGTACGAATATGTATGAGTGCGTGGGGGTGTTTAAGTTGAGCTTTAAGACAATACCTTCAAGCAACTAATGTTGCAGCTGTTGTCTGCTTCTTATTTCAAGTGTAAGTTCCTTGTTTCCTTTTTTTTATTCTTGCGTTTTTTACAGGAACTTATCATGCTGACTGTCAGCTAATTTTTAAAATTTTTTATGTTTTTCTTAAAAACTACAAATTTAACAACCTTGAAACCTTGCTGTTGCGCTTTTCAAAATGGCTGCTGTAATATTTCTACAGATGTTAACAATGCATTGCAATGAAAAGAAAGACATTGAGATATATTTTGTTGTTTTCTTAAAATTACTTGGTTGTCGTGTTAAGAGAAGTTTTTATTTGAATTGTTTAAGACAATTTAATGAGTTTACTATTTCAAGGAATTATATGTACTTAGTTGAAGCATTCATGTTTGCATGCGTTTAATATGAAGGTTGGGGTGCCTGATTTTCATGATTTTTAAAAAAATACAGATGCATCCACCTTGCAAATAAAGATTGATATGTTTTATGATGACTCCTAAAATATTTCTGCTCGGCAATAACATACAGTGGGCTAAGCTGTTTTTTAAAAGCCTACAAATTAGTTAAGAATCATTTCGTCAAAAATTTGGTCAAATACAATATAAGAAATATTTAAAAAGTCTACTATTTAAAACAGCTTCTCGACTCGAGATACAAAGATTTTTATTAATTTTTTTTTGTTTTCTAATACAATTTTTATTTAAAATTCAAAGAAGCTAATCCGTTTTAATTTCGAATACATCGTTTAAAAGTTTTTGACATCAGCTAATAACTTAAATATAACAATGTTTCAAAATGCAGAAGGATGATTCCGAAATTCTCTAAGGAACTGAGAAATGCTTGCTTTTTAGATTAATTGATTTAGTTTTTAGCTCAGCATAATTTTTTTCAACGTAACGCGTAAAATAGACACTTCGACGAATAATGTATGGGATTAAAGTTGCAAAATTGTTGAGTATTTCCTAAAATATTTGCAAAAAAAAAAATAAAAATGTTGAAAAAAAATAATAAAATAAATTTTTTTTATATGAAAAACAAAAAATATACCCTATTAAAAATCGACATATGAGCACACATTCTTCATACATGTCCACACCTAGCTTACCCAGAAGCACTATTTGATAACGAAGCGCTTACAAAGCAAATAAAGAAGGCATGCTTTTTGTTCGCGATGTCCCACTTGGTATGTCTCTTTTAAAGCGCTTCTTTGATGTGCTCTTAGAAGCAATAAATTCATGCCTTCTTAGGCACTAAGAAGCGCTTTTTGTATGTTGACAACATTAGTGCTTCATGGTATGCATACTTTATTGCTTCATTTTAAGAATTATTCAATGCTTCAAAGAAGGCATTCTGGGAAGCACGATAGAATGCTTTCCCTAATTGTTTTGTAGTATGCAAGGCGGGTGAAGCGCTACTTCGGAGGCATACAAATGTAGTTACTGCTACCAAAACCAGGTTATTTTTTGCTGGGCATGCATTCATACATGATTGCGAATATTTTACAAGAAATTTTTCTTTGTGTACAGGGTCTTCTCCTAGAATTTGTAAAAAGGTAAAACTATGTTAAACATAAAATTTCCCAGCAAAAAATAACCTGGATTTGGTAAGCAGTAACTACACTTTATGCTTCCAAAATATCGTTTCACCACCTTGCATACTATACGGAAGGCATTCCCAAAATGCCTTCTTTGAAGCAGTGAATAATGCTGACAATGAAGCAATAATGAATGCAAACCAAGAATCATTAATGTTATAAACTAAAAAAAAGCGTTTCTTGTTGCCTTAGAAGGCATGAATTTATGGCTTCTAAGAGCACATGAAAGAAGCGCTTTTCATCTGCTTAAAAAAGACATACCAAGTGGGACATCGCGAACAAAAATCATGCCCTCTGGACATGCTTTGGAAGCGCTTCGTAATTAAATAATGCCTTCCGGAAGCGCTTCCGGGTAAGCACAATTTTTTGCTGGGTTATTATAGTTTTCAAGCTACAAATGAAAATGTATAATTGATATTGAAAAATTTCATTTGTAATTCATGAAGTTATAAATCATTTAAGATTTTCCTTCAAATTTTTAAATGATAGTTCAAATACTCTACATGAAAATATAATCTTTGCGTTATTAAACATTTTTCATTAAATTACCTCTATATAAAATAATAAGTTACAATTTAATATATAGTTTTTGAAAGTTCTAAACCAAAATTAGAATTATCTTTGAAATTTTATAAATGTCAGGTTAATATATTAAGCTTTCTACTGAAACTTTAAAGAGAATAATTACAAATGAAAATATCACATTAAAATTTTTTTTAACTTATGGCGTTTTCTTTTCTGGCAAAAAATGTAACATTTTGTTTGCCCTTTCTAAAAATTGCACTTTTTGTGTTCTTTTCTAAAAAATTGACAGCACTTTAAAAGGAATCATGTTCTTTTAAAATATGTCGCCCTATTAACATGCAAAAATGTTGCCATTTTCACCCTTTATAAAATGATGGGGTGAAAATGTTGCACTATAAAACAGCTGATTTTATAGTTTTGTTTTGAAAAAAAAAAAATATTTAAAGACGAAAATTAACAAATTTTGTTTAATAAATTATAATAATTTTAAAACATACATTTAAATTGCTAAAAATGGAAAAAGCTGCTGTAGTGATATGCGTAAACAATGTTGTTGGGGTACTAATGGATTCTTCCTCATCATCAGATGAAGAGGAAATGTGTGTTCTGCAGGAGCGAAATATTGTGCTTGCATCAATTCCTGAATCCATTTTAAATACAAAAAAAATAATTAATTAAAAACAATTTGAATGCCAATTTGCAACTTGTTTTCTTTTATACACAAATCAGCTGTTCTAAAGCAGGGCAGCATTTTTTGTATAAATTCATGTTTTATTGTGACTATGAATATGGCAACATATTAAGAGGGTTATGACAACATTATTTAAATGTCACTTATAAAAATGCAACATTTTTTGTCAGAAAAGAAAACGCCATTAATTACAATAGAAAAAAAGAAGTACACGCAATAGAATTGGTTTTACCAATTTTTTTTATGCCATGTATATGTTACAAATAAAACAAAACAAACTAAATAATGAAAACAAATTTAAGAGATGAAACATTTTTTGTGATGTGAGATATTTTTGTTGTGAAATAATATTTTTGAGGAGAAAACCTGTTCTTGCGGTGGAAAAAAAATTTTTTTTTTTGTTGAAATAAAAAATTTGAATAGAGTTTTCAATATTATTCACCTCTTAGCGTCTGGTGTAAAAATATGAAGCTATATTTTATACAATACAGTTTATTTACCCCAATTTGTATGAAAAGTTTAGAGGCAAACTCACATTTTCACGCATAACTTTTAAACCGATGGGCCTATTTTGCCCATTTTGAATACCAAAATTTTCGCGCAAATATCCATCAATGTTGAAAATAAGCAGTTCACATTTCAACAGCCAGACAGACGGATATCGTAAAATCGGCTTAGAATTTATGGGGTCTTAAACCGATATTTCGACATATTACAAACGGAGTGACAAACTGATACGTACCCTCATCACATATGGTGGAGGGTAAAAAAAAAATCACCAAAGAGAAATTTAATTTCAATTTAAAATTGTCATTTAACACTTTAAATTCGTCATTTAACACATATTGTTATCAGAGATAATATTGAAATTGTAAATAGCTATAAATATATTGGAGTAGACATTACATAAAATCTTTCCTTTAAAAAACACTTAAAAAACAAATTGGCTGCCTCAAAATTGGCGATAAACTCTACTTGGTCAAAATATATAAACAATCCGCAGATATCACAGAATAATAAGCTTAAAATATTCCAAGCAGCTTCCAGATATATTATGTTATATGCTGCGCAAGTATGGGGCTATATAAAATATGATGAGGTTGAAAAACTATTTAGATTTTTCATAAAAAAGATGTTATACCTGCCAAACACAACACCTAAGTACATGCTGTATTTAGAAACAAACCTAGAGTCACTATACGTATCTACCTTAAGACTTCACCTTTGCTACATCAATAAAGTGTTAAATATGAATCCTCACAGATTACCTCGCATTTTACCAATACAAATCATGGAACAAAACATATACTGGGCTAAGGAATGGGTAAACCTTTGTCAGAATATACAATTTACTCCTGATGAGTCAATATTACCATTAAGCAAACAATGGAAACATATATTAAACCAACTAAAAATCCGTGAACGTAATGATTATATACTAAATGCTACAAGTTCACAGTTTCATGATCTTTATGCAAAACTGGATTACAACATTTCATCATTATATACTTCAAACTTTTCTCCACGTACAGTCAGTTTGATAATAAGGGCTAGGGGTGGCTTATTAGACCTAAATGCAAGATGTTTCAGTAATAACTCTGAATTTGTACAATTTGTAATTTAGATGCTTCGGAAAACACATTTCACTTCATAGGCCCAATATACAAAGAATTTAGAATACAATATTTTGGTAAAACCATACTAAATTTAGATGAAGTTATATGTATATTAAATGGCTTAAACTTTTTCTCCCTGTATAAATATATTGAAGTTTGTTTAAAATATAGAAGGTTTATTTTAAATGAATTTTCTTTTTAATTTTCCATGAAAATTTTAGTTTTAAACTATCATGTATTTTTTATTAAAAATTATATAAAATCAATAATATGTGAATGTACTTTACTTGCCTAGAATAGTGCCAATCTGGCTTACAACAATTATGTTATGCCAAATATAGATTTAGATATTAATCTTATTGTAAATGAATTATATATGTACATACAAAATCTATTAATAAATAATAATAAATAATAATAATTATCAGAAAAGCCAAGAAATGACCAAATCCGTGGTGTTTGTGGAAAAAATATTTTGCAAAAATAGCAAAATTACAAAAAGGTAACAAATTAAACTTTTGAAAGAAAAAGTACCTAAAAATTGAGGACAAAAGCATATAAAGCAACGAATGTGCAGAAAAAAGCTGTTTTAAAGCCCATAAACCAGTTTTAAGCCTAAAAATTAAAAAAAAAATATATAATATGAGTACAAATGCAAAAAAAAAAAATATAGCAAAAAAAGCTAAAATAAAAGTATATTTGTCTTTATGTTAATAAGTTATATATACCATATTTACAATATATCAATCGATTTATATTAAGATAATAATATGTATGAGATCATATTAAAAAATTTTGGAAAAAACCAACTTTAAGATAAAGTTATAAATGATCATATGCGCGATCACATATATCCATATGTAGCTACATAAAACTTTATGTTTTGATATAATGCTATATCAAATACAAGATGATGGTATATGGACGTTTTTACTCCGTATGTTAGAATATAGCCTTTATTAAGGTTTATTAAAATTTTTCTGTAAAAACTACTTTATAACATTTGTTTATACAATGTTTTATCATTAAAGTAATATTTTTCAATATAAAAATTTAATGGCATGATAAAAAAAATAAATATGTAGTTTTATATAATTTTATCTTATATTTTGTATGACCTCATAACCAATTTTATAAAATTTTAACCGAAGAATGGCCCGATTAAGTTCAATCATATTGCATCTACTTGTGTCATATTAGATTAATTTAGATGCAATTAAAGTGATTTGATAGAGTTTTTGTGCGAATTTTGTAATCATCCAATTTTATTTAATTATAAGGTATATTTATATATATACTACTAGATGACCCGGCAAACGTTGTTGTGCCTTCAAATTTTAATTATAATTAATTCTTGAAATCAAGAAATTTTTTTTACGCAAATATATAATTAAAAACATAAATTCACATTAGTAAATCATTTTAAAATTTGTAATTTCATTGGAAGCACAATGCCTCTTTGTCCTTCTATCGCCATTATTTGCTGAAGTATATAAAATGAATAGATGAAAACAACTGCCATAACAACTGCGACGTAACCTATCACCGGTGCATTGAAGCGCCGCTCATGCTCACCAGCCGGTGTCTTGTCAGCTCTTCTCACAACCGTAAATTCATCTGTCGGCATCTGGTCTAGGGCTGTTTTGAATAGACGGATGAGGCTGTTGTGTTCGTGTAACATAGCTTGAAGATTAACATAGGTTTTTTGTAAATATTAACATAGGTTTTTTGTAAATATCTTCGGAACTACATAACCGATTTAAGAGTTTGATATCTCGTTTTGAAAAACATGACAACGGCTTTCAAAAAAAAAAAAAAAATTATTAAAAAACCTTGCAAAAAGTCTTGAATGTGATGATTTATTTTAATACTTATTTGTTTTTTCTTTTGGTACCACGCCCATTTATCCCATTCCGCCCATTTTCAGTTCGACTACTAATATTTGTAATTGATGGACTCGTATAAAATTTGAAGGCTATATAGCTAATATAAAACCCTAGATATTTAATATTAATATTAATTTGTATATGAGCTAAATAATCACTTTGTATGGGAGCTGCCACGCCCACTGGTATGATCCCGCCCAATTTTCCCATGACTATTCATAATATAATTAACGTGCACAAATTTCTAAGACTCTGGCTATTATAGAACTGTAGATATATGATATTAAATATTTACTTTGTATGGGAGCTGACACGCCCACTGGTCCGATAACGCCCATATTTCCCATGACTATTCACATTAACAAATAATCAACGTGCACAAATTTCTAAGACTATGGCTATTATATTACTGTAGATATATGATATTAAATATTTACTTTGTATGGGAGCTGACACGCCCACTGGTCCGATCACACCCATTTTTAGATGTTGGCCGATTCTCAGACCTACTCAATATGCTCACAATATTTCATGAGAATCGGTCAAGCCGTTTCGGAGGAGTACGGGAACAAACATTGTGACACGAGAATTTTATATATAAGATAATATTATATTTTATTTAATATAAAAAGATTTTGAAAATGAAAATTATTCAAGTTCGAGGCCATACTCTATATTTCTTTATTAGGATATTGTCCTAAAAAATAATCTATAGAGTTTTTGTTTCCAAATTTATTAATTGAAAACTTTTAGGAATGTGTTAATAGATATATTTCGGGAACTTTCTAGGTCCCCATCATCAGAACACGTTTTGAAAGAAGTGACAATTCCACGCAAAACATCAAACATTCATACACACTAGTTTTCTCACTAAATGAGAACTAATTTATGAAAACGATTTTCAATTTTAGCATGGTTTCCTTTAATTTTAAAAACATTAACAGTAGGTATATAATTTGTATATAAGTTGTAAATATTATAAAAAAAAAAAATAATCACAAAATTTTTTATGGATTTCAAGCTACAACCGCGTCTGTTATATTTATTTGCCATTTCAATTGAAAGTTATAAATTAATTTAAGATTTCTTTTAAATTTTTAAGCGATCTTGTGAGTATTCAAATGAAATTAGGATTTTCTCATTATTTTATCAACTTAAAACAGTTAATCACAATTTAATTTAAAAAAATTAATTTAAAAGTTCTAATGGAATATTCCAATTATGAGATTTTAAAAGAGAAATTAAAAATGAAAATGTCATTAAAAACATTTTATTTAACTCAATTACATTTGCAGTTGTCTAAATTTTAAATCGCAAACCACAATTTAATTTGTAATTTTTAACATATCCAAAGGGAAATTTAAGTTTTAATTTAAAATTGACATTTATATCTGATAATATAATTTAAGCTATCCTTATATTTTTAATTATATTTATATGAATTTAAAATATTAAAACTGTTAGTTTTAAACAAGGAATAATACAATTTAGTGTTGAAATGAAATTCGATGAAGACCTAGATTTATAATCAACAAACCCACACTTCAAATTTATTTTGATCGGTATTAACATTAGTTGCATTTATTTTAAATAAATGTGCTAAATTCCCAAAAATTATTTAACAAATTGTAAAAAAAAAAAATAATTTGTTGTAGGCTGGTTTCTATCTGGATTTGATTTTTGTGTAATTAAGTCGTCTGCAGACAAAGCTTTCAGATAGAGATATCTGTTTGACTAAATCACAAACTCAATGAGAATTTCTTTTTCTCGCTTAGAAACGTGGTTTAACAGAAAAACGAAAACAATAAAAAATGACCGTAATCAATTTTTTTTTGCAAAATTCAACACTTCAGATCCGATTTAAAACAAAATTTTAATATAATGCCATATATTATTATATGTAACATTGTATGAGGCGATGTAAAATTACATAAGACATCGTGCTAATTCATGTAGTAAATTATGACACATCTACGGTAATATCAATTAATACACAGTTACATATTAATATGTATGGGACCATATCAAAAATTTTTTACAAACAAAATCTACGATTAAATTACATAGGATCATATGCGACATCAGATATATAAAGCTATATTCTTTTCTTATAATATATATATATTATATTAAACAAGATATGATTGCATATGAACGCTCGGGGTTACACTTCAATAAAATCAAATAAAAAAAAAATATTTATTATTTACTCGGGGCAACACTTCAATAAAATCAAATAAAAAAAAATATTTATGTTTTTTAACAAAAAATAAAATTAAAAAATAAATATATTTTACCTTTATTTGATTTATGGAAATTTTACCTATTTTTTATTTATGATAATAATTTTCTATTTATTTTCATGCTTGTAACATAAGGTAATTCTTTATTCCTAATAAGCCCCGTTTACATTATCACACGTGTGTTTATACTTTACTTCACACAAATATAATGAAAAATTTTATCAAATTCTCTGTCTGTCAAAAAAGTATAAAAGAAAAATCGTTTGATTGTTTAGACTACTATCGATACACAAATAAAAAAATACTTTTAAACATCTATTTTTTCTTCCAGTTATTTATTTTGTCCACCATTTGTTGACTTTAATATTAGTGTGTAACACAACACTTGTGTTAGGGCATGTGGTAGCTTTATAAAATATTTCTAAAAATAAGGCTTGACAAAAAATGTGTGTTTGTATTTTGAAATATCAGTCGATATTTTGACATGTGTGTAACAAATTGAGTTCACATACATTATATGCTTTATGCAGCACATAGCTGACATGCACAACACACTTGTGTGACTATGTGAACGGGGCTTAAATAATATTGTTTTAATTTATGATGAAACAAAAATACATATGGACATTTTTCAATTTTTTTAACTTTTTGGGGTTAAAAAAAAGTTAAACATTATTTGTTGGCACATCTATGACGCTAAGAACACTTGCAGTACTAGATATAAAAAACCTTAATCAGTGAGAGGGCCGCAAAAGTTATAGCTGATTAATGTTTAAAATTAAAAAAAAATTTCAAAATTACAATTGTTGATAAATTTTTAAAGTAGTTGCAGTTATGTATTAAACTCAATAGAGTCTACAATATTGACTCAAATCTTTGACTTATCTCTTAAGTGTGCAGAAATAAATGGATCCAAAATTGTTTTTTATACCACTTTAAAAAAAAAAAAAAAAACACATACAAATTCAAAAATATAAATCCTTACAGAATTTGTTGCAATTTTTTTAAGCATAATATATCAATTGTTTAAGGAATAATAGGGGTTTAACTATCATATCTTCAATATTTGTGATAAAAAAGTGAAAATATTTTTGACGGCACATTTATGCAACTTAGCACTCATTTTAGATATTAGCAACTTAAATCGGTTCGCGTTCACAAATTTGGACTCGAAAATTATAGTGATTCAAATTGAAAAATTATCAAAAATACAATTGTTGGTAAATTTTAAAATTTGTTGCAGATATGAATTAAAGTGTCTAAAAAACTGCATTTTAATGTGTGATTTATCTTTTAAGTTTAAATAGATATATGGTTCCAATTTCTTTGATGCCTTATGTATAATTTTTTGTTGAAATAACAAATTCAAATTTTTTTTTCCGAACAATATATAATTCTTTCCAATTTTTTGAAGGTCCTTTATTAATTGGATAAAGAATTATAAACTTTTAAATTTTATATATTCAACATTTGGGATTAAAAAAAATTTTAAATGTTTTTGACGGCACATTAATGCCGCTGAGCCGCATGTTGTCCTAGACATTTGCAACTTATAAAGTAAAACGTAGCTTTTAATAATCATATATGGCCCTAAGGGCTTGGGTTATGTAAATTGGGGAGAATAAATTCTATATTTATTATAAAAAAAAAAATCTATTCACGTCCATTCATCCAGAAACTGACTCGGTCCTGGTGCCAAGTGAATATTTCGGTTGTTTCGGTCGAATTTTTCGGTTGTGATAACAGTCATTGTATTGAAACAACAGTAGTTCTGCCAAGACATTAAAATTTCGATTGCCTCAACTAAAATTCGGTAAAACCCTATAAAAAATTCTGTAGCTATAACTGAACCATTCGATAGGCTGCAAATACTGTTGCTACTACCGAGTCAGCTTTCTGGATGTTTATTTTAATAAGCACTGCGAAAGTTCTAGCTGTTTTTAAATTTTTAGGTGTAGCTTCCAAACGATAATTTTAATCGCTTTCGGAGAAGTTGCGTTGTTGAATTCGTAGAAAAAAAATCTTAGATTTAATTTTGAGATTTTAGCGAATTCTTTGACAGGAGAACTTCGTATTTTATATCCCTGAAAATAATCAATACTTTTTAAAGCAAATCGCAATTTGCGCAATATTTTTAGCTGGTAGAAAATGTCTGAATGCACAATCAAGTTGAGCACCATTAAATTGAGGAAAACTCATATAAAGAACACCAATTATTGTTTACCAATTGTGGTTTTATTAAGTGGTAGTGTCCGACCGAACAGTTCGGCCAGAAAATGCATTTGGTCTGTATTCGGTATTTTAAAGCATTATGGACAAATTTTGCGGATGGAAAAATGTTTATTGGACTGATATATTTTGAGTGTTAAATTCGAAGAAAAGTCTGTAGTTAAGCAATGAATTCACTGTTCGGCCTCAGAAAGTTGGGCCAAATCGAAAATAGTTCGACGGCCGAACTTTTAACTTTATAGCTAAACTTCGACTTTTCTCTTAAATTTTATACACAAAATCGAACTAAATCGGCTTAACAAACATGTTTCCAATACCAAAAATTGTCATCATTGCCTCTAGATATCAAAAAACCAACAAAATATAGTTCTTTGGCCGAACTGTTCGGTCGGACACTATTAAGTGGTGCTAAATTAGATCAATAAAATATTGAAAGCCCCATATATAAAATAATCTTAAACATTTCTTTGCGGGCTCTTTACTCTTGGTATAATTTAATAAAAACTCAAGATTTTTATATATGTTAAATTAAAACTTATGTGTAATTCACACACGATGGCTTATGATTAAAATGTCTGTACGCTGAAGCATATGATAGGGGTAAACGCAAATGCACAGATATAGAAACACTAGCAAAAAGTTTTTCTTCTGCACAAAACTGCTAAATTAAAAAATCTCTTTTTGCAAAGAAAAAACCAAAAATTTATAATTTAAATCGGGCTTTTGCTTAATTTAATGTGTAAAATGGTTAATTATTATAAAATCATATCATATTCGGCACACAGACAAAAATTCAGCTATTTGACAACTGAAGTTCGGTTGCTACGACTTAAATTCGTTTACTTCGAATTTCAGAAGGTTAGAACAACTTAACATTAGTTTTCACAATAAAGTTCTGATAATTCAACTGAATTTTAGTTGCAATACCCAAAAGTAATTAGAAATCTAATGTAAATATCGTTGTACTAACTTAATTTATAAGTTGTTTGCCAATAATATACACTTTTCAATTCGGTTGATACTTTAACTTTTTGTGTGTGGCATTTAAATGAGCTTTCTTAAAAAAAATCAGGTTTATATTTCCCATTTTTTGTAGCTCCTACTTCGTTAATATTTCTAGCATATTATCGCAACATACACCTAACTGCGTGAAATGTTAAAGATTTTGGTATGCCCTTTCTAACGATTCGATGAAAATCGAAAAAATTTGTTTTCAAACAATAAACACCATATCACGTTTTAGACAGCATTTTTGTGGGAAATAATCAGTAACAGAGAATACCAAAAATTACAAAATCCCTTGTGTTTAAGACAAAAAATAACAAAACCACATAAAGGCAAAAATGTTTGAGAATTCAATTCAATTCAATTTATTTATATCTTTATCATTTTACATTTCACTTAAGTATAATTTACATTGTAAAGAGTTCAAGAATTTTTTTCTTTTTCTACTTAGTAATTAGTTAGTACACTCTAAAATTATAAATTATATATTATCAGTATTTTCGGAGGTAAAAATTTACAAAAACCTATTTGACTTTTTATTAAAATGACTAATACTACTTAACTACCTACAATGATACCAGCTCATTAATATGGGCATAATCAGAGTTGGAGCATCTGACCTTAAAATTCTGGGTAAGCCTTTCAATCTTAACTTTAACTAATTCTACATCTGCGAGAGTATGAAGACGTCCTGTAGAGAAGAACCATGGCAATTTGTACATCAATTTAATAACTTATTTTGCCAGACTTGCAATTTTTGTATATGGCATTTTGCACTTGTGGACCAAACAGGAGCTGCATAAAATATGACAGCATGAAAAATAGCCTTTAAGATCAATTTCTTATTATCAATGCTGAGCCTTGAATTCCGATTTATGAAGGGGTACAATATACGAGTTTGTGTGTTAACTTTATTCGTTATGTATGATATGTGGTTTTGAAACTTCAGCTTTGGATCGAGAACAATGCCTAAATATTTAACCTCTTTTTTCCAATAAATTAAATTGTTATAAAAGTTTATGTTTTGTTGTGGTAAAAAACATGGTTTACGTTTTCTGGAAAAATATATTGCTTGTATTCTGTCGACGTTTAGCATTATTTTCCATTTATTAAAATATAATTGTAATTCAGCTAGATCTCTTTGGAGATTACTTATGACGTTTGCAGCTAGAATCGCTGAGCTAAGAACCGCCATGTCGTCTGCAAAAATAAACATGGTACAATAGTCTATCTGTGGAAAATCGTCCGTATACAAGTTGTACGAAATAGGTGACAAACAGGAACCTTGAGGGCACCCTGCTGGGAGAGAAATTAAGTCAGAACAAGTAGAACCAATATAAAATTTGTATGCTCGACAGGAGAGGAAGCTGTAAATTATTTTAGTAATCGGTGTAGGGAAGTTGTAGTTTAACATTTGAAAAATTAGTCCTTTGTGCCACACTGAGTCAAAAGCAGCTTTGACCTCAAGTAGGACTATCCCAGTAGATTTTTGATCCTTGATGTTATTATTAACTAAGTCTCTTATTCGTATCAGAGGGTGTGAAGTATTGTGTTCTCTACGAAAACCAAACTGTTGAGAAGGAAGGATATTATTGCTTTCGATAAAATCTACCAATTTGCATTTCATGACTTTTTCAAGAATTTTGCTTACCGATGACAACAAGCTTATAGGACGATATGATAATGGGATACCCGGATCTTTACCAGGTTTTTTGATAGCAACAACTTTAGCTTCTTTAAACTCTACAGGAAAATAGCAAAGTTTGAGACAAGCATTTATAATAACGGTTAAGTACTTAATGCCTTTACGAGGGAGTGCTTTTAAACATCTGTTGTTAATGCCATCTATTCCAGGCGACTTTCTATTTTTTTAAGATTTAATAATGCCAGTGATTTGTGAAGTGTTAGTTAGCATTTCACTTATATTGTTTACATGCACTGATCTGAATGTTTCAATAGTATCGTTCACTAGAGATTCTGTGACAGGGTCCCCAAGATTACCTGAAATCGAATGATTTAAAGCAAAAGTTTGAGCCAAGATTTCGCATTTCTCTTGGTTGGTGGTATAACGAGAATCGTTCATTTTAAGTATTGGAATACTGTAAGACTTCTTCCTCAATATTTTTGTCAAGTTCCAAAAAGGAGGAGAACTTTTGTCTAATTGAGACAGTAAATGATTCCACGATTTGTTCCTAAATTTCTATATCTCATCGCGAATTCTTAAATTGAGTACTTTTATTTCGTACCAATCGTTTAAGTACCTGTATCGTTGCCAGTCTCGTCTATAACTATTTCTCTGCTGAATCATATGTCTTATAAATTCCGGCAGAGGCCTGTTCACATGAGAGGGATATTTTTTGGGCACACTGCAATCTATATCACTATTTAAAACTTTCTTGAAATTTCTTATCAAAGTATCAATAAGTTCACTATTTGTAATATTATCAACTTCGGGTACAGTAAGATGTCTATTAAAAAATGTGGCGTAATTGACCCAGTTAGCTTTGTTAAAATCATATCTAAATATTGTTGAATTATTATAGGTACTAGTCAAGGATACTTTTACGGGTAAATGATCGGAACTTAAGTCGTTTATTGCTACAGCGGGAGACAATATACCTGGTAAATTAGTTAAAAATAGATCTAGAGTGGATCCTTGCCTATTGGCACTTACAGGTACGTGAGTGTGATCGCAAGGATATATAATATCAATATTAAAAGAATTTAATTTCTCAAACAAAATATTACCCCAACAGTTGGCTCTTAAGCATCCCCAGGATTGGTGCCTGCAATTAAAGTCGCCGCCTAATATATACGTATTATCACGGCTAAGTTTTTGAATATCAGAGGCAAAAGTCGTTTCTTTAAGCCATCTTCACCGGGTAATCCTCCAGGGAAGTAGCATGAAAAAATATTAATACATCGACTGTTAGTAAATAATTTTATTCCAATATTCTCTACAACGCTAGTGTTTACAATCGGAAGTAGTTGATGTGGAATATTCTTTCTTATAATGACAGCTACACCACCCCCTCTAGATATTGTCCTATCATTCCTGTATACATAAAATTGATTATGCCTAATAGAATTATCCGAATTTAACCCTGTTTCAGTTAGTAAAAATTGAAATAGTTCGATGCTTTGCCTACGAACGCCTCTTGCATTCCCCGTTATTATATTTATATCATTGTAATCCATTATGATAAGAATTTAACTGCAAGGTTAGTAATAACCTCGAACTGATCTGCCTTATTTCTACAATTCTTAAGGTTAGTAATTAATTCTAAAGTTAAACTTTTTAATTCCTGAAGGGAAAATAGTTCATTATTATTGTTTACAATACCGGAGTTATTTCCATCATTGTTAATGGTATTCCTTTGAGTCTGCCAAATTCCAGCATGAACCGGAACGCTTTGACGCAGCGTATTTGGAAAGCTATTGTTATAGTTTCTAGTGGGAGTGCGTGCAGAACTATCGTGACGCCGTGGGGCTTTTTGTGTACGTTGTCGAATATTTATATAATTTGCCTTACTCGGGCATTGATCAGAAGTTCATTTATGCGGCCCACTGCAATTTGCACATTTAACAGCGGATTCCTTGCATTCAGAAGTCTTGTGTTGGCCTGTACAATTTGCGCAAAAAGTATTAACCTTACAACGACTCGAGCCATGGCCAAACATTTGGTAGTTGTAGCATTGTGTAATCTTGGACTTATTGGGTTTTTTGAATTTCCATCTTACCTTCATGTAGCCAATTACGGAATAATTGTGCCTTAATTCGTTAATAGTAATTGCTTGTCTTTGAAAGTGAACTACAAAGATAATATATTCTGTGTTGTTCAAGTTTTTTTTAACAACTATTTTTACGTCCAAGCATTTCAGACCCATATCGGTCAACTTCTTCTTAACAATCATTGGATCTTGTTTATCCAGACCGAATATAAGAGCTTTGTAAGGTTTTTCATGTTTGGTGGCATATGTGAAGAACTCATAATTATTTGACAGGCGATTACATACAGCCTCAAAATCAGATTTAGATTTTAAAAACAATTTAAGCCCGATTGAGATTTTCCTAATGGCATAATCTGTTTTTTTTCTTAGCATGCAAAGTTCTTGAACTTCTTCTACTTTGCATTTTAGTATTGTAATAGGTGGAATATGTACTTTAAAATTTTTTTCCACTATTATTTCTTCTTCTATTTCGTCATCATCGAGAGTTTGAAGAGGGGAAAGTAATTATTCGAATGTGATGTACTTGGTACATTGTTGTTATTTGTTTTTTTTTTTTTTCTTTTGTTCATTTTTTTAACGCTTAGTGCGTTAACATTGTTACACGCAAGTGCACGTTTAACTTGATTTGTTTTGTTTTTTTTTTTTTTTTTTTTATTAATTAGGTATTTTTATTATTGTTTTTAGTAAATTAAACTGCTTTGATTTAACACAGCACTATGATGAGATTATTTAAGAACACGTCTGTTAACAACAAGAGCTTGATCTCAACTGAAATGTTTGAGAAAAATATCATTTCAAGCGAAGTAATGCTTAAATTTTAAAGCTCAAAATTCTAAAAAAGCTAGTTTTTAGCCAAAAAAATGTATAATAATAAAAAATATCAAAATAAGGAATTATGTATAAAAATGGCAAAAAACAAAACTAGTAAATTCTTCTTCTCAAATATGTGTATTTATTAAGTAAATTCCTTTAAGTGTAGTGAGTGTATGTTATACGACTTTGAATCCTAAATTGTAAGCTATAAACAATATACTCCTAAGAATTACAAATTTTGAGTTCAATTCAGCCGACTTTTTAATCATTGTAAATTTTGAGCGTTAGTAATTCAAGACAATCAATTCGGTTACAATGAAATTTCGCAAAAAAATTATATATTTAATCGTTAATCAGCAATTTTTTACAGTTTAAAATCAAAGAAATTATTGCAAAATTTAGTCAGTTCACCTGAACTAAAATTTTTTTAAAAATGTCCATATGCATAGAAAATAAAGATAAAGGATAACAATTTGTATAAAGATGATTTATGGTAAAATTTAAAAGTAAGCCTAGAAAAAACAGTATACTACCATGATTACACCATAAATTTTGTATTCCTTGTACGGATATTGTAACTTATGTAGGTACATTAGGGTGGTAATTAAATAGGACTTTTTTGGTTTTCGCTGCTCCCAACCCCTAAATTTGTTACACGACCTCCAATAAGTAAATTAGAAAATTGGAGTAAAATTGGTAAACTTTACAGACCTCCTAGTTTTGATCAAAGATTCGGTTGGGATAAAATTGGTAAACTAAAAAAAAAAATAAAATTTAATTAAAAATTTTAAAAGTATATCCAAAAAAAAAATAAGTTTTATTTTACAATGACTCACAGGTATTCAGCTATGAAATATAAAATTTTTGTGATATCTTTAGGCGCCCAGAAAATTAAGAGCTGAGGAAGAAGTAGTAAAAATACCACATCTACTGATCCGGATGTGATGAATCATTAATAATTTTGACATTGTCCAATCATTAGGCGGGTGGATTGAATATATAACTTCTTTAATAGCTTTTTAAACAGAGCATGAATGCTCTTTTTCAACATGATATTTTACAAATATATGTTATAATTTTTATTTAATAAAAATGTGCTGCATATTCCAAGGGATTTTTTTGGGTTAATTAAAAATAAAAATCTTCTGGGGCTAGCGAGTATTGAACAAACGAATCTGAGTTACGATCTGCTGCATTGAAAGTTACTTATGTAGTAGAGCAAACTTAAACGAACTTAAGTTGTAAATTTTGATATAATATTGATATAATTTTATGAAAACAAGAAAAATATACTACACAGATATATAATAAACAAGATAACATAATGATTTTTATAACATTTTTATTATGTGATTTGCTATCAATGAGATATTATAAACTATTATTAAAATATTTTAAGTTGCGATTAGTGTAAAAAAAATATTAAGATATAATTAAAAAGCTCATTCAACAAAACAATTTTAAGTTAATTGCATATTTCAAAATATTTGTTAAATAAATAATTTGACGATGAAGATCTGTAATAATATAAAATATACCAGACAATGAGAAAAAAAATTTTGGAGAAGTAGTTTAACTGCAGGTAGGGAAAAGTGGCATGCAATGAAACAAGAGTGCCTTCGAACGTAATATCTGTTAATCTTTCCGGTTTTTTTTACACTAAAAAGAGCTTATCAACAAAACAATAGCAAATATAAAACTTCAGATTTTTCTCATTTATAAATACTTTTTACAAAAAGTCCCATCGAATTATTTGTCAACTCAAATATTTATTTTTCAACTCTGGATAACACTTTTTTCTTTACGATTAAAGTTAGATATTTGATCGTTTTTAAATTACTTAATTTTCTTTAAATACACAAAAAAAAAAACTAAATTAACTTAAAAAAATTCTATAAAATTTATAATAAATTAAAAAAAATAATAAATAACAATTATCTACAAAGTCCGAAATCGATCTTGCAACCTTTTGATTACAAATCTAACCGCTTACCACCTCAACCTCCATATAAAAAAAGAATATATGAACTTATGAAAAAGCACTTCTTAAAATGTTACTAGATACCAATTAATTCATATGGGTATACAAATGCCGTACAAAATAACTTTAATTTAACATTTTTGGCATCTGCTAACAATAACTTCTATAAAAGCGAAAAATGTCCGTATACTAATGCTTTGAAGCAAACTTAATGAGGTTCTTAGAGAACTACATCCACTTTATTTTGCTGGGCCATTCAACATTATTTTTCAAATTCAAATTTTGAAATTTTGTTTTTAAACAAACTTGATAATAATTTAATTAATTATAAAATATAAGTTGGGTAACGAAATAACAAAAAAAAAAATATATCCACTTTTTGAATAAGCGTATGGAGCGATTTAAAAGGGATATATGGTTTTTGGTGACCAATCTGAAGAATTAGTTTCCTAAAAATTAATCTTGTTCCAAATTAAGTATAACTTTATTTTATAAATTTCCTTGTACCTATAAGTATGCAGTGAAAAAAATGTAAATCGGAGACATTGTTAACCCAAAACTGCCCAGCATAGAAAATTTGGAGCTTTTTGCTAAAATTGATTAATTACATTAGGAATGTGAATTAAATTAACTGCAGATGATTTTTGTATTTAACCTAAATAAATGTGAATGGCTGGTAAATGTTGTGTTTATAAGACATCGTTAATCTATATTTACCAAAAGGCAAATAAAGGGTAAATATTAATATATATATTAGGTTGGTCCTTATTTTTCAACTTGCGATTTTTGGGGCTGCCCCCTCTTAAAATATTTGTTTGAGTACAAAAATTCACCATGCAAAAAATTAGAGTTCTAGCATAACGGGAAGATGTCCCGCATATCCCTTGAAAATCGGGCCCCTTGGAAAATGGACATAATTTAAAAAAAATTACAAATTTTTTTTCTTCAAAATTAGAAAATATAAAATAATTTTTGCGTTGGGTTTAATCATAACTACTCAGACTTTGTGTCAAAAAAATTAATAAATATTTTGGGTGTACCTCAAAGTGACTTTTTTGCATTTAAGAAAATTTTATTCAACAAAAATCAAAAACCTAGTGTTTGCTGTCAAGTATTTTATTAAATACATCTCAAATATTAAATAAGCCAAGTATTACGAATATCCATTGTCAAAAATTTTGTTAGAGCAATTTGAATCTAGCGGATTTAAAAGTTTTTTTTTTAATTTGTATAGACTTTTTTTTTTAACAAGATTTTTGTTATTTCATCAATGTTATTGTGTATGCTATTTTATATAATTGTAATAACTTTATTATAAAGTATAATTTTTCGTGTTCGTAGTTAACCTGTGTTGTCATGGGGTCGCAATTGACCCTCGTATTTTAAAGAGTCAAAAATCACAAAGATGACAAAATAAATTTTTGTTTATGTTTCTAATTGTAATTTATTTACATTTTTTAAAATTAATTATTTAGTATAAATTCAGATATTTGTATTCATATTAAAATTGATTTTTTTTGCACATATTCAAGAGTATTTTTGAAAAACGTATTTTTAATTTAATAGTGTAAATTTTTTTTTCCCTCAAAATTATTATTATGAAAAAGTTTTAAGTTCTATTTTTTTACTAAATTGACCTACTCGAAGACCAGAAACCGTTAACGAAATTTTTTTAGAATAAATATAAATTGAATTATTCCTTTTTTTATTTTATTTATAAATTTTGGCAAAAAACTGCATTTTTCTTACATGGGTCATATTTGACCCCATGTTAACATGGGTTAACTATCAACAGAAAAAATAGTATTTTATAATAAAGTTATTACAATCATATAAAAGAGCATATACAATAATATTGATGAAATATTATTAAAACCTTGTTTTAAAGTAAAAATGTATAAAAATAAAAAAAAAACATTGAAATCCCCGAGAATCAAAATGCTCTAAAAAAAATTTTGCACACGGCTATCCACAGTACTTGGCTTATTTAATACTTGAGATGTGTTTAATAAAATATTTGACAGCAAACACTAGGTTTTTGATTTTTGTTGAATAAAATTTTCAAAAATGCACAAAAAGTCACTTTGAGGTACACCCAAAATATTATTATTTTTTTTGACACAAAGTTAGGGAAAGTTAGCGATTTTCTGGGAAAGTAATATTTTTTATCTGAGTAGTTATGATTAAACCCAACACAAAAATTATTTTATATTTTTTTATTTTGAAGAAAAAAAAATTTGTAATTTTTTTTTAAATTATGCCCATTTTTCCAAGGGGCCCGATTTCAAGGGCGATGCGGGACATCTTCCCGCTATGCTATAACTCTAATTTTTTGCGTGGCGTATTTGGACACCCTATCGAATGTTTTAAGCGGGGGGTACATTCAAAATCTCATTTTTATTTTTCGCCCATACAACGAAAGACGATCCTAATATATATATAACATTTTTGTGATATCTTTAATCCATATCACAAAAATTTTTTATGTGAGTACCTGTAAGCAATTGTAAAATAAAACTTATTTTGTTTGGGATGTATTTTTAAAATTTTTAAGTTTTAAACTTTGATCAAAAAAAGATGTCTATAATGTTTACCAAGTTGGCTCAAATTTTTAGCATTTACTAACTGCAGGTCGTGTAACAAATTTAGGAGTTGGGAGCAGCAAAAAAAAAAAATCCAATTTGGGGACCACCCTAAGATACAAATAACGAAAATAATGACTATAATTGCTGACATAATCACTCAAATAATATTTCATGTAAATGAATTTAATTTACAGTAATCATTTATTTATTTTCAAATATTTTCATACTGTTAATATTTGTACTGAATTAATTTTTAGTGCTTTTGGAATGGTTGTTACTTACACATCATTGTATGTAAGTATATGCGATGTATATCCATATAAGGTAGAATATACAACGTCTATTTTAAATCCACGTTCAAAAATACATAACTAAATGCTGTGTAACAATATTTACATGAGATCTTTCAAAAATAGTAGCACTACATAGTTTTTGTAACTACTAAGGCTTAATGGTTTTAGTCATTAAAATGAACAGATTTTAAAAAATATTTCATATGGGTTTGTGTAATAGTCTAACAGAGTCTGGGACAGATTAACATTTTGTGTACTAATTTACTTGCTCCTACTTTAAATCATATTTGCACATTCAAATTAAGTGGCGCTATATCAAAATGTCAACACTTAATATAGATGCATTTATAAAGCGTTGGCATGTAGATTAGTATTTCATCTCGGCAAATATATTCAGGCGTATTATATACAAAATGATTAATCAAAGTTTTCATTATTTCAGTCGGGATTTAAATTACATTTCGGACTATTTCAGATACTTACTAGAAAGGGTACTGGACTACATAGTGTTCAATTGATTACTACATAGTGTTCAATTGATTACCAGTTATTTTATTTGAAAATACATTTTAAAATTTTCTAACATGAAATGCATGGTCCGATCGATAATATTTTCAAAAATTATATACAATCGATGAACTAATTTAACATTTCCATATTTTGTTAGCAATATAACAATCCAAAATATAAAAAAATAAATTTTTCATATTTTTAAAAAAATTTGAAAAAAGTCCCATCAAAAAAGGTCAAACATTTGTGTTTGAAAGAACTATTTGGCAATATAGGCTTAGTTTTCTAGATGTGGATACCTGGCAACATTTGCTATTGTCAAAAGAAAAAAAATATTTAAAAACACATCGCGCCCAAGCCAGATATTTCCAAAGAAAAGCAAAACGTATACAATATGTTTGATTTGTATTATTTTTGTAAATATACGGAGGTTGAAAGGTCGTTATAAATTTAAAATATCATAAAAATAATCTAAAAAAACAAAAAAAACAAAAAAAAACAAAAAACTAATAAAACTGTAAAAAATATTACTTGAGCCAGAGTAAAAACTAAACATTTTTTATATGAATAGAACATTTTTGATCTTCAAAATTTAGTAACGTCATGGTGCTTGTTAGGAAGAGACCCTAACCACGTGCTTGATTACTAAGAAGACAAGAATGGAGCAAAATTGATGATTAATAGGTTTTTTGTCAAAGTTCTGCCTATTATGGAGGCTCTGGCTTTTCTAAAATTTCCGATTCTGATGGGATCTTTAGCCAGATCGAAATACTAGTATCAACCTAGCCTATATGTTTGATTTGATTTATTTTTGTAAATATGCGGAGGTTGAAAGCTCGTTATAAATTTAAAATATCATAAAAGTAATCTCGATGTATATAAAAACAAAAAACTGAAAAAATTTTAACTTTTTAATAAAACAACCATAATGGGATCAAAAAAGATCTACCAAATTTTTATTAAAAGAAACTGAGAATTCGCTCTGACTGGTAGAAACCAATAAACACATAATCGAGTGTATAAAAACGGATATGACTACATCGGAAGTCAAAATACGGTGCTGGATGAAGATTGAGGCAGAATTTAGTGCGGATTGTGGTTTCGATAAATTTCACCACTAGAATATACCTTTATTTTTCTTTTTACTAAATTTATTTTTTCTTTCATAAGCACATTTTTTACATAAATAAAATATTTCTTTCGCATGTATTTATATTTTGACAATTCCAAGCGGTGTTTAACCGGTTAAATAGCAATTCAAATTATATTAATCAATATCTGAAAAACCAAATATCATTGGTTAACAAATCAACCTTCCCATCAAAAAATGGGATCGGTAATGTTAATTAGTATTCTTCCAAAATAGCGCTTAACAGTCGTACATACAATATAGCAATTGGGAAATCATTTTGTTGCTGGCCATACACACAGAGAAAAAAAGTACCAACCGAATAGAAAAGTATATTCAATTTAATTTATTTATTTGATATATTCTATGCTACAAGATTACATCTTATGAATTACAGCATAAAACTTAAAATGATTGTATATAAAGTATATTTTATTGGTGACAACTAATAAATTCAGTAAGTTCAGCCATATCTAAATTAGATTTATAAATGTTTTTGGTGTCGAAACTAAAATTCAGTTGTATTAACTGAACTTTGTTGTGGAAACGAATATTCATTTGTATCCACTGATTTTAGTCGTAGAAACCGAATTTGAGAAGTATTAACCTAATTTCATGTCGCAAATAGCTAAATATTTCTGTTTGGATACACAACAAAATAAGCGCTTTTCATTCACTACGAAGGCATAAATTTATTGCTTCTTAGAGCAAAATATTAAGCTCTTTTCACCTGCTAAAAAAAGATATACCAAGTGGGACATCGCGAACAAAAAGCCTTCTGGAATTATTTCCGAAGCGCTTGGTAATTATATAATGCCTACAACAACTGCTTCTGGGTAAGCACTACTTTTTGCTGGGTTGTTAATCAACATCCAAAAAACTAAGCCTTAGTACTGTAGAATGCTGTTAACAAAAATTTGTGAATTTCTTAGGTCATTGACACAAATATGTGTACTACTAGTCGTATGAGTAATATGTTAGTTTTAATATTAAATTAATATCACTTATACGACTAGTAGTACACATATTTATTTTATATTAGTAAACAAATTGTTACATGTATAACACTGTTGGGTATAATTTTGGAACTTATTCATGGATTTTCTTAATGGGTCGTTCCAAAAGCAGCGTTAAGAGGCATCAGCTTGTCCCATTCCAATTTGCATGAAACTTGGTATATGTAATCTAATAATTAGTATGAAAACTTAATAAAATCCTTGTTTCTCAAGTATCTCAAAATGCATCTATATTTTTTATTAAATTTTTGTTTGCAGATGGATGCATATGTACTCTAAAACATATACAAAATTCAGAATGGAGTTTTAATATGTGTTTTAGGAAACGATTTTTACGATATTACTACGATTATATTCGATATAAAATAACTCGAATCTCCTTAAAAAATTCTATATGTGAGAGAGCGCAAAGATAGACAGGGCCCCAAGATGGAAGTTGCGTATAAAATGTTTGAATAAGATAGCAGAACCTCATGCTTTATCTCATTGCGGTTTGTATACACGCAGTTTTCTATAAATACACGAAGATAAAATATCTGACAGCTTTTCTATTGCGAAGACTAAATAATCTTTTTGTTTATTTATAGCATAACGATGTTCTAAAAATATTTTATTCATATTTTGATTTTGCACAAATTTTAAGTAAATCTCTAGAAATTACATCAAATACCCCAAGATGGTCACTTTACTGACTTGAAGATGGTCATGTATTTTTTTTTCATTGGTGTTGAAAATTGAAATTAAATTTAAATTTTATTGAAATGAAAATTAAATTTAAGAAGAAGGCATTTACCAACGAAGTCTTTGATCTACATTATAAATTTTTATAGGTATAATTCTGTGTTTGCATATTTAGATTATTTGTTAGTGTTTTGATTATTTATAGCATTGCGGGAAAAAGGGGAAATTTGAAATTTTCAAATGTTTCCTATTTGAAATAAGTAAAAGACATTTTTATTTTTATTTATATTTAGATTTTTTATATTATTTATTTGTTATACATATCAATACAATAAATTATAAATTACAGCTTGTCTTGCCTTGAATTCAAATTTAAAGTTTTTATTTTAAAATGTTTTTTTTATCCACATATGAAACGTTTTAATAAATAAGAAAGGTTCAGTAAATAAAAACAAATATCTTCATATCAAAATTAAAAAAAAAAATTCAGAATAATTGCGCTAATGTTCCGCAGATTTATTTTGCTAAAATTAACAAATTTGTCAGAAATCATAAATTTTTCTCTAGTAATAGCAAAATTCTTAGATAATATTACTAACATTTTTTTAAGTGTAAATATTTTATTAATTTTTTTTTCCTTAAAAAGTGCTCAATCAATATTAATGAAATTAAAACTGAGCCAAGTTCAACTAATTACCTGTCCTTTAAAAAAAATTATTAAAATATGTTCATCGGTTCAAAAGTTTCAGAATTTTGGCCAGTGAAAAATGATTTTCAGCCACTGTGCGTCATTTGAATTTTTGTCTTTGAGATATTTCAATATTTTAATGAAAAAGTGTTCTACCGGCGGGTAATAGCGGGTGCAAAAGTATATATAGAGTTAAAGAGGCCACTTTCACCTTTCTCGGGGTGGTGTACGTTTCTTGCCAACTTGTTTTCATTAGAAGTTCTATTCCACTGAAATTGAAATTTGACAAAAAATATAGTAGTTTAATAAATATTTCAGAAGACCCAAATAATAAACGGTAGTGTTGTGACCACTTACAACAACTAAATACTACAATCGTACCAACCTTATAAAAAAGACCGCAGGTCATTATCGATGATAACTTGCTAGTAGTAACCATTTATTTTTGATAAAAAAAAAACAAAAAAATCACCTGTTTCTGAAATTAAAAAAACAGTTAAGTTTGACAACATGCCATGCCCACAATTAGCAATAGCTTGACTTAATTTTTGGCCAGCTTAATTTGGACATACTAGCTACAAAATGACGTTAAACTTTTAAAAATCGGTGGCAAGAGAAAATTGCTCTTTTGGCCAGTGAAATTAAATTAGAGGTGTGAAAATGTGTTGAAATAATTTGGAAATTAAAGGACAGTTTTGAAAAACACAATGAATGTTTAACACAGAATAATATATTTTCCTACTTTATTCAATTAAATCGGTTTGTTAAAAATTTTAATAGCTTTCAATTAAAAATTAATTGAATCAATTAAATATTTGCTCAAATTCGGAACTTGCTTGACATCAATAAATTGTTGTTGTTTTTGGTAATATTTATGTAGTTGTATTTTATAAATGTTTATTTTTTTGGTATTAGTAATAAATATATTAGATTCATTTCAATTAAATTAGAAATTAATTCTTGTTAGGTTTATTACTTTATTAAGTTAAATAATTAAGTTTCTGTTGTTTTAATCTGAATATTTATTTATTCTTAAACATTATCATAAATTTGATAATGTCAATAATGTATTTTTAAAGTTCAATTTTGTTTAATAAAAATTTAAAAAATTATTTAACAGAAAGAAAATGCAAAAATAAATTATAAATAATTGCTAACAAGAAAATACTCTGATTTCAACAAAAGAGGTAATTTCTGGAAAGAACTAATCCAAAAAAAGTTTTTCATATTCCCTACGCTTCAATAGAAAGATAAAAACAAATTTCTGTGTGAATTTGTTCACATAAGTATAAATAAATCGGCTAACTAAATGAAAATTGGATAGTATTTTTGCCACACCAAATAGTTTTTTATAGCTTCAATTTTATAACATTAAATTTAAACCTTCATAAATTCAATGTTATAAAATTAAAGCTATAAAAAACATTTGGTGTGGCAAAAATACTATCCAATTTTTTATTGATCACTTTGTAATCAAATGAGATATTATTTAATTAAAAATAATTTTTATAAATATTTTTTATTAAAGAGCTATCAATTTCTAATTGAATTAGTAATTTTCGTTGTTGGCGGAATTTGGCAATTAAAGTTATTAAATTCTTGGTTTTCGCCATTGAAATTGGTTTTTATTTTTATGTGTGATATGCAATATTGTTTTCTGCGCAAGCCAATTCCAGATCTAGTTCAAAGAATGTAGCATTTGGACAGGTTTGTTATTTTAAGTGCAGATATTTATGTTTTAAATATTTCTAATGAATATAGGTTACATCATTGAAATCCTTTAAGTTTTTTTTTATTGAATTACTAAGTAGGATGGATGTGTTATTATAGGTGTGTCGAAAAATTAATAAGGGTCCGCCAAATAACTTTTTTTTTTTTGAAAATGCTATAAAAAAACTACTGAATATTCTCTCAAATTTCTTTTTTTATTTGAAAGTACAATCCTTCCGGTTAATAATGGAAAATAATTTCATTCAAATGGCTGCCTCGGCTGGCCATGCAGTAGCCTACACGATCGGTCCAATTTTTTGATTTTTTGATTTTTTTGGGCAAAATCGGCATCTTCTGTATGTCGATCGCAGTCCCACTTAGCGAAGCGAAAACGCATTGGATGGTCAGTTGGCTTCAGCTCCTGAACCAATTGGACTTTGTATGGCGTCATACCAAGGTCTTTATGCAAAATTCGTCTCAATGATGTCTCCGAAATGTTCAATTGTTGAGAACGCAGGTGAATTTCGCACACATTCTGCAACATTACCATGATTTTCAAAGTAATGTCGCAATATTTCCCAGCGTTGTTCAAGCGTATACACAACCATATTCGTTCAGCGGAAGGATAAAACTAATTATCTGTCAAATCAGATATGAGCTAAGTGTTACCATTCACGAAATAAGCACTAGTTGACAAAAAAACGTTAGATGGCGGGCCCTTTATATAGGTGTGAACATATATAGCGAAAATTCCAAATTTCTGAACTCAGGGTACTCCTGCTTTAAAAATATGTAGTTGTTTGGATTGTAATACAGTTTCTTTATTTTTAAGTAAATGACAGTCATTTGTAGAACAAATTAAATTTTCTACTAACATTGTAGTTCATTTAAAAAAACAAACCACATCAAATGACTGTTTTATGATATTATATTAATTTTTTACAGTAGTTTTTTGTTATTTAAATAAAAAAGATAAATGTTTGTTTATTTTTTACTAACATTAAGTTCATTTTTATTACAATTGTTAGTCATTTTTTGAACATTAAAAAACAAATGACAATGTTAGTTGAATTTACTGAAATATAAGTCGTCCTTTCTTTAAGTGAAATTTTATTTGTTTTTAACGACATTTGCAATGGGGTTTACCTACATAGTATTCTAAGTGTGTGTGAGTGTGGAAAAGTTTTATCTAATATTGTGTTCATAAGATGGCTTTACTATTTTATGTGTGGAGGATATTTTTAGTTAGACAAGTAAAATTGTGGGCGAACATATTGTTTTCAACTCTTTGGCCAACATTGTGAAATTTGTATAGAAGCAAAGCTTTGTTTGTATATTTAGAATATTTTTTAGAGTTTTTATTACATCACTAAGGGATAATCAGTTATATTAATATGATTGATTATTTATTGTATTGAGGGAAAAGAATGAAATTGGAAATATTTAAAATGTTTTTTTTTTCAATTTCTGCTTGCTGAACAAATTGATTAAATATTGTTTTCATGACATTGTTTTCTTATTTTAGGTGTGGAGTATATTTTTTTAGACACATAAAACTGTGGGTAAATATATTGACAACACTTTGTTCTTCATTGTGAAATTGTAGAGGGACAAGACTCTGTTTGTTAATATATTGTTTGCAACTCTTTGATCTACACTGTGAAACTTGTATATGCACAAAACTCTGTTTTCGAACATATTCTTTATAACTCTTTGCATATTGAAAATATTTTTTAGTGTTTACATTATTTATTGTATTGAGGGAAAAGGAAGAAATTGAAACTTTCTTCAAATGTTTCCTATTTGAAATAAATACATTTCAATACAACTAATTAAAGCTTGCCTCCTATGGAACAGCTGCAGGTAAACAGGTCCATCTCTGCAACTATATATAGACCCCGGACAATGCAAATAAACTGCTCTTTATTTATTGAGTATAAAATGAAGATACTCAAAAAAATTAACATGTATGCGTGAAAAAATCTACGAATGATTTTAAATTACTGTCTGTGAAAAACTAATATATAAGTATAAAAATACCCAAAGATAATTTTAAATTTCTGTGTTGTTTAAACATTTTATCAAAGAATGTTTGATAAAATGTTTAATGGATCGTAATGGATCGTATATAATGTTAGCAAGTAATAACTAATAACTATTTTAAGTAAAGTTTGTCAATCTACTCAGAATAATAATTTGGAGAAAAATCAAAATTATATGTAACTACAAAAATTTGTTAACATTTCATCTTTTATTTATAACAATTAAGCAGAAAATTTTAATTAAATTATCCATTCTACTTCATAAGAATCCCAATTCTATAAATTGTCCAACATATATAAATCAAATAAAAATGTACATGTCGTGAGTTTTAAATATACTCAAGAAAAGTTAATAAAACCAATTTCAAAAACTGTTCCAATCTCTCTTTATTATTTTTATAATAGTTTTTAGTATAAAGTTATTTTTAAACAAAATTCTTTGCTATTCTTATTTTACAAATTATTAAATTATTTGCTAATTTTGATTGCCAATTTAACAAATTTAACTTCAGTAACTTCTATAACCCGATTTGCTAAAATTAGCAATAACTAAATATATTTTTTAAGCTTACAATTATTTGATAGGGAAAAATCTTGAAATTTATTCATGCACTTTAATATTAGCTACACTGACTGAAGAAATTTTTATCATATTGAAGAAAATGTTTCATAAATCGTTTGTCATCAATTGTTCATTATATTTATGAAGTTTTCACCAATACAACTAAAGTTACACAAAAATTGAAGACAAATGATACATAAATAAATACGTATTCATCATTTCATAAACCTTGTGAAAATAATTTTATTTTATAAACTAATTTTATTTATTTATTTATTAAAAATATTATACCAAATTATATATTATTTTTATTTTAGCATATAACATTTACATCAAAATGTTGATGACTTGGGTTAATTTACGAAAATCGATTTTTGTTAAATTTATTTCAACGAAATCTACACCAATGGAATGGTCTCAAAATATCAATAAAAATTACAATAAAAAAGAAAAAAATACTCAATTGTAAATAGTAAATTTTTTGATTGATTTCAGCAGTTTTATTTCCATTTTTATTTTGCAAAAAATTGAGTAAATTTACACATGCAAGAAAACGAGCTGCATTTATTTTTAGGTTGCGTACACTGTTGCCAACTTTGTTTAAGAAAAGTATATAAATCTGTTCAAAAAAACACTAAAAATAGCAAAATTTTCTTCTTCGCAAAAAGTGCTGGCATTTATATTTTGCATACAAATGCAAATAACTCCGTTTAAATTCGTCCCGCTTAAATGAGTTATCTTTCGGCTGAGTTATATTAGTAAAGAAAAAACGAAATTGATCGTTGATAAATGCGTTTTTGATAATATGAGCTTTTTGCCTAAAAATAATCCATAAAATACATCACCTTTTTTCAAAATTTTTTTGTTAAACACAAAATTGTATTAAAAACTTAACTTATTTTAGATAAAACTCAAAAAATTAAGAAAAATTTTTTTACCAAAAACTCCACACCGAGTGCCAACCGAATTGAAAAGTGTATATTAATGGTAAAATTTTAAATTTAGTTAGTACAATGATATTTACATTCGATTTCAGAATATTTTGGGTGTTACAATTAATATTCAGCTGAATTAACCGAATTTTGTTGTAAAAACTAATTCGTAATAACCGAATTTGAGTGGTAGTAACCAAATATTAGTTGGCAAATAGCTAAATTTTTCTCTGTATGTGTAACTAAAACTTTTTCTTAAAGAAAAAAGTTGAATTAAATGGGTTTTTTTAGGTATTTATGATATAAATGCGTTTCTGCGCATTTATCCGAGTTTTAGGATAAATTATACCCCGCTTTTATGCGAAGACAACACTTAATTTTTGATAGCGGATTTAAGCGGTCACTAATGCATTTCCAAATAAAACTTAGTAAAACAAAAGTTAACAGTTATTTAGTCCCAAAATGCAAAATGTGCAATTTAAAATCAAGTGTTCTCCACTACAGTGGAATTATTAGACGTGTCTATGCAATCGATTTGACATTTGGCATATTTATTGCAATTAAAGACACATTCACTTTACTTGGTGGAAAAAGCACACGCGTTTTTATTGATTTAAATGTGTTTTATTTATTTTATTTTAATAACGTTTTAATTTTAGAAACAATCATAGCTACTCCAATTCTCACTTTCACCAATCAATCCAGAAGTTAAACCCCATTTTCTTCCAAATACTAACACTAGGTTAACATTTTTTATTGTCCAAACAAATAAAAATATTCAAAAATCAGAAACAAAACCAAGTCAAATTTCTAACTCATGCGCTATGATCAAATTCGAAATTGAGGTGAATGATGAAAGTGAGAATCCAAATATCTGCTATGATATTTACTAGCACTTTCTGAACCCCAAAGTATATGTTTTTGGTATGGAATTTGAAGTCGTATGATCGTAGTATTAATGATTTTTTTTCGAATAATTTTTACTTTTTAAGAATTGTTTATTTAAATTCGATGTCATAATTGGGCAACAAATAGTAGAAAAGCAACTCATATAAGTTTCTTATAAAAAACAGAACATCATTAACTCTGAAATTGTAATAGTTTATCATATCTTTAATTCATAAAATCGAATGTGCCATAAGGTAGGTAGGTATTGCTTTCCACCCAGATTCCTTGTAAGGCACTCTTAAGGAAACAAATTGTCAAACTGCTTAGCCGACAGCCCATTCAAGCCGATAGTGTTGGCGGCTGCATCTGAGTGGCTGACGACCGGCGGCTTGCATAGATACCTTTAAACTCGAAACAAAAGCCAAAGCAGTTTCATCAAAACGAGTTGTGGGACTTTGGTTACTACTGGCACGCAATGGGAAAAATTGGACTTTTTGATAGCAAATTAGAATACAGATCACAGTTTTAAATAAATTAAAAAAAAATCTATTTTGAAAATTAGCAAATTAAATTTTTGATCGATTTTGATCACAACGATATTCAATGTTGCAAGCGCTATATTCGATGCAGTTCATGTCGAATAGCTGCCCAAAGTTCGCTACAATTAAACGTTTAATTGAATTCGGTCCTATTAACCTACCGTCCCGACACTGGGGTGTAATAAACAACAGTGTGAATAGCGTGTAACAAAAAATATGTAGGTGTCAGGTTGTAACATTAATTAAATTGTAGTAGCAATCAAAATAATTTCTAACTATATAATTGATTTATTTTCAATTAAGATTTTAATCATATCTATTATTAACTAAAATCGAGTTTTCAATTAATTTGTTAATTCAATTTATAATTTAATTGTCCTTTAAATTGTAGTATCAATTAAAATAATTTGTAATTTTTTTTAAATATTACTTGAGCCAGAGTACAAACTAAAAATTTTTTATATAAATAGAACATTTTTTGTCTTCAAAGTTTAGTAACGTCATGATGCTTGTTAGGAAAAGACCTAACCACGTGCTTGATTACTAAGAAGACAAGAATGGAGCACAATTGATTATTAATAGCTTTTTTGTTAAAGTTCTGCCTATTATGGAGGCTCTAACTTTTCTAAAACTTCGGGTTCTGATGAGATCTTTAGCCAGATCGAAATACTAGTATCAACCTAGCTAATATGTTTGATTTGCTTTATTTTTGTAAATATACGGAGGTTGAAAGCTCGTTATAAATTGAAAATAACATAAAAATAATCTCGATGTATATAAAAACAAAAAACTAATATAACTGTAAAAAATATTACTTGAGCCAGAGTACAAACTAAAAATTTTTTATATAAATAGAACATTTTTGGTCTTCAAAGTTTAGTAACGTCATGATGCTTGTTAGGAAAAGACCTAACCACGTGCTTGATTACTAAGAAGACAAGAATGGAGCAAAACTGATTATTAAAAGGTTTTTTGTTAAAGTTCTGCCTATTATGGAGGCTCTAACTTTTCTAAAACTTCGGGTTCTGATGAGATCTTTAGCCAGATCGAAATACTAGTATCAACCTAGCTAATATGTTTGATTTTCTTTATTTTTGTAAATATACGGAGGTTGAAAGCTCGTTATAAATTGAAAATAACATAAAAATAATCTCGATGTATATAAAAACAAAAACTAATATAACTGTAAAAAATATTACTTGATCCAGAGTACAAACTAAAAATTTTTTATATAAATAGAACATTTTTGGTCTTCAAAGTTTAGTAACGTCATGATGCTTGTTAGGAAAAGACCTAACCACGTGCTTGATTACTAAGAAGACAAGAATGGAGCAAAATTGATTATTAATAGGTTTTTTGTTAAAGTTCTGCCTATTATGGAGGCTCTAACTTTTCTAAAACTTCGGGTTCTGATAAGATCTTTAGCCAGATCGAAATACTAGTATCAACCTAGCTAATATGTTTGATTTGCTTTATTTTTGTAAATATACGGAGGTTGAAAGCTCGTTATAAATTGAAAATAACATAAAAATAATCTCGATGTATACAAAAACAAAAACTTATATAACTGTAATTTTTTTATTTTATGACTGAAGAACAGTCCTGAAATATAAATTGTGACTGAAGTCTTAAAAAACGTATTCTACTATACGAAACAAAGCCGATAACTTTCAAGTTTGTTTTGGTATTCAAAAAAATGTGTTTTAAGTGATATTAAAACTGGCGTTTTGTTAAAGAATTATAGTTGAATTAAGCTAATAATTGTGTATATTAATGCTAATTAAATTTAGTCGAGTTGTGTCAGAACTTTTTTAAAGATTCGTTATTGTTCGGCTTTTATACGGCTTCTCCGAAGAGCTTTTCAACCTTTATGTTAAGTATTTATCAACCCTAACATACTACTTAGGCAATATTGTTACCAAAAATTTTAATTTCTCGAGTACATTAAAGCTGCGTTTAAAAAATTTGGAATTTCATAAGTATCAGCCATGTTTCCATAATAAAATTTATTAGGGCCTTTTAACCTTTCAACGTGAGATTGGGCCGCTAAAAAAATACTTCTCCTTTATATTTTTTTTTGCTTTATCACATATCCAAATTTTTTTTAGATCGGAGAGAACCTTTCATGAGAGTCTCCTTGTGAGAGAAAAATAAATAAATTGAGAGACCAAATATAAATTTACTAAAGCTTTGTATTATTTACCAAAAAATTTAACTGTTTCATCTACAAATTGTGTTCGAAATATTTTTACAGCTTCTTAACCGGAATTACGAAAATTTATTAATATTCACAAAATTTTCGTGCAATACACAAAGAAAATTTAGCGACATAAACTTTCGTTTTTTCTATACATGACATATTTTGAGTGTACAGGAAAGTTATATTTATATACATAAAATTGTAAAAAAAATCAGAGCTATAAGTAGAAATTTAGTAAAGAATATTTTTTTACTAACATTTTTGTGAGTGTACTATTAAAAATATATCGACAAATATTATTAAGTGCGAATTTGCTTTTGGTTGTAGTATAAGTGTGGTATAAATTCAGCTTAACAAGTATTGGTCCATGTTGCGTATGATTTATATTAATATCATATAAATATCACTCATACGTTATGTTATCACACCCAATTATTATAAGAATTAACGAGTAAAACTACATAGTTAGATTTTTGCACAGATTTCTTTTAAATATTTTAAAATGTATTTTGGTTTATTTCTTGGTGCCTATACACTTTGCAATACGATTGTAAATATTATTGACATAATTATTGTTATTTTAACCTACACAGTGCACTAAGATGTAGAATACTTTTCTTCAAAATATAACAATAAACATTTGTTCTTTTTTCAATTTATAACGAGCTTTCAACCTCCGTATATTTACAAAAATAAAGAAAATCAAACATATTAGCCAGGTTGAACTAGTATTTCGATCTGGCTAAAGATCTCATCAGAACCCGAAGTTTTAGAAAAGCTAGAGCCTATATAATAGGCAGAACTTTAACAAAAAACCTAATTAATAATCAATTTTGCTCCATTCTTGTCTTCTTAGTAATCAACCACGTGGTTAGGTCTTTTCCTAACAAGCATCATGACGTCACTAAACTTTGAAGACCAAAAATGTTCTGTTTATATAAAAATTTTTTAGTGTGTACTCTGGCTCAAGTAATATTTTTTACAGTTATATTAGTTTTTTGTTTTTATATACATCGAGATTATTTTTATGTTATTTTCAATTTATAACGAGCTTTCAACCTCCGTATATTTACAAAAATAAAGCAAATCAAACATATTAGCTAGGTTGACACTAGTATTTCGATCTGGCTAAAGATCCAATCAGAACCCGAAGTTTTAGAAAAGCTAGAGCCTATATAATAGGCAGAACTTTAACAAAACGCCTATTAATAATCAATTTTGCTCCATTCTTGTTCTGTTGTTTAGAGATATAAAAATTGCACAATGCACATTATAAAATATTTTTCACAATTATTGGTCGAGCAATACGAATCAAAACCTTTTTGGGTTTTCGCAATATATTGTACAACTAGTGATATTTTGCACAATAAGAAAAGTTGCACAATATCATTGTGTAGGGTATGGGTACCAGAGATAAAAGCCGTGGCAAAACTTCGGCGGTGGCTGCTCGACGGAAAAGCAGTCGGCGGTGTCGAAAAAGTATTGGCGGCGTCTAATAACACTAGTTTACTAAATGACATTTTTTTTCATCTAAATTTGATGAGAAATAGATTTCTTTATGTATTTTCTCCCGCTGAATTCGAAAATCAAGATTGATTTTTTTTTTGTGGAACAGTTTTTGAGATATTGTAATTTTTTAATTTGTTCGACCATTTTTCACTTGACAAATCATATCTCGAGCTAGAAATGTTCGATTGGGTCATTCACAAATGCAAGGTATTGAGATGACGAACAACAATGTATAATCTGATCTTTGATTGGTAAAGCGGTTCAAAATATATCGATGAAAATAGGGCACATTTTCAAAAAAATCATAATAAAATCTCAAAAAATGCTCCATAAAAAAAATTGTAACCTTGATTTTCGAATTCAGCGGGAGAGAAATACATAAGGAAAATCACCTCTCATCAAATATACATTTTCGGTGTAAACTAGTGTTATTGTTACTTCATTAATATCACTAATATTTAGTTCGAAATTTGGTTGATATTAGCAAATCAATTTCCATTAAGAATTAACTAAAATTGTACTAAAATTTAGTAGCTTTTATTATTTTTTTTTTTACTGCTGTTACTTTGAAAAAAAGTTAAAGTCATTAAAATTAGCAAAACGAGTCAGTTTGTAGATGTCAGAGACGCCAGTTCTCCACCGCGGTACAACAGTTATAAGTTCTGTGTTACAAAATAAATTTAATTGTGTTTTTGTATTAATAAATGTTTAATGTTTTAAATTAAAGAAGAAAATCAAATCGTTTCAATTCAGAAATTCTCGTACAATTTAATGGTGCCGAAACCCGGGATCCTACTCACGATAGAAATTAAAAATTATTAATATTAAAAGACAATTGTTGTAATACTATAACGCATTCTTCATTTTTTACATAAATTATACTCCTCATACGTGGATATAATTTCATCATCTTTACCATCCTGGTTGTGCCTGCGGATTTTAATCTCAACAATAAGTTAGCTTTGTGTATGGTTATTTCTGGACTTACTGGTCAAACATCGTACAATTAAAATAAAACAAAGATTTCACTAGTTCATCAAAAAAACCAAAATGGAGAACATCGCGTCTTTAATAGAAGTGCAACGTAACGCAAATCGCCATTTGCAACGACTGATGACAAATTTCGACCAAAAACCAAAAGAGCAACTATCAAAAGGCTACGTATTAACTATATTAGAGGAAGTTGAACTCACCTATAAAAACTTCAAAGAAGACCATGAACAGATTTGTGAAGCGGTTCTTGATAATTCTATACAAGAAACAACTGTTCCGTATTTAAATGAAGATTTTTATTATGTATTTTTTGACACTTATCTCACTTTTAAATCAAAACTTTTAGATTTTTCAGTAGAGCCATTAGCTTTGCCTCAACAAATGGCAAGTACATTTGTGTCTTCAAATACACAAAATGCCTCATTTATTTCTAGTGCAAGGCTACCGAAAATTCAACTACCAACATTTTATGGAGAATACATCGATTGGATTCCCTATCGTGATATGTTCATTTCGTTGGTACACAGCAACCCATCTCTTACAGGTATACAAAAATACTTTTACCTCAAAGGCTCATGTCAAAAGTCTGCACTGGATATTCTTAATGAATACCCTCTATCAGAAAACAACTACACATCTGCATGGAAGGCATTAGAAGAAAGGTACAATAACACCAGGAAAATAGTAATCAAACCCTAAGAAAGTTGTTTAATATTCCATCATCAAGTGGTTCATTTGAAAGTATTAAGGAATTCCTCGATACCACTCGCTCCTCAATTTCTCTTTTAAAATCACTTGACATAGATGATTTGTTTGAAGCCATGTTAGTTTTCCTTACCAGTGAAAAATTGGATAAACAGACTAGAAAAGAATGGGAGCAATCCATCACTTCAACAAACAAAATACCTCCAATGTCAAGTATGTTAAATTTTTTAGAAATGTCTTTTAGAACACTTGAATCTGTTGATTCAAAATCATCATCAAAACCAGAGAAAACGTCATCAAAATTTGAAAAAGCACATACCGTCAGTAAACTACAACCACAAAAATCATATAGAAGATCTCTTTATACACACAACACAACAGTCGACAATAACCACTGCCCTTGCTGTCAACGTCGACATCCACTGTATAAATGCTTTCAATTCTCTTCACTGCCACCAGCAGAGAAAAAAACTGTTATACAACAAAATAACATTTGTTCTAATTGTTTACATTGTGGCCACAGTGCAAATAAATGTTCAAGCTCAGCTCGCTGTCAACAATGCAAACAAACTCATCATACTATTTTACATAGTTCTTACTTTATTAAACATCAACAACAACAGCAGACTACAACTGCAAAAATAATGTTAATCAAAGCTCTTCACGCAGCTTTAATACAAACGAGCAGTTAAGTTCACATATCACATAACTTGCTGTTAAGAATCGTACACAAGTTCTGTTAGCTACAGCTAAAGTTCTAATTGTTCATAAAACTGGTACACATACAGTAAAAGCTTTAGTTGACCCATGCTCTCAATGATCATTTATAACACAAGAAGCAACTCAATTATTAGATCTTTATAAACAAAAAACAACAAAACAAAATGTGAGTGGATTTGGAGGAGACAACAAAACGTCAAGCAGTTATTGTGTTCAAGTGCAACTATTGTCAAATTATAACAAAACTTTAGTCTACATATTGATGCTTTAGTTGTAAACAAAATAACTTCATACAAACCAAATAATATGAACAAAAGTAATTTGCCAAATTTACAACAATATTATTTGTCTGATCCTACGTTTTATTTACCATCAAAATTGACATTTTACTTGGTGGTGAAGTATACGGTGATTTTATGTTATCAAAATCAATTAAATTTCCAAATAGTGTTTTTTTTGCAGGAAAGTAATTTTGGCTGGCTGGTTACTGGGCCTACTGACAGTTGTTCTACAGAATCAAAGGTAAATGTAAATACATGTAACCTTGAAAATCAATTACGCCTTTTCTGGGAACAAGAAGAGCTGAGTAAAGAAAGAAAATTAACATTAGAAGAAGAATTGTGTGAGAAGTTTTTTGCTACAACATGCACTAAAGACTCTAAAGGCCGCTATACAGTGCATCTACCGTTTAAAATTTACTTTTTGAAAAAGCTATGCCCGCTTTTTAACAATACTGATTACAGTGCTTTAAACGATTGAAACATCTTGAATCATCTTTTAACTTCCGACCACAATTTGCTACAGCATATAAACAATTTATGGCAGAATATATTGAGCTCAACCATATGGAAAAAATTGGTAAATATCCCCAAGATATACCATCTAATTGTTTCTTTTTCCCACACCATGGAGTTCTTCGGGAAAGTAGTGCCACTACTAAACTTAGAGTGGTGTTTGATGGGAGTAATAAAACAGCTACACAAACATCTTTAAACGATGAACTTAGTCCTGGCCCGGCCTTACAAAATGATCTGCCAGAAGTTATTACACGTTAACGGCGATTTAAAATAGGGTTCACCGCTTGACTTAGAAAAAATGTTTAGACAAATTAATGTCTGTAAAGATCACCAGCAATATCAGTGCATTTTGTGGCGAGATGAAAATACTAACGATATCAACATTTACAAATTAAAAACTGTTACATATGGCACTACAAGTGCACCATTTCTTGCTATTAGGGTTGCTTAAGCAAATTGCGCGTGATGGAGCTGAAAAATATCCGCTTGCCAGCAAGGTTCTGCAGTCTGACACCTACGTAGACGATGTTATTTCAGGAGCAGATAATCTCAATGAATCTATACGACTACAACAACAACTGCGTTTGCTACTAGAAGGTGCTGGTTTTAATTTACGGTAAGTGGAATTCTAGTTCAACTGAGCTTTTAAAACTATTCCAGGAGAATACTTGGCAACAACAAATAATTTTCAACTACAAAACAGTGAAATGGTAAAAGCTTTGGGTTTATCTTGGGACCCACAATCTGACAGCTTTTGTTTTAAAATAAATTATACTTTTTCTGATTAAAATAACAAAAGCAGTGTACTTTCAGATTCCGCAAGACTCTTTGACCCGCTTGGCTGGCTGGCCCCAACAACCATTATAGCAAAAATTATGTTTCAAAGGCTTTGGCGTGAAGGACTGATTGGTCGGATACATTACCGAAAGAATTGAGTGATGAGTGGTCAAGTTATCGTATAGCTCTAAAACACATTGAAGAATTAAAGCTGCCAATGTGGTTTAATTCTCTTTCTACTGCCTCGACTGAATTACATGCATTCTGTGATGCATCAAAATTAGCATTTGCTGCCGTTTTATATTTAAGAGTAATATCAGAAGATGGATCTGTTCACGTAAGTCTCGTACAGTCTAAAACTAAAGTAGCACCACTGAAAATTCAAACAATTCCCAAACTTGAGCTGTGTGCTGCTGTTTTGTCTGCTAAATTGGTGAATAAAGTAAAACGTAATACTGGTCTTGAGGTTGACCAAATAACGTATTGGTCTGACAGTACAACAGTTCTAAATTGGATTAAATTGCAATCTGCATCATTGCCTGTTTATGAAGCTAATCGAGTTTCACAAATTCAACGTTTAACTAATGTAGTTAAATGGAGATATGTTTCTACGAAAGACAACCCTGCAGATTGTGCAACTAGAGGTTTACTACCACAGGAACTTCGAAATCACACACTTTGGTGGAAAGGTCCACAGTGGCTTGCTGATGATCCAGAAAAATGGCCAGTAAAAAAGTTCAGAAATACCATACAATCGACATCATGTGACGTCACCGCACATACAACAACAACAAACCCAACAGCTGATTCTACACAACCGTATCCAGATTTTTATTTTAAGATATTCATCATTTGCTAAGCTACAACGAGTAACAGCTTATATATTACGATACTACAACAACTTGAAAATTATATATTAAGAAAAAAGATGGGCGAAAATATCGTTTTTGATGTCAACAAAGAAGCCAACATAAATTGTCTTTCTACTTTTGAATTAAATCGAGCTAAATTGGTACTAGTGAAGCAGAGTGTCAACAAATTTCATTTCATGATGAAATTAATTGCCTTTTAAAACAGCGATGCCTACCTAGCAGTAGCAGAATTGCAACCCTGCAGCCATTTCTTGATGATGACGGAATTTTACGTGTTGGTGGCAGAATAAAAATTCAAATTTATCATTTTCCAAAAAATATCCTATTTTACTAACTAAAAAAGATCCGATTTCTATTCTTATTTTTACAGATACACATTTTAAAACATTACATGGTGGTGTGCAGCTTATGCAATCATATGTCATGTCTCACTACTGGATAATTTCTGCTAGAAATCTTGCAAAATTAGTTAAAGAAAATGTGTAATTTGTTTAAAATATACTGCAAAGGCCTCGCAGCAAATTATGGGTAATCTACCACCAGTTCGAATTCGGCCTGCAAGACCGTTTAAAACACAGTGGGTTGGATTATGCAGGCCCTATAACGCTAAAACAATCAACTTTACGCAAAAGTGCTACCAGTAAGGGTTACATATGTCATTTTGTATGCATGTGTACAAAAGCCGTACATCTGGAGGTCGTCTCGAGCCTTACCACGAATGCCTTCTTGGCCGCATTTAGGCGATTTATTTCACGAAGAGGGCCCTGTACCGACTTGTACTCCGACTGTGGAAACTACTTTTTGTAGGGGCAACTAAAGAGCTGCAAGCTATTCATAAACGTTCCAAAACATCACTTCCTGATGACTTAGCTGAAACACTTAATAATGATGGTACTAATTGGCATTTTATACCACCTGCTTCCCCACATTTTGGAGGGTTGTGGGAGGCAGGGGTAAAATCTACTAAACATCATTTACGTCGTATTATGAGAGACCGTGTATTAACTTTTCAGGAGCTATCCACATTATTGTGTCAAATTGAGAGCTGCTTGAATTCGAGGCCCCCTCTGCCCCCTATCATCAGATCCATCAGACTTAAGTGTGCTGACACCTGCTCATTTTTCGGTTGGTGAACCAACAACCTGTATTTCAGAAGAAGATTTAATCGATACCAATATCGACCGTTTAACCAGATGGAAACAAATTGAAAAGTTGAAACAACACTTTTGGCAGCGTTG